>JARGYO010005626.1:222409549-222604549 GCA_029206835.1 Rana muscosa | reverse complement strand
ACTAGCCGGAATAATGTCCCCTCACCGTCCCATGGATGAGGGGCCACAGTCCCTGACATGTCACCAAGAGATCGATGGAAGGGCCTCCTGGGGCATCAGACGGGGCAAAAGAGAATGACTGGAAGAGAAGCGGCAACCAATCAGACATGATCACTTTGGGGTCAGGAAAGGTCACTGAGGGGTCAAGAGTCACCAGACAGGGTCACTGAGGGGTCAGGAAAGGTCACTGAGGGGTCAAGAGTCACCAGACAGGGTCACTGAGGGGTCAAGAGTCACCAGACAGGGTCACTGAGGGGTCAGGAAAGGTCACTGAGGGGTCAGGGGTGATAAAACAAGGTTACTTCAGGGTCAGAAGTTAATCTCATATACAGGTGGAGGACCCTGAGGACTTCACAGGGGCCTCAGCATTGCTGTAACTGCACATGCTTTAGGGTCACAAGTGGAAGCAGTGGTCTCTCTGCAGAGGACCGAAATGCTACCTGTAGTTCTGCAGTGAGAAATCTTCTGTCCCCGGCTGATTGGAGAACTCTGACTCAGCAAGGGGTGTGTTGGACCTCTGCAAAAATACCACTTCCTGCTGGCAGGGGACGGGCTTCTCTTTTTTCAGGCTCTGGTCTCTTTCTGAAGAAGGTGAATTGTTTACAAAGTGAGTCCAAATTTTCTGAACTTCCTGACACAACGAGCAAAAGTGTCAGTTACAGGGATTCCGAAGAAAAGCTACTTAGTCTTTACTACTGCACTGTATGTCACATACCCCTCACCCCTTCACATTCTACATAACTTACTCCTGACCCCTGCACTCTCTACATCACTCCTGACCTCTGCACTCTGTACATCCCTCCTGACCTCTGCACTCTGTACATCCCCCTGACCTCTGCACTCTCTACATCACTCCTGACCTCTGCACTCTGTACATCCCTCCTGACCTCTGCACTCTGTACATCCCCCTGACCTCTGCACTCTCTACATCACTCCTGACCTCTGCACTCTGTACATCACTCCTGACCTCTGCACTCTGTACATCCCCCTGACCTCTGCACTCTCTACATCACTCCTGACCTCTGCACTCTGTACATCACTCCTGACCTCTGCACTCTGTACATCCCTCCTGACCTCTGCACTCTGTACATCCCCCTGACCTCTGCACTCTCTACATCACTCCTGACCTCTGCACTCTGTACATCCCCCTGACCTCTGCACTCTCTACATCACTCCTGACCTCTGCACTCTGTACTTCCCCCTGACCTCTGCACTCTCTACATCACTCCTGACCTCTGCACTCTGTACATCACTCCTGACCTCTGCACTCTGTACATCCCCCTGACCTCTGCACTCTCTACAACACTCCTGACCTCTGCACTCTGTACATCCCCCTGACCTCTGCACTCTCTACATCACTCCTGACCTCTGCACTCTGTACATCACTCCTGACCTCTGCACTCTGTACATCCCTCCTGACCTCTGCACTCTGTACATCCCCCTGACCTCTGCACTCTCTACATCACTCCTGACCTCTGCACTCTGTACATCCCCCTGACCTCTGCACTCTCTACATCACTCCTGACCTCTGCACTCTGTACATCCCCCTGACCTCTGCACTCTCTACATCACTCCTGACCTCTGCACTCTGTACATCACTCCTGACCTCTGCACTCTGTACATCACTCCTGACCTCTGCACTCTGTACATCACTCCTGACCTCTGCACTCTGCACATCCCCTGACCTCTGCACTCTGTACATCCCCCTGACCTCTGCACTCTCTACATCACTCCTGACCTCTGCACTCTGTACATCCCCTTGACCTCTGCACTCTCTACATCACTCCTGACCTCTGCACTCTGTACATCCCCCTGACCTCTGCACTCTGTACATCACTCCTGACCTCTGCACTCTGTACATCCCCTGACCTCTGCACTCTGTACATCACTCCTGACCTCTGCACTCTGTACATCACTCCTGACCTCTGCACTCTGTACATCCCTCCTGACCTCTGCACTCTGTACATCCCCCTGACCTCTGCACTCTCTACATCACTCCTGACCTCTGCACTCTGTACATCACTCCTGACCTCTGCACTCTCTACATCCCTCCTGACCTCTGCACTCTGTACATCCCCCTGACCTCTGCACTCTCTACATCACTCCTGACCTCTGCACTCTGTACATCCCCCTGACCTCTGCACTCTCTACATCACTCCTGACCTCTGCACTCTGTACATCACTCCTGACCTCTGCACTCTGTACATCACTCCTGACCTCTGCACTCTGTACATCACTCCTGACCTCTGCACTCTGTACATCCCCTGACCTCTGCACTCTGTACATCCCCCTGACCTCTGCACTCTCTACATCACTCCTGACCTCTGCACTCTGTACATCCCCCTGACCTCTGCACTCTCTACATCACTCCTGACCTCTGCACTCTGTACATCCCCCTGACCTCTGCACTCTCTACATCACTTCTGACCTCTGCACTCTGTACATCCCCCTGACCTCTGCACTCTCTACATCACTCCTGACCTCTGCACTCTGTACATCACTCCTGACCTCTGCACTCTGTAGATCCCTCCTGACCTCTGCACTCTGTACATCCCCCTGACCTCTGCACTCTCTACATCACTCCTGACCTCTGCACTCTGTACATCCCTCCTGACCTCTGCACTCTCTACATCCCCCTGACCTCTGCACTCTCTACATCACTCCTGACCTCTGCACTCTGTACATCCCTCCGGACCTCTGCACTCTCTACATCACTCCTGACCTCTGCACTCTGTACATCACTCCTGACCCCTGCACTCCATACATCACCCCTGACCTCTGCACTCTGTACATCACTCCTGACCTCTGCACTCTGTACATCACTCCTGACCCCTGCACTCCATACATCACCCCTGACCTCTGCACTCTGTTCATCACTCCTGACCTCTGCACTCCGTACATCACTCCTGACCTCTGCACTCCGTACATCACCCCTGACCTCTGCACTCTGTACATCACTCCTGACCTCTGCACTCTCTACATCACTCCTGACCTCTGCACTCTGTACAACACTCCTGACCTCTGCACTCTGTACATCACTCCTGACCCCTGCACTCTGTACATCCCTCCTGACCTCTGCACTCTGTACATCACCCCTGACCTCTGTACATCACTCCTGACCCCTACACATCACTCCTGACCTCTGCACTCTCTACATCACTCCTGACCTCTGCACTCTGTACATCCCTCCTGACCCCTGCACTCTGTACATCACCCCTGACCTCTGTACATCACTCCTGACCCCTGCACTCTGCACATCACTCCTGACCCCTACACATCACTCCTGACCTCTGCACTCCGTACATCACCCCTGACCTCTGTACATCACTCCTGACCCCTACACATCACTCCTGACCTCTGCACTCTCTACATCACTCCTGACCTCTGCACTCCGTACATCACTCCTGACCTCTGCACTCCGTACATCACCCCTGACCTCTGTACATCACTCCTGACCCCTGCACTCTGTACATCCCTCCTGACCCCTGCACTCTGTACATCACCCCTGACCTCTGTACATCACTCCTGACCCCTGCACTCTGTACATCACTCCTGACCCCTACACATCACTCCTGACCTCTGCACTCCATACATCACCCCTGACCTCTGCACTCTGTACATCACTCCTGACCTCTGCACTCTCTACATCACTCCTGACCTCTGCACTCTGTACAACACTCCTGACCTCTGCACTCTCTACATCACTCCTGACCTCTGCACTCTGTACATCACTCCTGACCCCTGCACTCTGTACATCCCTCCTGACCCCTACACATCACTCCTGACCTCTGCACTCCGTACATCACCCCTGACCCCTGCACTCTGTGCATCATTCCTGACCTCTGCACTCTGTACATCCCTCCTGACCCCTGCACTCTGTACATCACTCCTGACCCCTGCACTCTGTACATCACTCCTGACCTCTGCACTCTGTACATCACCCCTGACCCCTGCACTCTGTACATCACTCCTGACCCCTGCACTCTGTACATCACTCCTGAGCCCTGCACTCTGTATATCACTTCTGACCCCTGCACCACCCTCTTATACCAGGCTGGCACCCCATTCCACCTCCTTACGCCAGGCTGGCACCCCATTCCACCTTCTTATACCAGGCTGGCACCCCTATTCCACCCTCATATACCAGGTTAACACTCCATTCCACCCCCTTATACCAACCTGGCACCCCATTCCACCCCCTTATACCAGGCTGGCACCCCTATTCCACACCCTTATACCAGCCTGGCACCCCATTCCACCTCCTTTTACCAGCCTGGCACCCCATTCCACCCCCTTATACCAGCCTGGCACCCCATTCCACCTCTTTATACCAGCCTGGCACCCCATTCCACCTCCTTATACCAGCCTGGCATCCCATTCCACCCCCTTATACCAGCCTGGCACCCCATTCCACCTCCTTATACCAGCCTGGCACCCCATTCCACCCCCTTATACCAGCCTGGCACCCCATTCCACCGCCTTATACCAGCCTGGCACCCCATTCCACCCCCTTATACCAGACTGGCACCCCTATTCCACCCTCTAATACCAGCCTGGCACCCCTTTCTACATGACTTACTCCTGCCCCCTTCACATTCTACATTACTTACTCCTGACCCCTGCACTCTGTACATCACTCCTGACCTCTGCACTCTGTACATCACTCCTGACCTCTGCACTCTGTACATTACTCCTGACCCCTGCACTCTGTACATCACCCCTGACCCCTGCACTCTGTACATCACCCCTGACCCCTGCACTCTGTACATCACTCCTGGCCTCTGCACTCTGTACATCCCTCCTGACCCCTGCACTCTGTACATCACCCCTGACCCCTGCACTCTGTACATCACTCCTGACCCCTGCACTCTGTACATCACTCCTGACCCCTGCACTCTGTATATCACTTCTGACCCCTGCACCACCCTCTTATACCAGGCTGGCACCCCATTCCACCTCCTTACGCCAGACTGGCACCCTATTCCACACCCTTATACCAGGCTGGCACCCCTATTCCACCTCCTTATACCAGCCTGGCATCCCTATTCCACCCCCTTAAACCAGGCTGGCACCCTATTCCACCCCCTTATACCAGCCTGGCACCCCATTCCACCCCCTTATACCAGCCTGGCACCCCATTCCACCCACTTATACCAGCCTGGCACCCCATTCCACCTCCTTATACCAGCCTGGCACCCCATTCCACCCCCTTATACCAGCCTGGCACCCCATTCCACCCCCTTATACCAGCCTGGCACCCCATTCCACCTCTTTATACCAGCCTGGCACCCCATTCCACCTCCTTATACCAGCCTGGCATCCCATTCCACCCCCTTATACCAGTCAGGAGTAAGTGATGAATGGAGTGCAGGGGTCAGGAGTGAGACACAGAGTGCAGGGGTCAGGAGTAAGTGATGAATGGAGTGCAGGGGTCAGGAGTAAGTTATGAATGGAGTGCAGGGGTCAGGAGTAAGTGATGAATGGAGTGCAGGGGTCAGGAGTAAGTGATGAATGGAGTGCAGGGGTCAGGAGTGAGACACAGAGTGCAGGGGTCAGAAGTAAGTGATGAATGGAGTGCAGGGGTCAGGAGTAAGTGATGAATGGAGTGCAGGGGTCAGGAGTAAGTGATGAATGGAGTGCAGGGGTCAGGAGTGAGACACAGAGTGCAGGGGTCAGGAGCAAGTGATGAATGGAGTGCAGGGGTCAGGAGTAAGTTATGAATGGAGTGCAGGGGTCAGGAGTAAGTGATGAATGGAGTGCAGGGGTCAGGACTAAGTGATGAATGGAGTGCAGGGGTCAGGAGTAAGTGATGAATGGGGTGCAGGGGTCAGGAGTGAGACACAGAGTGCAGGGGTCAGGAGTAAGTGATGAATGGAGTGCAGGGGTCAGGAGTGAGACACAGAGTGCAGGGGTCAGGAGTAAGTGATGAATGGAGTGCAGGGGTCAGGAGTAAGTGATGAATGGAATGCAGGGGTCAGGAGTAAGTGATGAATGGAGTGCAGGGGTCAGGAGTGAGACACAGAGTGCAGGGGTCAGGAGTAAGTGATGAATGGAGTGCAGGGGTCAGGAGTAAGTTATGAATGTAGTGCAGGGGTCAGGAGTAAGTGATGAATGGAGTGCAGGGGTCAGGACTAAGTGATGAATGGAGTGCAGGGGTCAGGAGTAAGTGATGAATGGAGTGCAGGGGTCAGGAGTGAGACACAGAGTGCAGGGGTCAGGAGTAAGTGATGAATGGAGTGCAGGGGTCAGGAGTGAGACACAGAGTGCAGGGGTCAGGAGTAAGTGATGAATGGAGTGCAGGGGTCAGGAGTAAGTGATGAATGGAGTGCAGGGGTCAGGAGTAAGTGATGAATGGATTGCAGGGGTCAGGAGTGAGACACAGAGTGCAGGGGTCAGGAGTAAGTGATGAATGGAGTGCAGGGGTCAGGAGTAAGTTATGAATGGAGTGCAGGGGTCAGGAGTAAGTGATGAATGGAGTGCAGGGGTCGGGACTAAGTGATGAATGGAGTGCAGGGGTCAGGAGTAAGTGATGAATGGAGTGCAAGGGGTCAGGAGTGAGACACAGAGTGCAGGGGTCAGGAGTAAGGGATGAATGGAGTGCAGGGGTCAGGAGTAAGTGATGAATGGAGTGCAGGGGTCAGGAGTAAGTGATGAATGGAGTGCAGGGGTCAGGAGTAAGTGATGAATGGAGTGCAGGGGTCAGGAGTGAGACACAGAGTGCAGGGGTCAGGAGTAAGGGATGAATGGAGTGCAGGGGTCAGGAGTAAGTGATGAATGGAGTGCAGGGGTCAGGACTAAGTGATGAATGGAGTGCAGGGGTCAGGAGTAAGTGATGAATGGAGTGCAGGGGTCAGGAGTGAGACACAGAGTGCAGGGGTCAGGAGTAAGTGATGAATGGAGTGCAGGGGTCAGGAGTAAGTGATGAATGGAGTGCAGGGGTCAGGAGTAAGTGATGAATGGAGTGCAGGGGTCAGGAGTAAGTGATGAATTGACCCCTGGCACTGTGTGTGTCATTCCTGCCCTCTGCACTCCATTCATCACTTACTCCTGACCCCCCTCCCCCTGTATCTGTAGATTGGTCACACAGAGTATTTTCCGGGGTCCTCTGACAGTGACCCGCGTTCCTCAGAGAGGGAGAGGCGTCTGTCCCGTCACCTGCGCAGGTGTCAGGTGTGAGCGACGTGGGAGGTCAGTCCATCGTACAGAAGATAGAATGACAGAACATGAAAATCATTTATACAAATCCAGTCTCTTATACCAGGCTGGCACCCCATTCCATCTCCTTATGCCAGGCTGGCACCCCTATTCCACCCTCATATACCAGGTTAACACTCCATTCCACCCCCTTATACCAACCTGGCACCCCATTCCACCTCCTTATACCAGCCTGGCACCCCATTCCACCTCCTTATACCAGCCTGGCACCCCATTCCACCCCCTTATACCAGCCTGGCACTCCCATTCCACCCCTTTATACCAGCCTGGCACCCCATTCCACCCCCTTATACCAGCCTGGCACCCCATTCCACCCCCTTATACCAGCCTGGCACCCCATTCCACCTCCTTATACCAGCCTGGCACCCCATTCCACCTCCTTATATCAGCCTGGCACTCCATTCCACCTCCTTATACCAGCCTGGCATCCCATTCCACCCTCTTATACCAGCCTGGCACTCCCATTCCACCCCTTTATACCAGCCTGGCACCCCATTCCACCTCCTTATACCAGCCTGGCACCCCATTCCACCTCCTTTTACCAGCCTGGCACCCCATTCCACCCTCTTATACCAGCCTGGCATCCCATTCCACCCCCTTATACCAACCTGGCACCCCATTCCACCCCTTTATACCAGCCTGGCACCCCATTCCACCTCCTTATACCAGCCTGGCACCCCATTCCACCTCCTTATACCAGCCTGGCACTCCATTCCACCCTCTTATACCAGCCTGGCATCCCATTCCACCCCCTTATACCAACCTGGCACCCCATTCCACCCCCTTATACCAGCCTGGCACCCCATTCCATCCCCTTATACCAGCCTGGCACCCCATTCCACCCCCTTATATCAGCCTGGCACCCCATTCCACCCCTTTATACCAGCCTGGCACCCCATTTCACCTCCTTATACCAGCCTGGTACCCCATTCCACGCTCTTATACCAGCCTGGCATCCCATTCCACCCCCTTATACCAACCTGGCACCCCATTCCACCCCCTTATACCAGCCTGGCACCCCATTCCATCCCCTTATACCAGCCTGGCACCCCATGCCACCTCCTTATACCAGGCTTGCACCCCATTCCACCCCCTTATACCAGCCTGGCACCCCATTCCACCTCATTATACCAGCCTGGCACCCCATTCCACCCCCTTATACCAGCCTGGCACCCCATTCCACCTCCTTATACCAGCCTGGCACCCCATTCCACCTCCTTACACCAGCCTGGCACCCCATTCCACCCCCTTATACCAGCCTGGCACCCCATTCCTCCCCCTTATACCAGCCTGGCACCCCATTCCACCTCCTTATACCAGCCTGGCACCCCATTCCACCTCCTTATACCATCCTGGCACCCCGTTCTGCCCCCTTATACCAGCCTGGCACCCCATTCCACCCTCTTTTACCAGCCTGGCATCCCATTCCACCTCCTTATACCAGGTTGGCATCCCCATTCCACCCCCTTATACAAGACTGGCACTCCTATTCCACCCTCTTATACCAGGCTGGCACCCCATTCCATCTCCTTATGCCAGGCTGGCACCCCTATTCCACCCTCATATACCAGGTTAACACTCCATTCCACCCCCTTATACCAACCTGGCACCCCATTCCACCCCCTTATACCAGGCTTGCACCCTCATTACACCCCCTTAAACCAGGCTGCCACCCCTATTCCACCTCCTTATAAAAGCCTGGCACCCCTATTCCACCCCTTTATACCAGGCTGGCACCCCCATTCCACCCCCTTACACCAGGCTTGCACCCTCATTACACCCCCTTAAACCAGGCTGGCACCCCTATTCCACCTCCTTATACCAGCCTGGCACCCCCATTCCACCCCCTTATACCAGGCTGGCACCCCTTTTCCACCTCCTTATACCAGCCTGGCACCCCATTCCACCTCCTTACACCAGGCTGGCACCCCATTCCACCCTCTTATACCAGCCTGGCATCCCATTCCACCTCCTTATACCAGCCTGGCATCCCATTCCACCTCCTTATACCAGGTTGGCATCCCCATTCCACCCCCTTATACCAGACTGGCACCCCTATTCCACTCTCTTATACCAGGCTGGCACCCCTATTCCACCTCCTTATACCAGCCTGGCACCCCCATTCCACCCCTTATACCAGGCTTGCACCCTCATTACACCCCCTTAAACCAGGCAGACACCCCTATTCCACCTCCTTATACCAGCCTGGCACCCCTATTCCACCCCTTATACCAGGCTGGCACCCCTATTCCACCCTCCTTATACCAGCCTGGCACCCCATTCCACCCCCTTATACCAGCCTGGCACCCCTATTCCACCCTTCTTATACCAGGCTGGCACCCCTATTCCACCTCCTCATACCAGCCTGGCACCCCTATTCCACCCCCTTATACCAGGCTGGCACCCCCATTCTAACCCCTTATACCAGCCTGGCACCCCATTCCACCCCCTTATACCAGCCTGGCACCCCATTCCACCTCCTTATACCAGCCTGGCATTCCCATTCCATCCCCTCATACCAGCCTGGCACCCCCATTCTAACCCCTTATACCAGCCTGGCACCCCATTCCACCCCCTTATACCAGCCTGGCATTCCCATTCCACCCCCTTATACCAGGCTGGCACCCCCATTCTAACCCCTTATACCAGCCTGGCACCCCATTCCACCCCCTTATACCAGCCTGGCACCCCATTCCACCTCCTTATACCAGCCTGGCATTCCCATTCCACCCCCTTATACCAGGCTGGCACCCCCATTCTAACCCCTTATACCAGCCTGGCACCCCATTCCACCCCCTTATACCAGCCTGGCACCCCATTCCACCTCCTTATACCAGCCTGGCACCCCCATTCCACACCCTTATACCAGGCTGGCACCCCATTCCACCCCCTTATACCAGCCTGGCACTCCATTCCACCCCCTTATACCAGCCTGGCACTCCATTCCACCCCCTTATACCAGGCTTGCACCCTCATTACACCCCCTTAAACCAGGCTGGCACCCCTATTCCACCTCCTTATACCAGCCTGGCACCCCTATTCCACCTCCTTACACCAGGCTGGCACCCCCATTCCACCCCCTTATACCAGGCTTGCACCCTCATTACACCCCCTTAAACCAGGCTGGCACCCCTATTCCACCTCCTTATACCAGCCTGGCACCCCTATTCCACCCCCTTATACCAGGCTGGCACCCCTATTCCACCTCATTATACCAGCCTGGCACCCCATTCCACCCTCCTAGCCCACAGTTCCTGCCCTCTACCTTCCCTCCCGCTACCAATAGGGCTACGGATCACATTCTCATCATCACCCCTAGGAATGAGCTTCGAGTTCGAGTCGAACTCATGTTCGACTCGAACATTGCCTGTTCGCCCGTTCGCCGAACAGCAAACAAATTGGGGTGTTCGCGGCAAATTCGAAAAATCTATGGGAGAAATCTAAAGTGCTAATTATAAAGGCTTATGTGCAAGTTATTGTCCTAAAAAGTGTTTGGGGACCGGGGTCCTGCCCTAGGGGACATGTATCAATGCAAAAATAAGTTTTAAAAACGGTCGTTTTTTCGGGAGCAGTGATTTTAATAATGCTTAAAGTGAAAAAATAAAAGTAAAATATTCCTTTAAATTTCATACCTGGGGGGTGTGTATGATATGCATGTGAAGTGGTGCATGTTTCCCGTGCTTAGAACTGTCCCTGCAAAAAATGTCATTTTTGAAAGAAAAAAATGCATTTAAAACTGACTCGCGGCTATTAATGAATTGTCGGCTCCCGGCAATACATACAAAAGTCATTGATAAAAAAAAAAAAAAAGCGTGGGGGTTCCCCAGAATTCAATTACCAGGCCCTTCAGGTCTGGAATGGATATTAAGGGGAACCCCGCCGCAAATTTAAAAAAAAATTGACGTGGAGTCCCCCTAAAAATCCATACCAGATCCCTTATCCGAGCACGCAACCTGGCCGGCCGCAGGGGAAAAGGGGGGGACGAGAGAGCGCCCCCCCTCCCTCCTGAACTGTACCAGGCCACATGCCCTCAACATGGGGAGGATGTCCCCATGTTGATGGGGACAAGGGCCTCATCCCCACAACCCTTGCCCGGTGGTTGTGGGGGTCTGCGGACGGGGGGCTTATCGGAATCTGGAAGACCCCTTTAACAAAGGGGACCCCCAGATCCCGGCCCCACCCCTATGTGAATTGTAAGGGGTACATTGTACCCCTACCATTTCACGAAGAAAGCGTAAAAAAATGTTTAAAAAAACACACAAACACCTTGAAAAAGTCCTTTATTTAAAAAAAAAAAAAAAAAAACATTCCAGCAGTGAAATCCAGTGTCCCGCGGCGAGGGACATAGAGGTCCAAATTTCAAGTTTGTGCGATGACTTGGATCCTTCACATCACAGCCCCCCCTTTTATATCAATGCCCTCAGTTCCCCTTCACATCACCCCCCCCCCTTTTATATCAATGCCCTCAGTTCCCCTTCACATCACCCCCCCTTTTATATCAATGCCCTCAGTCCCCCTTCACATCACAGCCCCCCTTTTATATCAATGCCCCCAGTCCCCCTTCACATCCCAGCCCCCCCTTTTATATCAATGCCCTCAGTCCCCCTTCACATCACAGCCACCCCTTTTATATCAATGCCCTCAGTCCCCCTTCACATCACAGCCCCCCTTTTATATCAATGCCCCCAGTCCCCCTTCACATCACAGCCACCCCTTTTATATCAATGCCCTCAGTCCCCCTTCACATCACAGCCCCCCCTTTTACATCAATGCCCTCAGTCCTCCTTCACATCACAGCCCCCCTTTTATATCAGTGTCCTCAGTCCCCCTTCACATCACAGCCCCCCCTTTTATATCAATGTCCTCAGTCCTCCTTCACATCACAGCCCCTCCTTTTATATCAATGCCCTCAGTCCCCCTTCACATCACAGCCCCCCCTTTTATATCAATGCCCTCAGTCCCCCTTCACATCACAGCCCCCCTTTTATATCAATGCCCTCAGTCCCCCTTCACATCACAGCCCCTCCTTTTATATCAATGCCCTCAGTCCTCCTTCACATCACAACCCTCCTTTTATATCAATGCCCTCAGTCCCCCTTCACATCACAGCCCCCCTTTTATATCAATGCCCTCAGTCCCCCTTCACATCACAGCCCCCCCTTTTATATCAATGCCCTCAGTCCCCCTTCACATCACAGCCCCTCCTTTTATATCAATGCCCTCAGTCCTTCTTCACATCACAGCCCCCCCTTTTATATCAATGCCCTCAGTTCCCCTTCACATCACAGCCCCCCCTTTTATATCAATGCCCTCGTTCCCCCTTCACATCACAGCCTCCCCCTTTTATATCAATGCCCTCAGTCCCCCTTCACATCACAGCCCCCCTCCCTTTTATATCAGTGCCCTCAGTCCTCCTTCACATCACAGCCCCCCCTTTTATATCAGTGTCCTCAGTCCTCCTTCACATCACAGCCCCCCCTTTTATATCAATACCCTCAGTCCTCCTTCACATCACAGCCCCCCCTTTTTATATCAATGCCCTCATTCCCCCTTCACATCACAGCCCCCCTTTTATATCAATACCCTCAGTCTCCCGTCACATCACAGCCCCCCCTTTCATATCAATGCCCTCAGTCCCCCTTCACATCACAGCCCCCCTCCCTTTTATATCAGTGTCCTCAGTCTTCCTTCACATCACAGCCCCCCCCTTTTATATCAATGCCCTCAGTCCCCCTTCACATCACAGCCCCCCTTTTATATCAGTGTCCTGAGTTCTCCTTCACATCACAGCCCTCCTTTTATATCAATGCCCTCATTCCCCCTTTCACATCACAGCCCCCTTTTATATCAATGTCCTCAGTCCCCCTTCACTTAAAACCCCCCCTTTTATATCAATGCCCTCAGTCCCCCTTCACATCACAGCCCCCCTTTTTATATCAATGCCCTCGTTCCCCCTTCACATCACAGCCCCCCCTTTTATATCAATGCCCTCAGTCCTCCTTCACATCACAGCCCCCCCTTTTATATCAGTGTCCTCAGTCCCCCTTCACATCACAGCCCCCCTTTTATATCGGTGTCCTAAGTCCTCCTTCACATCACAGCCCACCTTTTATATCAATGCCCTCAGTCCCCCTTCACACCACAGCCCCCCCTATTATATCAATGCCCTCAGTCCTCCTTCACATCACAGCCCCCCCTTTTATATCAGTGTCCTCAGTCCTTCTTCACATCAAAGCCCCCCCTTTTATATCAATGCCCTCAGTCCCCCTTCACATCACAGCCCCCTTCCCTTTTATATCAGTGTCCTCAGTCCTTCTTCACATCACAGCCCCCCCTTTTATATCAATGCCCTCAGTCCCCCTTCACATCACAGCCCCCCCCTTTTATATCAATGTCCTCAGTCCTCCTTCACATCACAGTCCCCCTTTTATATCAATGCCCTCAGTACCCCTTCACATCAAAGCCCCCCTTTTATATCAATGCCCTCAGTCCCCCTTCACATCACAGCCGCCCCTTTTATATCAATGCCCTCAGTCCTCCTTCACATCACAGCCCCCCCTTTTATATCAGTGTCCTCAGTCCTCCTTCACATCACAGCCCCCCTTTTATATAAATGTCCTCATTCCTCCTTCACATCACAGCCCCCCTTTTATATCAATGTCCTCAGTCCCCCTTCACATCCCAGCCCCCCCCTTTTATATCAGTGTCCTCAGTCCTCCTTCACATCACAGCCCCCCTTTAATATCAATGCCCTCAGTCCCTCTTCACATCACAGCCCCCCCTTTTATATTAAGGCCCTCAGTCCCCCTTCACATCACAGCCCCCCTTTTATATCAATGCCCTAAGTCCTCCTTCACATCACAGCCTCCCCTTTTATATCAATGCCCTCAGTCCCCCTTCACATCCCACCCCCCCTTTTATATCCATGCCCTCAGTCCTCCTTCACATCACAGCCCCCCTTTTATATCAGTGTCCTCAGTCCTCCTTCACATCACAGCCCCCCCTTTTATATCAATGCCCTCAGTCCCCCCTTCGCATCACAGTCCCCCTTTATATCAGTGTCCTCAGTCCTCCTTCACATCACAGCCCCCCTTTTATATCAATGCCCTCAGTCCCCCTTCACATCACACTCCCCCTTTTATATCCATGCCCTCAGTCCTCCTTCACATCACAGCCCCCCCTTTTATATCAGTGTCCTCAGTCCTCCTTCACATCACTGCCCCCCCTTTTATATCAATGCCCTCAGTCCTCCTTCACATCACAGCCTCCCCTTTTATATCAATGCCCTCAGTCCCCTTCACATCACAGTCCCCCCCTTTATATCAGTGTCCTGAGTCCTCCTTCACATCACAGCCCCCCCTTTTATATCAGTGCCCTCAGTCCTCCTTCACATCACAGCCCCCCTTTTATATCAATGTCCTCAGTCCTCCTTCACATCACAGCCCCCCACTTTTATATCAATGCCCTCAGTCCCCCTTCACATCACAGCCCCCCTCCCTTTTATATCAGTGCCCTCAGTCCTCCTTCACATCACAACCCCCCTTTTATATCAGTGTCCTCAGTCCTCCTTCACATCACAGCCCCCCTTTTATATCAATGCCCTCAGTCCCCTTTCACATTACAGCCCCCCCTTTTTATATCAATGCCCTCGTTCCCCCTTCACATCACAGCCCCCCCTTTTATATCAATGCCCTCAGTCCCCCTTCACATCACAGCCCCCTCCCTTTTATATCAGTGTCCTCAGTCCTCCTTCACATCACAGCCCCCCTTTTATATCAATACCCTCAGTCCTCCTTCACATCACAGCCCCCCTTTTTATATCAATGCCCTCGTTCCCCCTTCACATCACAGCCCCCCTTTTATATCAATACCCTCAGTCTCCCGTCACATCACACACCCCCTTTTATATCAATGCCCTCAGTCCCCCTTCACATCACAGCCCCCTCCCTTTTATATCAGTGTCCTCAGTCCTCCTTCACATCACAGCCCCCCCTTTTATATCAATGCCCTCAGTCCCCCTTCACATCACAGCCCCCCTTTTATATCAGTGTCCTGAGTTCTCCTTCACATCACAGCCCCCTTTTATATCAATGCCCTCAGTGCCCTTTCACATCACAGCCCCCCTTTTATATCAATGTCCTCAGTCCCCCTTCACATCACAGCCCCCCTTTTATATCAATGCCCTCAGTTCCCCTTCACATCACAGCCCCCCTTTTTATATCAATGCCCTCGTTCCCCCTTCACATCACAGCCCCCCTTTTATATCAATGCCCTCAGTCCCCCTTCACATCACAGTCCCCCCCCCTTTATATCAGTGTCCTGAGTCCTCCTTCACATCACAGTCCCCCCTTTTATATCAGTGCCCTCAGTCCTCCTTCACATCACAGCCCCCCCTTTTATATCAATGTCCTCAGTCCTCCTTCACATCACAGCCCCCACTTTTATATCAATGCCCTCAGTCCCCCTTCACATCACAGCCCCCCTCCCTTTTATATCAGTGTCCTCAGTCCTCCTTCACATCACAGCCCCCCTTTTATATCAATGCCCTCAGTCCCCCTTCACATCACACCCCCCCTTTTTATATCCATGCCCTCAGTCCTCCTTCACATCACAGCCCCCCCTTTTATATCAGTGTCCTCAGTCCTCCTTCACATCACTGCCCCCCTTTTATATCAATGCCCTCAGTCCTCCTTCACATCACAGCCTCCCCTTTTATATCAATGCCCTCAGTCCCCTTCACATCACAGTCCCCCCCTTTATATCAGTGTCCTGAGTCCTCCTTCACATCACAGCCCCCCCTTTTATATCAGTGCCCTCAGTCCTCCTTCACATCACAGCCCCCCTTTTATATCAATGTCCTCAGTCCTCCTTCACATCACAGCCCCCCCTTTTATATCAATGCCCTCAGTCCCCCTTCACATCACAGCCCCCCTCCCTTTTATATCAGTGCCCTCAGTCCTCCTTCACATCACAGCCCCCCTTTTATATCAGTGTCCTCAGTCCTCCTTCACATCACAGCCCCCCTTTTATATCAATGCCCTCAGTCCCCTTTCACATTACAGCCCCCCCTTTTTATATCAATGCCCTCGTTCCCCCTTCACATCACAGCCCCCCCTTTTATATCAATGCCCTCAGTCCCCCTTCACATCACAGCCCCCTCCCTTTTATATCAGTGTCCTCAGTCCTCCTTCACATCACAGCCCCCCTTTTATATCAATACCCTCAGTCCTCCTTCACATCACAGCCCCCCCCTTTTTATATCAATGCCCTCGTTCCCCCTTCACATCACAGCCCCCCCTTTTATATCAATACCCTCAGTCTCCCGTCACATCACACCCCCCCCTTTTATATCAATGCCCTCAGTCCCCCTTCACATCACAGCCCCCCTCCTTTTAATATATCTGTGTCCTCAGTCCTCCTTCACATCACAGCCCCCCCTTTTATATCAATGCCCTCAGTCCCCCTTCACATCACAGCCCCCCTTTTATATCAGTGTCCTGAGTTCTCCTTCACATCACAGCCCCCCTTTTATATCAATGTCCTCAGTCCCCCTTCACATCACAGCCCCCCCTTTTATATCAATGCCCTCAGTCCCCCTTCACATCACAGCCCCCCTTTTATATCAATGCCCTCGTTCCCCCTTCACATCACAGCCCCCCTTTTATATCAATGCCCTCAGTCCCCCTTCACATCACAGTCCCCCCTTTATATCAGTGTCCTGAGTCCTCCTTCACATCACAGTCCCCCCTTTTTATATCAGTGCCCTCAGTCCTCCTTCACATCACAGCCCCCCCTTTTATATCAATGTCCTCAGTCCTCCACATCACAGCCCCCACTTTTATATCAATGCCCTCAGTCCCCCTTCACATCACAGCCCCCCTCCCTTTTATATCAGTGCCCTCAGTCCTCCTTCACATCACAGCCCCCCCTTTTATATCAGTGTCCTCAGTCCTCCTTCACATCACAGCCCCCCCTTTTATATCAATGCCCTCAGTCCCCTTTCACATCACAGCCCCCCCCTTTTATATCAATGCCCTCGTTCCCCCTTCACATCACAGCCCCCCCTTTTATATCAATGCCCTCAGTCCACCTTCACATCACAGCCCCCTCCCTTTTATATCAGTGTCCTCAGTCCTCCTTCACATCACAGCCCCCCTTTTATATCAATAACCTCAGTCCTCCTTCACATCACAGCCCCCCCTTTTTATATCAATGCCCTCGTTCCCCCTTCACATCACAGCCCCCCCTTTTATATCAATACCCTCAGTCTCCCGTCACATCACAGCCCCCCCTTTTGTATCAATGCCCTCAGTCCTCCTTCACATCACAGCCCCCCCTTTTTATATCAATGCCCTCGTTCCCCCTTCACATCACAGCCCCCCTTTTATATCAATGCCCTCAGTCCCCCTTCACATCACAGTCCCCCCCCTTTATATCAGTGTCCTGAGTCCTCCTTCACATCACAGTCCCCCCTTTTATATCAGTGCCCTCAGTCCTCCTTCACATCACAGCCCCCCCTTTTATATCAATGCCCTCAGTCCCCCTGCACATCACAGCCCCCCTTTTATATCAGTGTCCTCAGTCCTCCTTCACATCACAGCCCCCCTTTTATATCAATGCCCTCAGTCCTCCTTCACATCACAGCCCCCCTTTTATATCAGTGTCCTCAGTCCTCCTTCACATCACAGCCCCCCCTTTTATATCAATGCCCTCAGTCCCCTTTCACATCACAGCCCCCCCTTTTTATATCAATGCCCTCGTTCCCCCTTCACATCACAGCCCCCCCTTTTATATCAATGTCCTCAGTCCTCCTTCACATCACAGCCCCCCCCTTTTATATCAGTGTCCTCAGTCCTCCTTCACATCACAGCCCCCCCTTTTATATCAATGCCCTCAGTCCCCCTTCACACCACAGCCCCCTATTATATCAATGCCCTCAGTCCTCCTTCACATCACAGCCCCCCCTTTTATATCAGTGTCCTCAGTCCTTCTTCACATCACAGCCCCCCCTTTTATATCAATGCCCTCAGTCCCCCTTCACATCACAGCCCCCTTCCCTTTCATATCAGTGTCCTCAGTCCTTCTTCACATCACAGCCCCCCCTTTAATATCAATGCCCTCAGTCCCCCTTCACATCACAGCCCCCCTTTTATTTCAATGTCCTCAGTCCTCCTTCACATCACAGCCCCCCCTTTTATATCAATGCTCTCAGTACCCCTTCACATCAAAGCCCCCCCTTTTATATCAATGCCCTCAGTCCCCCTTCACATCACAGCCCCCCCTTTTATATCAATGCCCTCAGTCCTCCTTCACATCACAGCCCCCCTTTTATATCAGTGTCCTCAGTCCTCCTTCACATCACAGCCCCCCTTTTATATCAATGTCCTCATTCCTCCTTCACATCACAGCCCCCCTTTTATATCAATGTCCTCAGTCCCCCTTCACATCCCAGCCCCCCCCTTTTATATCAGTGTCCTCAGTCCCCCTTCACATCACAGTCCCCCCCTTTATGTCAGTGTCCTGAGTCCTCCTTCACATCACAGCCCCCCTTTTATATCAGTGCCCTCAGTCCTCCTTCACATCACAGCCCCCCCCTTTTATATCAATGTCCTCAGTCCTCCTTCACATCACAGCCCCCCCTTTTATATCAATGTCCTCAGTCCTCCTTCACATCACAGCCCCCCTTTTATATCAATGCCCTCAGTCCCCCTTCACATCACAGCCCCCCCTATTATATCAATGCCCTCAGTCCTCCTTCACATCACAGCCCCCCCTTTTATATCAGTGTCCTCAGTCCTTCTTCACATCACAGCCCCCTTCCCTTTTATATCAATGCCCTCAGTCCCCCTTCACATCACAGCCCCCCCTTTCATATCAGTGTCCTCAGTCCTCCTTCACATCACAGCCCCCCTTATATATCAATGCCCTCAGTCCCCCTTCACATCACAGCCCCTTCCCTTTTAAATCAGTGTCCTCAGTCCTTCTTCACATCACAGCCCCCCTTATATATCAATGCCCTCAGTCCCCCTTCACATCACAGCCCCTTCCCTTTTAAATCAGTGTCCTCAGTCCTTCTTCACATCACAGCCCCCCTTATATATCAATGCCCTCAGTCCCCCTTCACATCACAGCCCCCCCTTTTATATCAATGTCCTCAGTCCTCCTTCACATCACAGCTCCCACTTTTATATCAATGCCCTCAGTACCCCTTCACATCAAAGCCCCCTTTTATATCAATGCCCTCAGTCCCCCTTCACATCACAGCCCCCCTTTTATATCAATGCCCTCAGTCCTCCTTCACATCACAGCCCCCCCTTTTATATCAGTGTCCTCAGTCCTCCTTCACATCACAGCCCCCCTTTAATATCAATGTCCTTATTCCTCCTTCACATCACAGCCCCCCTTTTATATTAAGGCCCTCAGTCCCCCTTCACATCACAGCCCCCCTTTTATATCAATGCCCTCAGTCCTCCTTCACATCACAGCCTCCCCCTTTTATATCAATGCCCTCAGTCCCCCTTCACATCACACCCCCCCCCTTTTATATCCATGCCCTCAGTCCTCCTTCACATCACAGCCCCCCTTTTATATCAGTGTCCTCAGTCCTCCTTCACATCACAGCCCCCCCTTTTATATCAATGCCCTCAGTCCCCCTTCACATCACAGTCCCCCCCTTTATATCAGTGTCCTCAGTCCTCCTTCACATCACAGCCCCCCTTATATATCAATGCCCTCAGTCCCCCTTCACATCACAGCCCCTTCCCTTTTAAATCAGTGTCCTCAGTCCTTCTTCACATCACAGCCCCCCTTATATATCAATGCCCTCAGTCCCCCTTCACATCACAGCCCCTTCCCTTTTAAATCAGTGTCCTCAGTCCTTCTTCACATCACAGCCCCCCTTATATATCAATGCCCTCAGTCCCCCTTCACATCACAGCCCCCCCTTTTATATCAATGTCCTCAGTCCTCCTTCACATCACAGCTCCCACTTTTATATCAATGCCCTCAGTACCCCTTCACATCAAAGCCCCCCTTTTATATCAATGCCCTCAGTCCCCCTTCACATCACAGCCCCCCTTTTATATCAATGCCCTCAGTCCTCCTTCACATCACAGCCCCCCCTTTTATATCAGTGTCCTCAGTCCTCCTTCACATCACAGCCCCCCTTTAATATCAATGTCCTTATTCCTCCTTCACATCACAGCCCCCCTTTTATATTAAGGCCCTCAGTCCCCCTTCACATCACAGCCCCCCCTTTTATATCAATGCCCTCAGTCCTCCTTCACATCACAGCCTCCCCTTTTATATCAATGCCCTCAGTCCCCCTTCATATCACACCCCCCTTTTATATCCATGCCCTCAGTCCTCCTTCACATCACAGCCCCCCCTTTTATATCAGTGTCCTCAGTCCTCCTTCACGTCACAGCCCCCCCTTTTATATCAATGCCCTCAGTCACCCTTCACATCACAGTCCCCCCCTTTATATCAGTGTCCTCAGTCCTCCTTCACATCACAGCCCCCCTTTTATATCAATGCCCTCAGTCCCCCTTCACATCACACCCCCCCTTTTATATCCATGCCCTCAGTCCTCCTTCACATCACAGCCTCCCCTTTTATATCAATGCCCTCAGTCCTCCTTCACATCACAGCCCCCCCTTTTATATCAGTGCCCTCAGTCCTCCTTCACATCACAGCCCCCCCTTTTATATCAATGTCCTCAGTCCTCCTTCACATCACAGCCCCCCCTTTTATATCAGTGGTCCTCAGTCCTCCTTCACATCACAGCCCCCCCTTTTATATTAATGCCCTCATTCCTCATTCACATCACAGCCCCCCCTTTTATATCGGTGTCCTAAGTCCTCCTTCACATCACAGCCCCCCCTTTTATATCAATGCCCTCAGTCCCCCTGCACATCACAGCCCCCCCTTTTATATCAGTGTCCCCAGTCCTCCTTCACATCACAGCCCCCCTTTTATATCAATGCCCTCAGTCCCCCTTCACATCACAGCCCCCCCTTTTATATCAACGCCCTCAGTCCCCCTTCACATCACAGCCCCCCTTTTATATCAATGCCCTCAGTCCTCCTTCACATCACAGCCCCCCCTTTTATATCAGTGTCCTCAATCCTCCTTCACATCACAGCCCCCCCCTTTTATATCAATGCCCTCAGTCCCCCTTCACATCACAGCCCCCCCTTTTATATCAGTGTCCTCAGTCCTCCTTCACATCACAGCCCCCCCTTTTATATCAATGCCCTCAGTCCCCCCTTCACATCACAGTCCCCCTTTATATCAGTGTCCTCAGTCCTCCTTTACATCACAGCCCCCTCTTTTATATCAATGCCCTCAGTCCCCCTTCACATCACACACCCCCCTTTTATATCCATGCCCTCAGTCCTCCTTCACATCACAGCCCCCCCCTTTTATATCAGTGTCCTCAGTCCTCCTTCACATCACAGCCCCCCCTTTTATATCAATGCCCTCAGTCCTCCTTCACATCACAGCCTCCCCTTTTATATCAATGCCCTCAGTCCCCCTTCACATCACAGTCCCCCCCTTTATATCAGTGTCCTGAGTCCTCCTTCACATCACAGCCCCCCCTTTTATATCAGTGCCCTCAGTCCTCCTTCACATCACAGCCCCCCCCCCTTTTATATCAATGTCCTCAGTCCTCCTTCATATCACAGCCCCCCCTTTTATATCAAAGCCCTCAGTCCCCCTTCACATCACAGCCCCCCTTTTTATATCAATGTCCTCAGTCCTCCTTCACATCACAGCCCCCCCCCTTTTATATCAGTGTCCTCAGTCCTCCTTCACATCACTGCCCCCCTTTTATATCAATGCCCTCAGTCCCCCTTCACACCACAGCCTCCCCTATTATATCAATGCCCTTAGTCCCCTTCACATCACAGTCCCCCCCTTTATATCAGTGTCCTGAGTCCTCCTTCACATCACAGCCCCCCCTTTTATATCAGTGCCCTCAGTCCTCCTTCACATCACAGCCCCCCTTTTATATCAATGTCCTCAGTCCTCCTTCACATCACAGCCCCCCCTTTTATATCAATGCCCTCAGTCCCCCTTCACATCACAGCCCCCCTCCCTTTTATATCAGTGCCCTCAGTCCTCCTTCACATCACAGCCCCCCTTTTATATCAGTGTCCTCAGTCCTCCTTCACATCACAGCCCCCCTTTTATATCAATGCCCTCAGTCCCCTTTCACATTACAGCCCCCCTTTTTATATCAATGCCCTCGTTCCCCCTTCACATCACAGCCCCCCCCTTTTATATCAGTGCCCTCAGTCCTCCTTCACATCACAGCCCCCCTTTTATATCAATGTCCTCAGTCCTCCTTCACATCACAGCCCCCCTTTTATATCAATGCCCTCAGTCCCCCTTCACATCACAGCCCCCCTCCCTTTTATATCAGTGTCCTCAGTCCTCCTTCACATCACAGCCCCCCTTTTATATCAATACCCTCAGTCCTCCTTCACATCACAGCCCCCCCTTTTTATATCAATGCCCTCGTTCCCCCTTCACATCACAGCCCCCCCTTTTATATCAATACCCTCAGTCTCCCGTCACATCACACCCCCCCTTTTATATCAATGCCCTCAGTCCCCCTTCACATCACAGCCCCCCTCCCTTTTATATCAGTGTCCTCAGTCCTCCTTCACATCACAGCCCCCCCTTTTATATCAATGCCCTCAGTCCCCCTTCACATCACAGCCCCCCTTTTATATCAGTGTCCTGAGTTCTCCTTCACATCACAGCCCCCCTTTTATATCAATGCCCTCAGTGCCCTTTCACATCACAGCCCCCCTTTTATATCAATGTCCTCAGTCCCCCTTCACATCACAGCTCCCCTTTTATATCAATGCCCTCAGTTCCCCTTCACATCACAGCCCCCCTTTTTATATCAATGCCCTCGTTCCCCCTTCACATCACAGCCCCCCTTTTATATCAATGCCCTCAGTCCCCCTTCACATCACAGTCCCCCCCCCTTTATTTCAGTGTCCTGAGTCCTCCTTCACATCACAGTCCCCCCTTTTTATATCAGTGCCCTCAGTCCTCCTTCACATCACAGCCCCCCCTTTTATATCAATGTCCTCAGTCCTCCACATCACAGCCCCCACTTTTATGTCAATGCCCTCAGTCCCCCTTCACATCACAGCCCCCCTCCCTTTTATATCAGTGCCCTCAGTCCTCCTTCACATCACAGCCCCCCCTTTTATATCAGTGTCCTCAGTCCTCCTTCACATCACAGCCCCCCCCTTTTATATCAATGCCCTCAGTCCCCTTTCATATCACAGCCCCCCCCCTTTTTATATCAATGCCCTCGTTCCCCCTTCACATCACAGCCCCCCCCTTTTATATCAATGCCCTCAGTCCACCTTCACATCACAGCCCCCTCCCTTTTATATCAGTGTCCTCAGTCCTCCTTCACATCACAGCCCCCCTTTTATATCAATACCCTCAGTCCTTCTTCACATCACAGCCCCCCTTTTTATATCAATGCCCTCGTTCCCCCTTCACATCACAGCCCCCCCCCTTTTATATCAATACCCTCAGTCTCCCGTCACATCACAGCCCCCCTTTTATATCAATGCCCTCAGTCCCCCTTCACATCACAGCCCCCCCTTTTTATATCAATGCCCTCGTTCCCCCTTCACATCACAGCCCCCCTTTTATATCAATGCCCTCAGTCCCCCTTCACATCACAGTCCCCCCCCTTTATATTAGTGTCCTGAGTCCTCCTTCACATCACAGTCCCCCCTTTTATATCAGTGCCCTCAGTCCTCCTTCACATCACAGCCCCCCCTTTTATATCAATGCACTCAGTCCCCCTGCACATCACAGCCCCCCTTTTATATCAGTGTCCTCAGTCCTCCTTCACATCACAGCCCCCCTTTTATATCAATGCCCTCAGTCCTCCTTCACATCACAGCCCCCCTTTTATATCAGTGTCCTCAGTCCTCCTTCACATCACAGCCCCCCTTTTATATCAATGCCCTCAGTCCCCTTTCACATCACAGCCCCCCCCTTTTTATATCAATGCCCTCGTTCCCCCTTCACATCACAGCCCCCCTTTTATATCAATGTCCTCAGTCCTCCTTCACATCACAGTTCCCCTTTTATATCAGTGTCCTCAGTCCTCCTTCACATCACAGCCCCCCTTTTATATCAATGCCCTCAGTCCCCCTTCACACCACAGCCCCCCTATTATATCAATGCCCTCAGTCCTCCTTCACATCACAGCCCCCCCTTTTATATCAGTGTCCTCAGTCCTTCTTCACATCACAGCCCCCCCTTTTATATCAATGCCCTCAGTCCCCCTTCACATCACAGCCCCCTTCCCTTTTATATCAGTGTCCTCAGTCCTTCTTCACATCACAGCCCCCCCTTTAATATCAATGCCCTCAGTCCCCCTTCACATCACAGCCCCCCTTTTATTTCAATGTCCTCAGTCCTCCTTCACATCACAGCCCCCCCTTTTATATCAATGCTCTCAGTACCCCTTCACATCAAAGCCCCCCCTTTTATATCAATGCCCTCAGTCCCCCTTCACATCACAGCCCCCCCTTTTATATCAATGCCTTCAGTCCTCCTTCACATCACAGCCCCCTTTTATATCAGTGTCCTCAGTCCTCCTTCACATCACAGCCCCCCTTTTATATCAATGTCCTCATTCCTCCTTCACATCACAGCCCCCCTTTTATATCAATGTCCTCAGTCCCCCTTCACATCCCAGCCCCCCCCCTTTTATATCAGTGTCCTCAGTCCCCCTTCACATCACAGTCCCCCCCTTTATATCAGTGTCCTGAGTCCTCCATCACATCACAGCCCCCCTTTTATATCAGTGCCCTCAGTCCTCCTTCACATCACAGCCCCCCCTTTTATATCAATGTCCTCAGTCCTCCTTCACATCACAGCCCCCCTTTTATATCAATGTCCTCAGTCCTCCTTCACATCACAGCCCCCCTTTTATATCAATGCCCTCAGTCCCCCTTCACATCACAGCCCCCCCTATTATATCAATGCCCTCAGTCCTCCTTCACATCACAGCCCCCCTTTTATATCAGTGTCCTCAGTCCTTCTTCACATCACAGCCCCCTTCCCTTTTATATTAATGCCCTCAGTCCCCCTTCACATCACAGCCCCCCCTTTCATATCAGTGTCCTCAGTCCTCCTTCACATCACAGCCCCCCTTATATATCAATGCCCTCAGTCCCCCTTCACATCACAGCCCCTTCCCTTTTAAATCAGTGTCCTCAGTCCTTCTTCACATCACAGCCCCCCTTATATATCAATGCCCTCAGTCCCCCTTCACATCACAGCCCCTTCCCTTTTAAATCAGTGTCCTCAGTCCTTCTTCACATCACAGCCCCCCTTATATATCAATGCCCTCAGTCCCCCTTCACATCACAGCCCCCCTTTTATATCAATGTCCTCAGTCCTCCTTCACATCACAGCTCCCACTCTTATATCAATGCCCTCAGTACCCCTTCACATCAAAGCCCCCCTTTTATATCAATGCCCTCAGTCCCCCTTCACATCACAGCCCCCCTTTTATATCAATGCCCTCAGTCCTCCTTCACATCACAGCCCCCCCTTTTATATCAGTGTCCTCAGTCCTCCTTCACATCACAGCCCCCCTTTAATATCAATGTCCTTATTCCTCCTTCACATCACAGCCCCCCTTTTATATTAAGGCCCTCAGTCCCCCTTCACATTACAGCCCCCCCTTTTATATCAATGCCCTCAGTCCTCCTTCACATCACAGCCTCCCCTTTTATATCAATGCCCTCAGTCCCCCTTCACATCACACCCCCCCTTTTATATCCATGCCCTCAGTCCTCCTTCACATCACAGCCCCCCCTTTTATATCAGTGTCCTCAGTCCTCCTTCACATCACAGCCCCCCTTTTATATCAATGCCCTCAGTCCCCCTTCACATCACAGTCCCCCCCTTTATATCAGTGTCCTCAGTCCTCCTTCACATCACAGCCCCCCTTATATATCAATGCCCTCAGTCCCCCTTCACATCACAGCCCCTTCCCTTTTAAATCAGTGTCCTCAGTCCTTCTTCACATCACAGCCCCCCTTATATATCAATGCCCTCAGTCCCCCTTCACATCACAGCCCCTTCCCTTTTAAATCAGTGTCCTCAGTCCTTCTTCACATCACAGCCCCCCTTATATATCAATGCCCTCAGTCCCCCTTCACATCACAGCCCCCCCTTTTATATCAATGTCCTCAGTCCTCCTTCACATCACAGCTCCCACTTTTATATCAATGCCCTCAGTACCCCTTCACATCAAAGCCCGCCTTTTATATCAATGCCCTCAGTCCCCCTTCACATCACAGCCCCCCTTTTATATCAATGCCCTCAGTCCTCCTTCACATCACAGCCCCCCCTTTTATATCAGTGTCCTCAGTCCTCCTTCACATCACAGCCCCCCTTTAATATCAATGTCCTTATTCCTCCTTCACATCACAGCCCCCCTTTTATATTAAGGCCCTCAGTCCCCCTTCACATCACAGCCCCCCTTTTATATCAATGCCCTCAGTCCTCCTTCACATCACAGCCTCCCCTTTTATATCAATGCCCTCAGTCCCCCTTCACATCACACCCCCCCCTTTTATATCCATGCCCTCAGTCCTCCTTCACATCACAGCCCCCCCTTTTATATCAGTGTCCTCAGTCCTCCTTCACATCACAGCCCCCCCTTTATATCAGTGTCCTCAGTCCTCCTTCACATCACAGCCCCCCCTTTTATATCAATGCCCTCAGTCCCCCTTCACATCACACCCCCCATTTTATATCAATGCCCTCAGTCCCCCTTCACATCACAGCCCCCCTTTTTATATCAATGTCCTCAGTCCTCCTTCACATCACAGCCCCCCCTTTTATATCAGTGCCCTCAGTCCTCCTTCACAACACACCCCCCTTTTATATCAATGCCCTCAGTCCCCCTTCACATCACAGCCCCCCTTTTTATATCAGTGTCCTGAGTCCTCCTTCACATCACAGCCCCCCCTTTTATATCAGTGCCCTCAGTCCTCCTTCACATCACAGCCCCCCCTTTTATATCAATGTCCTCAGTCCTCCTTCATATCACAGCCCCCCCTTTTATATCAATGCCCTCAGTCCCCCTTCACATCACAGCCCCCCTTTTTATATCAATGTCCTCAGTCCTCCTTCACATCACAGCCCCCCTTTTATATCAATGCCCTCAGTACCCCTTCACATCAAAGCCCCCCCCCTTTATATCAATGCCCTCAGTCCCCCTTCACATCACAGCCCCCCCTTTTATATCAATGCCCTCAGTCCTCCTTCACATCACAGCCCCCCCTTTTATATCAGTGTCCTCGGTCCTCCTTCACATCACAGCCCCCCTTTTATATCAATGTCCTCATTCCACCTTCACATCACAGCCCCCCTTTTATATCAATGTCCTCAGTCCCCCTTCACATCCCAGCCCCCCCTTTTATATCAGTGTCCTCAGTCCTCCTTCACATCACAGCCCCCCTTTAATATCAATGCCCTCAGTCCCACTTCACATCACAGCCCCCCTTTTATATCAATACCCTCAGTCCCCCTTCACATCACAGCCCCCCCTTTTATATCAATGCCCTCAGTCCCCCTTCACATCACAGCCCCCCTCTTTTTATATCAATGCCCCCAGTCCTCCTTCACATCACAGCCCCCCCTTTTATATCAATGTCCTCAGTCCCCCTTCACATCACAGCCCCCCCTTTTATATCAATGCCCTCAGTCCTCCTTCACATCACAGCCCCACCTTTTATATCAATGCCCTCAGTCCCCCTTCACATCACAGCCCCCCCTTTCATATCAATGCCCTCAGTTCCCCTTCACATCACCCCCCCCCCCTTTTATATCAATGCCCTCAGTCCCCCTTCACATCACAGCCCCCCTTTTATATCAATGCCCTCAGTCCCCCTTCACATCACAGCCCCCCCTTTCATATCAATGCCCTCAGTTCCCCTTCACATCACCCCCCCCCCCCTTTTATATCAATGCCCTCAGTCCCCCTTCACATCACAGCCCCCCCTTTTATATCAATGCCCTCGTACCCCCTTCACATCACAGCCTCCCCCTTTTATATCAATGCCCTCAGTCCCCCTTCACATCACAGCCCCCCTCCCTTTTATATCAGTGCCCTCAGTCCTCCTTCACATCACAGCCCCCCTTTTATATCAGTGTCCTCAGTCCTCCTTCACATCACAGCCCCCCTTTTATATCAATGCCCTCAGTCCCCTTTCACATCACAGCCCCCCCTTTTTATATCAATGCCCTCGTTCCCCCTTCACATCACAGCCCCCCCTTTTATATTAATGCCCTCAGTCCCCCTTCACATCACAGCCCCCTCCCTTTTATATCAGTGTCCTCAGTCCTCCTTCACATCACAGCCCCCCTTTTATATCAATACCCTCAGTCTCCCGTCACATCACAGCCTCCCCTTTTATATCAATGCCCTCGGTCCCCCTTCACAACACAGCCCCCCTCCCTTTTATATCAGTGTCCTCAGTCTTCCTTCACATCACAGCCCCCCCTTTTTATATCAATGCCCTCGTTCCCCCTTCACATCACAGCCCCCCCTTTTATATCAATGCCCTCAGTCCTCCTTCACATCACAGCCCCCCCCCTTTTATATCAGTGTCCTCAGTCCCCCTTCACATCACAGCCCCCCCCTCTTATATCGGTGTCCTAAGTCCTCCTTCACATCACAGCCCCCCCTTTTATATCAATGCCCTCAGTCCCCCTGCACATCACAGCCCCCCCTTTTATATCAGTGTCCTCAGTCCTCCTTCACATCACAGCCCCCCCTTTTATATCAATGCCCTCAGTCCTCCTTCACATCACAGCCCCACCTTTTATATCAATGCCCTCAGTCCCCCTTCACATCACAGCCCCCCCTTTCATATCAATGCCCTCAGTTCCCCTTCACATCACCCCCCTTTTATATCAATGCCCTCAGTCCCCCTTCACATCACAGCCCCCCTTTTATATCAATGCCCTCAGTCCCCCTTCACATCACAGCCCCCCCTTTCATATCAATGCCCTCAGTTCCCCTTCACATCACCCCCCCCCCTTTTATATCAATGCCCTCAGTCCCCCTTCACATCACAGCCCCCCTTTTATATCAATGCCCTCAGTCCCCCTTCACATCACAGCCCCCCTTTTATATCAATGCCCTCGTACCCCCTTCACATCACAGCCTCCCCCTTTTATATCAATGCCCTCAGTCCCCCTTCACATCACAGCCCCCCTCCCTTTTATATCAGTGCCCTCAGTCCTCCTTCACATCACAGCCCCCCTTTTATATCAGTGTCCTCAGTCCTCCTTCACATCACAGCCCCCCCTTTCCCCCTTTTATATCAATGCCCTCAGTCCCCTTTCACATCACAGCCCCCCCTTTTTATATCAATGCCCTCGTTCCCCCTTCACATCACAGCCCCCCCTTTTATATTAATGCCCTCAGTCCCCCTTCACATCACAGCCCCCTCCCTTTTATATCAGTGTCCTCAGTCCTCCTTCACATCACAGCCCCCCTTTTATATCAATACCCTCAGTCTCCCGTCACATCACAGCCCCCCCTTTTATATCAATGCCCTCGGTCCCCCTTCACATCACAGCCCCCCTCCCTTTTATATCAGTGTCCTCAGTCTTCCTTCACATCACAGCCCCCCCTTTTATATCAATGCCCTCAGTCCCCCTTCACATCACAGCCCCCCTTTTATATCAGTGTCCTGAGTTCTCCTTCACATCACAGTCCCCCTTTTATATCAATGCCCTCAGTGCCCTTTCACATCATAGCCCCCCTTTTATATCAATGTCCTCAGTCCCCCTTCACATCACAGCCCCCCTTTTATATCAATGCCCTCAGTCCCCCTTCACATCACAGCCCCCCCTTTTTATATCAATGCCCTCGTTCCCCCTTCACATCACAGCCCCCCTTTTATATCAATGCCCTCAGTCCTCCTTCACATCACAGCCCCCCTTTTATATCAGTGTCCTCAGTCCCCCTTCACATCACAGCCCCCCCTCTTATATCGGTGTCCTAAGTCCTCCTTCACATCACAGCCCCCCCTTTTATATCAATGCCCTCAGTCCCCCTTCACATCACAGCCCCCCCCCATTTTATATCAATGCCCTCAGTCCCCCTTCACATCACAGCCCCCCCTTTTATATCAATGCCCTCAGTCCTCCTTCACATCACAGCCCCCCCTTTATATCAATGCCCTTAGTCCCCCTTCACATCACAGCCCCCCTATTATATCAATGTCCTCAGTCCTCCTTCACATCACAGCCCCCCCTTTTATATCAGTGTCCTCAGTCCTCCTTCACATCACAGCCCCCCTTTTATATCAATGCCCTCAGTCCCCCTTCACACCACAGCCCCCCCTATTATATCAATGCCCTCAGTCCTCCTTCACATCACAGCCCCCCCTTTTATACCAGTGTCCTCAGTCCTTCTTCACATCACAGCCCCCCTTTTATATCAATGCCCTCAGTCCCCCTTCACATCACAGCCCCCTTCCCTTTTATATCAGTGTCCTCAGTCCATCTTCACATCACAGCCCCCCTTTTATATCAATGCCCTCATTCCCCCTTCACATCACAGCCCCCCCTTTTAAATCAATGTCCTCAGTCCTCCTTCACATCACAGCCCCCCTTTTATATCAATGCCCTCAGTACCCCTTCACATCAAAGCCCCCCTTTTATATCAATGCCCTCAGTCCCCCTTCACATCACAGCTGCCCCTTTTATATCAATGCCCTCAGTCCTCCTTCACATCACAGCCCCCCTTTTATATCAGTGTCCTCAGTCCTCCTTCACATCACAGCCCCCCTTTTATATCAATGTCCTCATTCCTCCTTCACATCACAGCCCCCCTTTTATATCAATGTCCTCAGTCCCCCTTCACATCCCAGCCCCCCTTTTATATCAGTGTCCTCAGTCCTCCTTCACATCACAGCCCCCCTTTAATATCAATGCCCTCAGTCCCTCTTCACATCACAGCCCCCCCTTTTATATTAAGGCCCTCAGTCCCCCTTCACATCACAGCCCCCCCTTTTATATCAATGCCCTTAGTCCTCCTTCACATCACAGCCTCCCCTTTTATATCAATGCCCTCAGTCCCCCTTCACATCACACCCCCCCCTTTTATATCCATGCCCTCAGTCCTCCTTCACATCACAGCCCCCCCTTTTATATCAGTGTCCTCAGTCCTCCTTCACATCACAGCCCCCCTTTTATATCAATGCTCTCAGTCCCCCCTTCACATCACAGTCCCCCCTTTATATCAGTGTCCTCAGTCCTCCTTCACATCACAGCCCCCCTTTTATATCAATGCCCTCAGTCCCCCTTCACATCACACCCCCCCTTTTATATCCATGCCCTCAGTCCTCCTTCACATCACAGCCCCCCCTTTTTTATCAGTGTCCTCAGTCCTCCTTCACATCACTGCCCCCCTTTTATATCAATGCCCTCAGTCCTCCTTCACATCACAGCCTCCCCTTTTATATCAATGCCCTCAGTCCCCTTCACATCACAGTCCCCCCCTTTATATCAGTGTCCTGAGTCCTCCTTCACATCACAGCCCCCCCTTTTATATCAGTGCCCTCAGTCCTCCTTCACATCACAGCCCCCCCTTTTATATCAATGTCCTCAGTCCTCCTTCACATCACAGCCCCCCCTTTTATATCAATGCCCTCAGTCCCCCTTCACATCACAGCCCCCCTCCCTTTTATATCAGTGCCCTCAGTCCTCCTTCACATCACAGCCCCCCCTTTTATATCAGTGTCCTCAGTCCTCCTTCACATCACAGCCCCCCTTTTATATCAATGCCCTCAGTCCCCTTTCACATTACAGCCCCCCCTTTTTATATCAATGCCCTCGTTCCCCCTTCACATCACAGCCCCCCCCTTTTATATCAATGCCCTCAGTCCCCCTTCACATCACAGCCCCCTCCCTTTTATATCAGTGTCCTCAGTCCTCCTTCACATCACAGCCCCCCCTTTTATATCAATGCCCTCAGTCCCCCTTCACATCACAGCCCCCCTTTTATATCAGTGTCCTGAGTTCTCCTTCACATCACAGCCCCCCTTTTATATCAATGCCCTCAGTGCCCTTTCACATCACAGCCCCCCTTTTATATCAATGTCCTCAGTCCCCCTTAACATCACAGCCCCCCCTTTTATATCAATGCCCTCAGTTCCCCTTCACATCACAGCCCCCCCTTTTTATATCAATGCCCTCGTTCCCCCTTCACATCACAGCCCCCCTTTTATATCAATGCCCTCAGTCCCCCTTCACATCACAGCCCCCCCCCTTTTCTATCAGTGTCCTCAGTCCTCCTTCACATCACAGCCCCCCCCTTTTATATCAATGCCCTCAGTCCTCCTTCACATCACAGCCTCCCCTTTTATATCAATGCCCTCAGTCCCCCTTCACATCACAGTCCCCCCCCCTTTATATCAGTGTCCTGAGTCCTCCTTCACATCACAGCCCCCCCTTTTATATCAGTGCCCTCAGTCCTCCTTCACATCACAGCCCCCCCCTTTTATATCAATGTCCTCAGTCCTCCTTCACATCACAGCCCCCCTTTTATATCAATGCCCTCAGTACCCCTTCACATCAAAGCCCCCCCCCTTTATATCAATGCCCTCAGTCCCCCTTCACATCACAGCCCCCCTTTTATATCAATGCCCTCAGTCCTCCTTCACATCACAGCCCCCCCTTTTATATCAGTGTCCTCGGTCCTCCTTCACATCACAGCCCCCCTTTTATATCAATGTCCTCATTCCACCTTCATATCACAGCCCCCCTTTTATATCAATGTCCTCAGTCCCCCTTCACATCCCAGCCCCCCCTTTTATATCAGTGTCCTCAGTCCTGCTTCACATCACAGCCCCCCTTTAATATCAATGCCCTCAGTCCCACTTCACATCACAGCCCCCCTTTTATATCAATACCCTCAGTCCCCCTTCACATCACAGCCCCCCCTTTTATATCAATGCCCTCAGTCCCCCTTCACATCACAGCCCCCTCTTTTTATATCAATGCCCTCAGTCCTCCTTCACATCACAGCCCCCCCTTTTATATCAATGCCCTCAGTCCCCCTTCACATCACAGCCCCCCCCCCTTTTATATCAATGCCCTCAGTCCCCCTTCACATCACAGCCCCCCCTTTTATATCAATGCCCTCAGTCCTCCTTCACATCACAGCCCCCCCCTTTATATCAATGCCCTTAGTCCCCCTTCACATCACAGCCCCCCTATTATATCAATGTCCTCAGTCCTCCTTCACATCACAGCCCCCCCTTTTATATCAGTGTCCTCAGTCCTCCTTCACATCACAGCCCCCCTTTAATATCAATGCCCTCAGTCCCCCTTTACACCACAGCCTCCCCTATTATATCAATGCCCTCAGTCCTTCTTCACATCACAGCCCCCCTTTTATATCAATGCCCTCAGTCCCCCTTCACATCACAGCCCCCTTCCCTTTTATATCAGTGTCCTCAGTCCATCTTCACATCACAGCCCCCCCTTTTATATCAATGCCCTCATTCCCCCTTCACATCACAGCCCCCCCTTTTATATCAATGTCCTCAGTCCTCCTTCACATCACAGCCCCCCTTTTATATCAATGCCCTCAGTACCCCTTCACATCAAAGCCCCCCCTTTTATATCAATGCCCTCAGTCCCCCTTCACATCACAGCTGCCCCTTTTATATCAATGCCCTCAGTCCTCCTTCACATCACAGCCCCCCTTTTATATCAGTGTCCTCAGTCCTCCTTCACATCACAGCCCCCCTTTTATATCAATGTCCTCATTCCTCCTTCACATCACAGCCCCCCTTTTATATCAATGTCCTCAGTCCCCCTTCACATCCCAGCCCCCCTTTTATATCAGTGTCCTCAGTCCTCCTTCACATCACAGCCCCCCTTTAATATCAATGCCCTCAGTCCCTCTTCACATCACAGCCCCCCTTTTATATTAAGGCCCTCAGTCCCCCTTCACATCACAGCCCCCCCTTTTATATCAATGCCCTTAGTCCTCCTTCACATCACAGCCTCCCCTTTTATATCAATGCCCTCAGTCCCCCTTCACATCACCCCCCCCCCCCTTTTATATCCATGCCCTCAGTCCTCCTTCACATCACAGCCCCCCCTTTTATATCAGTGTCCTCAGTCCTCCTTCACATCACAGCCCCCCTTTTATATCAATGCTCTCAGTCCCCCCTTCACATCACAGTCCCCCTTTATATCAGTGTCCTCAGTCCTCCTTCACATCACAGCCCCCCTTTTATATCAATGCCCTCAGTCCCCCTTCACATCACACCCCCCCCTTTTATATCCATGCCCTCAGTCCTCCTTCACATCACAGCCCCCCCTTTTTTATCAGTGTCCTCAGTCCTCCTTCACATCACTGCCCCCCTTTTATATCAATGCCCTCAGTCCTCCTTCACATCACAGCCTCCCCTTTTATATCAATGCCCTCAGTCCCCTTCACATCACAGTCCCCCCTTTATATCAGTGTCCTGAGTCCTCCTTCACATCACAGCCCCCCCTTTTATATCAGTGCCCTCAGTCCTCCTTCACATCACAGCCCCCCTTTTATATCAATGTCCTCAGTCCTCCTTCACATATCACAGCCCCCCCTTTTATATCAATGCCCTCAGTCCCCCTTCACATCACAGCCCCCCTCCCTTTTATATCAGTGCCCTCAGTCCTCCTTCACATCACAGCCCCCCCTTTTATATCAGTGTCCTCAGTCCTCCTTCACATCACAGCCCCCCTTTTATATCAGTGCCCTCAGTCCCCTTTCACATTACAGCCCCCCCTTTTTATATCAATGCCCTCGTTCCCCCTTCACATCACAGCCCCCCCCTTTTATATCAATGCCCTCAGTCCCCCTTCACATCACAGCCCCCTCCCTTTTATATCAGTGTCCTCAGTCCTCCTTCACATCACAGCCCCCCCTTTTATATCAATGCCCTCAGTCCCCCTTCACATCACAGCCCCCCTTTTATATCAGTGTCCTGAGTTCTCCTTCACATCACAGCCCCCCTTTTATATCAATGCCCTCAGTGCCCTTTCACATCACAGCCCCCCTTTTATATCAATGTCCTCAGTCCCCCTTCACATCACAGCCCCCCCTTTTATATCAATGCCCTCAGTTCCCCTTCACATCACAGCCCCCCCCTTTTTATATCAATGCCATCGTTCCCCCTTCACATCACAGCCCCCCTTTTATATCAATGCCCTCAGTCCCCCTTCACATCACAGCCCCCCCTTTTATATCAGTGTCCTCAGTCCTCCTTCACATCACAGCCCCCCTTTTATATCAATGCCCTCAGTCCTCCTTCACATCACAGCCTCCCCTTTTATATCAATGCCCTCAGTCCCCCTTCACATCACAGTCCCCCCCCTTTATATCAGTGTCCTGAGTCCTCCTTCACATCACAGCCCCCCCTTTTATATCAGTGCCCTCAGTCCTCCTTCACATCACAGCCCCCCCCCTTTTATATCAATGTCCTCAGTCCTCCTTCACATCACAGCCCCCCTTTTATATCAATGCCCTCAGTACCCCTTCACATCAAAGCCCCCCCTTTATATCAATGCCCTCAGTCCCCCTTCACATCACAGCCCCCCTTTTATATCAATGCCCTCAGTCCTCCTTCACATCACAGCCCCCCCTTTTATATCAGTGTCCTCGGTCCTCCTTCACATCACAGCCCCCCTTTTATATCAATGTCCTCATTCCACCTTCATATCACAGCCCCCCTTTTATATCAATGTCCTCAGTCCCCCTTCACATCCCAGCCCCCCCCCTTTTATATCAGTGTCCTCAGTCCTCCTTCACATCACAGCCCCCCTTTAATATCAATGCCCTCAGTCCCACTTCACATCACAGCCCCCCTTTTATATCAATACCCTCAGTCCCCCTTCACATCACAGCCCCCCCTTTTATATCAATGCCCTCAGTCCCCCTTCACATCACAGCCCCCCTCTTTTTATATCAATGCCCCCAGTCCTCCTTCACATCACAGCCCCCCCTTTTATATCAATGTCCTCAGTCCCCCTTCACATCACAGCCCCCCTTTTATATCAATGCCCTCAGTCCTCCTTCACATCACAGCCCCACCTTTTATATCAATGCCCTCAGTCCCCCTTCACATCACAGCCCCCCTTTCATATCAATGCCCTCAGTTCCCCTTCACATCACCCCCCTTTTATATTAATGCCCTCAGTCCCCCTTCACATCACAGCCCCCTACCTTTTATATCAGTGTCCTCAGTCCTCCTTCACATCACAGCCCCCCTTTTATATCAATACCCTCAGTCCTCCTTCACATCACAGCCCCCCCTTTTTATATCAATGCCCTCATTCCCCCTTCACATCACAGCCCACCCTTTTATATCAATACCCTCAGTCTCCCGTCACATCACAGCCCCCCCTTTTATATCAATGCCCTCAGTCCCCCTTCACATCACAGCCCCCCTCCCTTTTATATCAGTGTCCTCAGTCTTCCTTCACATCACAGCCCCCCCTTTTATATCAATGCCCTCAGTCCCCCTTCACATCACAGCCCCCCTTTTATATCAGTGTCCTGAGTTCTCCTTCACATCACAGCCCCCCTTTTATATCAATGCCCTCAGTGCCCTTTCACATCACAGCCCCCCTTTTATATCAATGTCCTCAGTCCCCCTTCACATCACAGCCCCCCCTTTTATATCAATGCCCTCAGTCCCCCTTCACATCACAGCCCCCCCTTTTTATATCAATGCCCTCGTTCCCCCTTCACATCACAGCCCCCCTTTTATATCAATGCCCTCAGTCCTCCTTCACATCACAGCCCCCCCCTTTTATATCAGTGTCCTCAGTCCCCCTTCACATCACAGCCCCCCCCTTTTATATCGGTGTCCTAAGTCCTCCTTCACATCACAGCCCCCCTTTTATATCAATGCCCTCAGTCCCCCTGCACATCACAGCCCCCCCTTTTATATCAGTGTCCTCAGTCCTCCTTCACATCACAGCCCCCCCTTTTATATCAATACCCTCAGTCCCCCTTCACATCACAGCCCCCCCCTTTTATATCAATGCCCTCAGTCCCCCTTCACATCACAGCCCCCCTTTTATATCAATGCCCTCAGTCCTCCTTCACATCACAGCCCCCCCCTTTATATCAATGCCCTTAGTCCCCCTTCACATCACAGCCCCCCTATTATATCAATGTCCTCAGTCCTCCTTCACATCACAGCCCCCCCTTTTATATCAGTGTCCTCAGTCCTCCTTCACATCACAGCCCCCCTTTTATATCAATGCCCTCAGTCCCCCTTCACACCACAGCCCCCCCCCTATTATATCAATGCCCTCAGTCCTCCTTCACATCACAGCCCCCCCTTTTATATCAGTGTCCTCAGTCCTTCTTCACATCACAGCCCCCCTTTTATATCAATGCCCTCAGTCCCCCTTCACATCACAGCCCCCTTCCCTTTTATATCAGTGTCCTCAGTCATCTTCACATCACAGCCCCCCCTTTTATATCAATGCCCTCAGTCCCCCTTCACATCACAGCCCCCCCCTTTTATATCAATGTCCTCAGTCCTCCTTCACATCACAGCCCCCCTTTTATATCAATGCCCTCAGTACCCTTCACATCAAAGCCCCCCCTTTTATATCAATGCTCTCAGTCCCCCTTCACATCACAGCTGCCCCTTTTATATCAATGCCCTCAGTCCTCCTTCACATCACAGCCCCCCTTTTATATCAGTGTCCTCAGTCCTCCTTCACATCACAGCCCCCCTTTTATATCAATGTCCTCATTCCTCCTTCACATCACAGCCCCCCTTTTATATCAATGTCCTCAGTCCCCCTTCACATCCCAGCCCCCCCTTTTATATCAGTGTCCTCAGTCCTCCTTCACATCACAGCCCCCCTTTAATATCAATGCCCTCAGTCCCTCTTCACATCACAGCCCCCCCTTTTATATTAAGGCCCTCAGTCCCCCTTCACATCACAGCCCCCCTTTTATATCAATGCCCTTAGTCCTCCTTCACATCACAGCCTCCCCTTTTATATCAATGCCCTCAGTCCCCCTTCACATCACACCCCCCCCCCTTTTTATATCCATGCCCTCAGTCCTCCTTCACATCACAGCCCCCCCTTTTATATCAGTGTCCTCAGTCCTCCTTCACATCACAGCCCCCCCTTTTATATCAATGCCCTCAGTCCCCCCTTCACATCACAGTCCCCCCTTTATATCAGTGTCCTCAGTCCTCCTTCACATCACAGCCCCCCTTTTATATCAATGCCCTCAGTCCCCCTTCACATCACACCCCCCCTTTTATATCCATGCCCTCAGTCCTCCTTCACATCACAGCCCCCCCTTTTATATCAGTGTCCTAGTCCTCCTTCACATCACTGCCCCCCTTTTATATCAATGCCCTCAGTCCTCCTTCACATCACAGCCTCCCCTTTTATATCAATGCCCTCAGTCCCCTTCACATCACAGTCCCCCCCTTTATATCAGTGTCCTGAGTCCTCCTTCACATCACAGCCCCCCCTTTTATATCAGTGCCCTCAGTCCTCCTTCACATCACAGCCCCCCTTTTATATCAATGCCCTCAGTCCCCCTTCACATCACAGCCCCCTCCCTTTTATATCAGTGCCCTCAGTCCTCCTTCACATCACAGCCCACCCTTTTATATCAGTGTCCTCAGTCCTCCTTCACATCACAGCCCCCCTTTTATATCAATGCCCTCAGTCCCCTTTCACATTACAGCCCCCCCTTTTTATATCAATGCCCTCGTTCCCCCATCACATCACAGCCCCCCTTTTATATCAATGCCCTCAGTCCCCCTTCACATCACAGCCCCCCCTTTTATATCAATGCCCTCAGTTCCCCTTCACATCACAGCCCCCCCTTTTTATATCAATGCCCTCGTTCCCCCTTCACATCACAGCCCCCCTTTTATATCAATGCCCTCAGTCCCCCCTTCACATCACAGTCCCCCCCTTTATATCAGTGTCCTGAGTCCTCCTTCACATCACAGTCCCCCTTTTATATCAGTGCCCTCAGTCCTCTTTCACATCACAGCCCCCCTTTTATATCAATGTCCTCAGTCCTCCTTCACATCACAGCCCCCACTTTTATATCAATGCCCTCAGTCCCCCTTCACATCACAGCCCCCCTCCCTTTTATATCAGTGCCCTCAGTCCTCCTTCACATCACAGCCCCCCCTTTTATATCAGTGTCCTCAGTCCTCCTTCACATCACAGCCCCCCTTTTATATCAATGCCCTCAGTCCCCTTTCACATCACAGCCCCCCCTTTTTATATCAATGCCCTCGTTCCCCCTTCACATCACAGCCCCCCCCTTTTATATCAATGCCCTCAGTCCCCCTTCACATTACAGCCCCCTCCCTTTTATATCAATGTCCTCAGTCCTTCTTCACATCACAGCCCCCCTTTTATATCAGTACCCTCAGTCCTCCTTCACATCACAGCCCCCACTTTTATATCAATGCCCTCAGTCCCCCTTCACATCACAGCCCCCCTCCCTTTTATATCAGTGCCCTCAGTCCTCCTTCACATCACAGCCCCCTTTTATATCAGTGTCCTCAGTCCTCCTTCACATCACAGCCCCCCCCCTTTATATCAATACCCTCAGTCCTCCTTCACATCACAGCCCCCCCTTTTTATATCAATGCCCTCGTTCCCCCTTCACATCACAGCCCCCCCCCCTTTTATATCAATACCCTCAGTCTCCCGTCACATCACAGCCCCCCTTTTATATCAATGCCCTCAGTCCCCCTTCACATCACAGCCCCCCCTTTTTATATCAAAGCCCTCGTTCCCCCTTCACATCACAGCCCCCCTTTTATATCAATGCCCTCAGTCCCCCTTCACATCACAGTCCCCCCCTTTATATCAGTGTCCTGAGTCCTCCTTCACATCACAGTCCCCCATTTTATATCAGTGCCCTCAGTCCTCCTTCACATCACAGCCCCCCCTTTTATATCAATGCCCTCAGTCCCCCTGCACATCACAGCCCCCCTTTTATATCCATGCCCTCAGTCCTCCTTCACATCACAGCCCCCCTTTTATATCAATGCCCTCAGTCCTCCTTCACATCACAGCCCCCCTTTTATATCAGTGTCCTCAGTCCTCCTTCACATCACAGCCCCCCCTTTTATATCAATGCCCTCAGTCCCCTTTCACATCACAGCCCCCCCTTTTTATATCAATGCCCTCGTTCCCCCTTCACATCACAGCCCCCCCTTTTATATCAATGTCCTCAGTCCTCCTTCACATCACAGCCCCCCCCCCTTTTATATCAGTGTCCTCAGTCCTCCTTCACATCACAGCCCCCCTTTTATATCAATGCCCTCAGTCCCCCTTCACACCACAGCCCCCCTATTATATCAATGCCCTCAGTCCTCCTTCACATCACAGCCCCCCCCCCTTTTATATCAGTGTCCTCAGTCCTTCTTCACATCACAGCCCCCCTTTTATATCAATGCCCTCAGTCCCCCTTCACATCACAGCCCCCTTCCCTTTTATATCAGTGTCCTCAGTCCTTCTTCACATCACAGCCCCCCCTTTAATATCAATGCCCTCAATCCCCCTTCACATCACAGCCCCCCCTTTTATATCAATGTCCTCAGTCCTCCTTCACATCACAGCCCCCCTTTTATATCAATGCCCTCAGTACCCCTTCACATCAAAGCCCCCCCTTTTATATCAATGCCCTCAGTCCCCCTTCACATCACAGCCCCCCCTTTTATATCAATGCCCTCAGTCCTCCTTCACATCACAGCCCCCCCTTTTATATTAGTGTTCTCTGTCCTCCTTCACATCACAGCCCCCCTTTTATATCAATGTCCTCATTCCTCCTTCACATCACAGCCCCCCTTTTATATCAATGTCCTCAGTCCCCCTTCACATCCCAGCCCCCTTCTTTTATATCAGTGTTCTCAGTCCTCCTTCAAATCACAGCCCCCCTTTAATATCAATGCCCTCAGTCCCCCTTCACATCACAGCCCCCCCTTTTATATTAAGGCCCTCAGTCCCCCTTCACATCACAGCCCCCCCTTTTATATCAATGCCCTCAGTCCTCCTTCACATCACAGTCTCCCCTTTTATATCAATGCCCTCAGTCCCCCTTCACATCACACCCCCCCCTTTTATATCCATGCCCTCAGTCCTCCTTCACATCACAGCCCCCCTTTTATATCAGTGTCCTCAGTCCTCCTTCACATCACAGCCCCCCCCTTTTATATCAATGCCCTCAGTCCCCCCTTCAAATCACAGTCCCCCCTTTATATCAGTGTCCTCAGTCCTCCTTCACATCACAGCCCCCTCTTTTATATCAATGCCCTCAGTCCCCCTTCACATCACACACCCCCCTTTTATATCAATGCCCTCAGTCCTCCTTCACATCACAGCCCCCCCTTTTATATCAGTGTCCTCAGTCCTCCTTCACATCACAGCCCCCCCTTTTATATCAATGCCCTCAGTCCTCCTTCACATCACAGCCTCCCCTTTTATATCAATGCCCTCAGTCCCCCTTCACATCACAGTCCCCCCTTTATATCAGTGTCCTGAGTCCTCCTTCACATCACAGCCCCCCTTTTATATCAATGCCCTCAGTCCCCCTTCACATCACAGCCCCCTCCCTTTTATATCAGTGCCCTCAGTCCTCCTTCACATCACAGCCCACCCTTTTATATCAGTGTCCTCAGTCCTCCTTCACATCACAGCCCCCCTTTTATATCAATGCCCTCAGTCCCCTTTCACATTACAGCCCCCCCTTTTTATATCAATGCCCTCGTTCCCCCTTCACATCACAGCCCCCCTTTTATATCAATGCCCTCAGTCCCCCTTCACATCACAGCCCCCCCTTTTATATCAATGCCCTCAGTTCCCCTTCACATAACAGCCCCCCCTTTTTATATCAATGCCCTCGTTCCCCCTTCACATCACAGCCCCCCTTTTATATCAATGCCCTCAGTCCCCCTTCACATCACAGTCCCCCCCTTTATATCAGTGTCCTGAGTCCTCCTTCACATCACAGTCCCCCTTTTATATCAGTGCCCTCAGTCCTCTTTCACATCACAGCCCCCCTTTTATATCAATGTCCTCAGTCCTCCTTCACATCACAGCCCCCACTTTTATATCAATGCCCTCAGTCCCCCTTCACATCACAGCCCCCCTCCCTTTTATATCAGTGCCCTCAGTCCTCCTTCACATCACAGCCCCCCCTTTTATATCAGTGTCCTCAGTCCTCCTTCACATCACAGCCCCCCTTTTATATCAATGCCCTCAGTCCCCTTTCACATCACAGCCCCCCCTTTTTATATCAATGCCCTCGTTCCCCCTTCACATCACAGCCCCCCCTTTTATATCAATGCCCTCAGTCCCCCTTCACATTACAGCCCCCTCCCTTTTATATCAATGTCCTCAGTCCTTCTTCACATCACAGCCCCCCTTTTATATCAGTACCCTCAGTCCTCCTTCACATCACAGCCCCCACTTTTATATCAATGCCCTCAGTCCCCCTTCACATCACAGCCCCCCTCCCTTTTATATCAGTGCCCTCAGTCCTCCTTCACATCACAGCCCCCTTTTATATCAGTGTCCTCAGTCCTCCTTCACATCACAGCCCCCCCCCTTTATATCAATACCCTCAGTCCTCCTTCACATCACAGCCCCCCCTTTTTATATCAATGCCCTCGTTCCCCCTTCACATCACAGCCCCCCCCCCTTTTATATCAATACCCTCAGTCTCCCGTCACATCACAGCCCCCCTTTTATATCAATGCCCTCAGTCCCCCTTCACATCACAGCCCCCCCTTTTTATATCAATGCCCTCGTTCCCCCTTCACATCACAGCCCCCCTTTTATATCAATGCCCTCAGTCCCCCTTCACATCACAGTCCCCCCCTTTATATCAGTGTCCTGAGTCCTCCTTCACATCACAGTCCCCCATTTTATATCAGTGCCCTCAGTCCTCCTTCACATCACAGCCCCCCCTTTTATATCAATGCCCTCAGTCCCCCTGCACATCACAGCCCCCCTTTTATATCCATGCCCTCAGTCCTCCTTCACATCACAGCCCCCCTTTTATATCAATGCCCTCAGTCCTCCTTCACATCACAGCCCCCCTTTTATATCAGTGTCCTCAGTCCTCCTTCACATCACAGCCCCCCCTTTTATATCAATGCCCTCAGTCCCCTTTCACATCACAGCCCCCCCTTTTTATATCAATGCCCTCGTTCCCCCTTCACATCACAGCCCCCCCTTTTATATCAATGTCCTCAGTCCTCCTTCACATCACAGCCCCCCCCCTTTTATATCAGTGTCCTCAGTCCTCCTTCACATCACAGCCCCCCTTTTATATCAATGCCCTCAGTCCCCCTTCACACCACAGCCCCCCTATTATATCAATGCCCTCAGTCCTCCTTCACATCACAGCCCCCCCCCCTTTTATATCAGTGTCCTCAGTCCTTCTTCACATCACAGCCCCCCTTTTATATCAATGCCCTCAGTCCCCCTTCACATCACAGCCCCCTTCCCTTTTATATCAGTGTCCTCAGTCCTTCTTCACATCACAGCCCCCCCTTTAATATCAATGCCCTCAATCCCCCTTCACATCACAGCCCCCCCTTTTATATCAATGTCCTCAGTCCTCCTTCACATCACAGCCCCCCTTTTATATCAATGCCCTCAGTACCCCTTCACATCAAAGCCCCCCCTTTTATATCAATGCCCTCAGTCCCCCTTCACATCACAGCCCCCCCTTTTATATCAATGCCCTCAGTCCTCCTTCACATCACAGCCCCCCCTTTTATATTAGTGTTCTCAGTCCTCCTTCACATCACAGCCCCCCTTTTATATCAATGTCCTCATTCCTCCTTCACATCACAGCCCCCCTTTTATATCAATGTCCTCAGTCCCCCTTCACATCCCAGCCCCCTTCTTTTATATCAGTGTTCTCAGTCCTCCTTCAAATCACAGCCCCCCTTTAATATCAATGCCCTCAGTCCCCCTTCACATCACAGCCCCCCCTTTTATATTAAGGCCCTCAGTCCCCCTTCACATCACAGCCCCCCCTTTTATATCAATGCCCTCAGTCCTCCTTCACATCACAGTCTCCCCTTTTATATCAATGCCCTCAGTCCCCCTTCACATCACACCCCCCCTTTTATATCCATGCCCTCAGTCCTCCTTCACATCACAGCCCCCCTTTTATATCAGTGTCCTCAGTCCTCCTTCACATCACAGCCCCCCCCTTTTATATCAATGCCCTCAGTCCCCCCTTCAAATCACAGTCCCCCCTTTATATCAGTGTCCTCAGTCCTCCTTCACATCACAGCCCCCTCTTTTATATCAATGCCCTCAGTCCCCCTTCACATCACACACCCCCCCTTTTATATCAATGCCCTCAGTCCTCCTTCACATCACAGCCCCCCCTCTTATATCAGTGTCCTCAGTCCTCCTTCACATCACAGCCCCCCCTTTTATATCAATGCCCTCAGTCCTCCTTCACATCACAGCCTCCCCTTTTATATCAATGCCCTCAGTCCCCCTTCACATCACAGTCCCCCCTTTATATCAGTGTCCTGAGTCCTCCTTCACATCACAGCCCCCCTTTTATATTAGTGCCCTCAGTCCTCCTTCACATCACAGCCCCCCCCTTTTATATCAATGTCCTCAGTCCTCCTTCACATCACAGCCCCCCCTTTTATATCAATGTCCTCAGTCCTCCTTCACATCACAGCCCCCCCCTTTTAAATCAATGCCCTCAGTCCCCCTTCACATCACAGCCCCCCCTATTATATCAATGCCCTCAGTCCTCCTTCACATCACAGCCCCCCTTTTATATCAGTGTCCTCAGTCCTTCTTCACATCACAGCCCCCCCTTTTATATCAATGCCCTCAGTCCCCCTTCACATCACAGCCCCTTCCCTTTTAAATCAGTGTCCTCAGTCCTTCTTCACATCACAGCCCCCCTTATATATCAATGCCCTCAGTCCCCCTTCACATCACAGCCCCTTCCCTTTTAAATCAGTGTCCTCAGTCCTTCTTCACATCACAGCCCCCCTTATATATCAATGCCCTCAGTCCCCCTTCACATCACAGCCCCCCCTTTTATATCAATGTCCTCAGTCCTCCTTCACATCACAGCTCCCACTTTTATATCAATGCCCTCAGTACCCCTTCACATCAAAGCCCCCCTTTTATATCAATGCCCTCAGTCCCCCTTCACATCACAGCCCCCCTTTTATATCAATGCCCTCAGTCCTCCTTCACATCACAGCCCCCCCTTTTATATCAGTGTCCTCAGTCCTCCTTCACATCACAGCCCCCCTTTAATATAAATGTCCTTATTCCTCCTTCACATCACAGCCCCCCTTTTATATTAAGGCCCTCAGTCCCCCTTCACATCACAGCCCCCCCTTTTATATCAATGCCCTCAGTCCCCCTTCACATCACACCCCCCCTTTTATATCCATGCCCTCAGTCTTCCTTCACATCACAGCCCCCCCTTTTATATCAGTGTCCTCAGTCCTCCTTCACATCACAGCCCCCCTTTTATATCAATGCCCTCAGTCCCCCTTCACATCACAGTCCCCCCCTTTATATCAGTGTCCTCAGTCCTCCTTCACATCACAGCCCCCCCTTTTATATCAATGCCCTCAGTCCCCCTTCACATCACCCCCCCCCCCTTTTATATCCATGCCCTCAGTCCTCCTTCACATCACAGCCTCCCCTTTTATATCAATGCCCTCAGTCCTCCTTCACATCACAGCCCCCCCTTTTATATCAGTGCCCTCAGTCCTCCTTCACATCACAGCCCCCCCTTTTATATCAATGTCCTCAGTCCTCCTTCACATCACAGCCCCCCCCCCTTTTATATCAGTGGTCCTCAGTCCTCCTTCACATCACAGCCCCCCCTTTTATATTAATGCCCTCATTCCTCCTTCACATCACAGCCCCCCCCTTTTATATCGGTGTCCTAAGTCCTCCTTCACATCACAGCCCCCCCTTTTATATCAATGCCCTCAGTCCCCCTGCACATCACAGCCCCCCCTTTTATATCAGTGTCCCCAGTCCTCCTTCACATCACAGCCCCCCCCTTTTATATCAATGCCCTCAGTCCCCCTTCACATCACAGCCCCCCTTTTATATCAACGCCCTCAGTCCCCCTTCACATCACAGCCCCCCCTTTTATATCAATGCCCTCAGTCCTCCTTCACATCACAGCCCCCCTTTTATATCAGTGTCCTCAATCCTCCTTCACATCACATCCCCCCCTTTTATATCAATGCCCTCAGTCCCCCTTCACATCACAGCCCCCCTTTTATATCAATGCCCTCAGTCCTCCTTCACATCACAGTCTCCCCTTTTATATCAATGCCCTCAGTCCCCCTTCACATCACACCCCCCTCTTTTATATCCATGCCCTCAGTCCTCCTTCACATCACAGCCCCCCCTTTTATATCAGTGTCCTCAGTCCTCCTTCACATCACAGCCCCCCCTTTTATATCAATGCCCTCAGTCCCCCCTTCACATCACAGTCCTCCCTTTATATCAGTGTCCTCAGTCCTCCTTCACATCACAGCCCCCTCTTTTATATCAATGCCCTCAGTCCCCCTTCACATCACACACCCCCCCTTTTATATCCATGCCCTCAGTCCTCCTTCACATCACAGCCCCCACTTTTATATCAGTGTCCTCAGTCCTCCTTCACATCACAGCCTCCCCTTTTATATCAATGCCCTCAGTCCCCCTTCACATCACAGTCCCCCCTATTATATCAATGCCCTCAGTCCTCCTTCACATCACAGCCCCCCCTTTTATATCAATGCCCTCAGTACCCCTTCACATCAAAGCCCCCCCTTTTATATCAATGCCCTCAGTCCCCCTTCACATCACAGCCCCCCTTTTATATCAATGCCCTCAGTCCTCCTTCACATCACAGCCCCCCCTTTTATATCAGTGTCCTCAGTCCTCCTTCACATCACAGCCCCCCTTTAATATAAATGTCCTTATTCCTCCTTCACATCACAGCCCCCCTTTTATATTAAGGCCCTCAGTCCCCCTTCACATCACAGCCCCCCCCCCTTTTATATCAATGCCCTCAGTCCCCCTTCACATCACACCCCCCCTTTTATATCCATGCCCTCAGTCTTCCTTCACATCACAGCCCCCCCTTTTATATCAGTGTCCTCAGTCCTCCTTCACATCACAGCCCCCCTTTTATATCAATGCCCTCAGTCCCCCTTCACATCACAGTCCCCCCCTTTATATCAGTGTCCTCAGTCCTCCTTCACATCACAGCCCCCCCTTTTATATCAATCCCCTCAGTCCCCCTTCACATCACACCCCCCCTTTTATATCCATGCCCTCAGTCCTCCTTCACATCACAGCCTCCCCTTTTATATCAATGCCCTCAGTCCTCCTTCACATCACAGCCCCCCCTTTTATATCAGTGCCCTCAGTCCTCCTTCACATCACAGCCCCCCCTTTTATATCAATGTCCTCAGTCCTCCTTCACATCACAGCCCCCCCCTTTTATATCAGTGGTCCTCAGTCCTCCTTCACATCACAGCCCCCCCTTTTATATTAATGCCCTCATTCCTCCTTCACATCACAGCCCCCCCTTTTATATCGGTGTCCTAAGTCCTCCTTCACATCACAGCCCCCCCTTTTATATCAATGCCCTCAGTCCCCCTGCACATCACAGCCCCCCCCCTTTTATATCAGTGTCCCCAGTCCTCCTTCACATCACAGCCCCCCCTTTTATATCAGTGTCCTCAGTCCTTCTTCACATCACAGCCCCCCCTTTTATATAAATGCCCTCAGTCCCCCTTCACATCACAGCCCCTTCCCTTTTAAATCAGTGTCCTCAGTCCTTCTTCACATCAAAGCCCCCCTTATATATCAATGCCCTCAGTCCCCCTTCACATCACAGCCCCTTCCCTTTTAAATCAGTGTCCTCAGTCCTTCTTCACATCACAGCCCCCCTTAATATCAATGCCCTCAGTCCCCCTTCACATCACAGCCCCCCCTTTTATATCAATGTCCTCAGTCCTCCTTCACATCACAGCTCCCACTTTTATATCAATGCCCTCAGTACCCCTTCACATCAAAGCCCCCCCTTTTATATCAATGCCCTCAGTCCCCCTTCACATCACAGCCCCCCCCTTTTATATCATTGCCCTCAGTCCCCCTTCACATCACACCCCCCTTTTATATTAAGGCCCTCAGTCCCCCTTCACATCACAGCCCCCCCCTTTTATATCAATGCCCTCAGTCCCCCTTCACATCACACCCCCCTTTTATATCCATGCCCTCAGTCTTCCTTCACATCACAGCCCCCCCTTTTATATCAGTGTCCTCAGTCCTCCTTCACATCACAGCCCCTCCTTTTATATCAATGCCCTCAGTCCCCCTTCACATCACAGTCCCCCCCTTTATATCAGTGTACTCAGTCCTCCTTCACATCACAGCCCCCCCTTTTATATCAATGCCCTCAGTCCCCCTTCACATCACACCCCCCCCCTTTTATATCCATGCCCTCAGTCCTCCTTCACATCACAGCCTCCCCTTTTATATCAATGCCCTCAGTTCCTCCTTCACATCACAGCCCCCCCTTTTATATCAGTGCCCTCAGTCCTCCTTCACATCACAGCCCCCCTTTTATATCAATGTCCTCAGTCCTCCTTCACATCACAGCCCCCCCTTTTATATCAGTGGTCCTCAGTCCTCCTTCACATCACAGCCCCCCCTTTTATATTAATGCCCTCATTCCTCCTTCACATCACAGCCCCCCCTTTTATATCGGTGTCCTAAGTCCTCCTTCACATCACAGCCCCCCCTTTTATATCAATGCCCTCAGTCCCCCTGCACATCACAGCCCCCCTTTTATATCAGTGTCCCCAGTCCTCCTTCACATCACAGCCCCCCCCCCCTTTTATATCAATGCCCTCAGTCCCCCTTCACATCACAGCCCCCCCTTTTATATCAACGCCCTCAGTCCCCCTTCACATCACAGCCCCCCCTTTTATATCAATGCCCTCAGTCCTCCTTCACATCACAGCCCCCCTTTTATATCAGTGTCCTCAATCCTCCTTCACATCACAGCCCCCCCTTTTATATCAATGCCCTCAGTCCCCCTTCACATCACAGCCCCCCTTTTATATCAATGCTCTCAGTCCTCCTTCACATCACAGTCTCCCCTTTTATATCAATGCCCTCAGTCCCCCTTCACATCACACCCCCCCCTTTTATATCCATGCCCTCAGTCCTCCTTCACATCACAGCCCCCCCTTTTATATCAGTGTCCTCAGTCCTCCTTCACATCACAGCCCCCCCTTTTATATCAATGCCCTCAGTCCCCCCTTCACATCACAGTCCTCCCTTTATATCAGTGTCCTCAGTCCTCCTTCACATCACAGCCCCCTCTTTTATATCAATGCCCTCAGTCCCCCTTCACATCACACACCCCCCCTTTTATATCCATGCCCTCAGTCCTCCTTCACATCACAGCCCCCCCTTTTATATCAGTGTCCTCAGTCCTCCTTCACATCACAGCCTCCCCTTTTATATCAATGCCCTCAGTCCCCCTTCACATCACAGTCCCCCCTATTATATCAATGCCCTCAGTCCTCCTTCACATCACAGCCCCCCCTTTTATATCAGTGTCCTCAGTCCTTCTTCACATCACAGCCCCCCTTATATATCAATGCCCTCAGTCCCCCTTCACATCACAGCCCCCCCTTTTATATCAATGTCCTCAGTCCTCCTTCACATCACAGCTCCCACTTTTATATCAATGCCCTCAGTACCCCTTCACATCAAAGCCCCCCCTTTTATATCAATGCCCTCAGTCCCCCTTCACATCACAGCCCCCCTTTTATATCAATGCCCTCAGTCCTCCTTCACATCACAGCCCCCCCTTTTATATCAGTGTCCTCAGTCCTCCTTCACATCACAGCCCCCCTTTAATATAAATGTCCTTATTCCTCCTTCACATCACAGCCCCCCTTTTATATTAAGGCCCTCAGTCCCCCTTCACATCACAGCCCCCCCCCCTTTTATATCAATGCCCTCAGTCCCCCTTCACATCACACCCCCCTTTTATATCCATGCCCTCAGTCTTCCTTCACATCACAGCCCCCCCTTTTATATCAGTGTCCTCAGTCCTCCTTCACATCACAGCCCCCCCTTTTATATCAATGCCCTCAGTCCCCCTTTACATCACAGTCCCCCCCTTTATATCAGTGTCCTCAGTCCTCCTTCACATCACAGCCCCCCCTTTTATATCAATGCCCTCAGTCCCCCTTCACATCACACCCCCCCCTTTTATATCCATGCCCTCAGTCCTCCTTCACATCACAGCCTCCCCTTTTATATCAATGCCCTCAGTCCTCCTTCACATCACAGCCCCCCCTTTTATATCAATGTCCTCAGTCCTCCTTCACATCACAGCCCCCCCTTTTATATCAGTGGTCCTCAGTCCTCCTTCACATCACAGCCCCCCCTTTTATATTAATGCCCTCATTCCTCCTTCACATCACAGCCCCCCCTTTTATATCGGTGTCCTAAGTCCTCCTTCACATCACAGCCCCCCCTTTTATATCAATGCCCTCAGTCCCCCTGCACATCACAGCCCCCCCCCTTTTATATCAGTGTCCCCAGTCCTCCTTCACATCACAGCCCCCCCTTTTATATCAGTGTCCTCAGTCCTTCTTCACATCACAGCCCCCCCTTTTATATCAATGCCCTCAGTCCCCCTTCACATCACAGCCCCTTCCCTTTTAAATCAGTGTCCTCAGTCCTTCTTCACATCACAGCCCCCCTTATATATCAATGCCCTCAGTCCCCCTTCACATCACAGCCCCTTCCCTTTTAAATCAGTGTCCTCAGTCCTTCTTCACATCACAGCCCCCCTTAATATCAATGCCCTCAGTCCCCCTTCACATCACAGCCCCCCTTTTATATCAATGTCCTCAGTCCTCCTTCACATCACAGCTCCCACTTTTATATCAATGCCCTCAGTACCCCTTCACATCAAAGCCCCCCCTTTTATATCAATGCCCTCAGTCCCCCTTCACATCACAGCCCCCCTTTTATATCAATGCCCTCAGTCCTCCTTCACATCACAGCCCCCCCTTTTATATCAGTGTCCTCAGTCCTCCTTCACATCACAGCCCCCCTTTAATATAAATGTCCTTATTCCTCCTTCACATCACAGCCCCCCTTTTATATTAAGGCCCTCAGTCCCCCTTCACATCACAGCCCCCCCTTTTATATCAATGCCCTCAGTCCCCCTTCACATCACACCCCCCCTTTTATATCCATGCCCTCAGTCTTCCTTCACATCACAGCCCCCCCTTTTATATCAGTGTCCTCAGTCCTCCTTCACATCACAGCCCCCCCTTTTATATCAATGCCCTCAGTCCCCCTTCACATCACAGTCCCCCCCTTTATATCAGTGTCCTCAGTCCTCCTTCACATCACAGCCCCCCCTTTTATATCAATGCCCTCAGTCCCCCTTCACATCACACCCCCCCTTTTATATCCATGCCCTCAGTCCTCCTTCACATCACAGCCTCCCCTTTTATATCAATGCCCTCAGTCCTCCTTCACATCACAGCCCCCCCTTTTATATCAGTGCCCTCAGTCCTCCTTCACATCACAGCCCCCCCTTTTATATCAATGTCCTCAGTCCTCCTTCACATCACAGCCCCCCCCCTTTTATATCAGTGGTCCTCAGTCCTCCTTCACATCACAGCCCCCCCTTTTATATTAATTCCCTCATTCCTCCTTCACATCACAGCCCCCCCTTTTATATCGGTGTCCTAAGTCCTCCTTCACATCACAGCCCCCCCTTTTATATCAATGCCCTCAGTCCCCCTGCACATCACAGCCCCCCTTTTATATCAGTGTCCCCAGTCCTCCTTCACATCACAGCCCCCCCCTTTTATATCAATGCCCTCAGTCCCCCTTCACATCACAGCCCCCCTTTTATATCAATGCCCTCAGTCCTCCTTCACATCACAGCCCCCCCTTTTATATCAGTGTCCTCAGTCCTCCTTCACATCACAGCCCCCCTTTAATATAAATGTCCTTATTCCTCCTTCACATCACAGCCCCCCTTTTATATTAAGGCCCTCAGTCCCCCTTCACATCACAGCCCCCCCCCTTTTATATCAATGCCCTCAGTCCCCCTTCACATCACACCCCCCCCTTTTATATCCATGCCCTCAGTCTTCCTTCACATCACAGCCCCCCCTTTTATATCAGTGTCCTCAGTCCTCCTTCACATCACAGCCCCCCCTTTTATATCAATGCCCTCAGTCCCCCTTTACATCACAGTCCCCCCCTTTATATCAGTGTCCTCGGTCCTCCTTCACATCACAGCCCCCCCTTTTATATCAATGCCCTCAGTCCCCCTTCACATCACACCCCCCCTTTTATATCCATGCCCTCAGTCCTCCTTCACATCACAGCCTCCCCTTTTATATCAATGCCCTCAGTCCTCCTTCACATCACAGCCCCCCCTTTTATATCAGTGCCCTCAGTCCTCCTTCACATCACAGCCCCCCCTTTTATATCAATGTCCTCAGTCCTCCTTCACATCACAGCCCCCCCCTTTTATATCAGTGGTCCTCAGTCCTCCTTCACATCACAGCCCCCCTTTTATATTAATGCCCTCATTCCTCCTTCACATCACAGCCCCCCCTTTTATATCGGTGTCCTAAGTCCTCCTTCACATCACAGCCCCCCCTTTTATATCAATGCCCTCAGTCCCCCTGCACATCACAGCCCCCCCCCCTTTTATATCAGTGTCCCCAGTCCTCCTTCACATCACAGCCCCCCCTTTTATATCAGTGTCCTCAGTCCTTCTTCACATCACAGCCCCCCTTTTATATCAATGCCCTCAGTCCCCCTTCACATCACAGCCCCTTCCCTTTTAAATCAGTGTCCTCAGTCCTTCTTCACATCACAGCCCCCCTTATATATCAATGCCCTCAGTCCCCCTTCACATCACAGCCCCTTCCCTTTTAAATCAGTGTCCTCAGTCCTTCTTCACATCACAGCCCCCCTTAATATCAATGCCCTCAGTCCCCCTTCACATCACAGCCCCCCCTTTTATATCAATGTCCTCAGTCCTCCTTCACATCACAGCTCCCACTTTTATATCAATGCCCTCAGTACCCCTTCACATCAAAGCCCCCCCTTTTATATCATGCCCTCAGTCCCCCTTCACATCACAGCCCCCCTTTTATATCAATGCCCTCAGTCCTCCTTCACATCACAGCCCCCCCTTTTATATCAGTGTCCTCATTCCTCCTTCACATCACAGCCCCCCTTTAATATAAATGTCCTTATTCCTCCTTCACATCACAGCCCCCCCTTTTATATTAAGGCCCTCAGTCCCCCTTCACATCACAGCCCCCCCTTTTATATCAATGCCCTCAGTCCCCCTTCACATCACACCCCCCCTTTTATATCCATGCCCTCAGTCTTCCTTCACATCACAGCCCCCCCTTTTATATCAGTGTCCTCAGTCCTCCTTCACATCACAGCCCCCCCTTTTATATCAATGCCCTCAGTCCCCCTTCACATCACAGTCCCCCCTTTATATCAGTGTCCTCAGTCCTCCTTCACATCACAGCCCCCCCTTTTATATCAATGCCCTCAGTCCCCCTTCACATCACACCCCCCCTTTTATATCCATGCCCTCAGTCCTCCTTCACATCACAGCCTCCCCTTTTATATCAATGCCCTCAGTCCTCCTTCACATCACAGCCCCCCTTTTATATCAGTGCCCTCAGTCCTCCTTCACATCACAGCCCCCCCTTTTATATCAATGTCCTCAGTCCTCCTTCACATCACAGCCCCCCCCCCCCTTTTATATCAGTGGTCCTCAGTCCTCCTTCACATCACAGCCCCCCCTTTTATATTAATTCCCTCATTCCTCCTTCACATCACAGCCCCCCCTTTTATATCGGTGTCCTAAGTCCTCCTTCACATCACAGCCCCCCCTTTTATATCAATGCCCTCAGTCCCCCTGCACATCACAGCCCCCCTTTTATATCAGTGTCCCCAGTCCTCCTTCACATCACAGCCCCCCCCTTTTATATCAATGCCCTCAGTCCCCCTTCACATCACAGCCCCCCCTTTTATATCAACGCCCTCAGTCCCCCTTCACATCACAGCCCCCCTTTTATATCAATGCCCTCAGTCCTCCTTCACATCACAGCCCCCCTTTTATATCAGTGTCCTCAATCCTCCTTCACATCACAGCCCCCCCTTTTATATCAATGCCCTCAGTCCCCCTTCACATCACAGCCCCCCTTTTATATCAATGCCCTCAGTCCTCCTTCACATCACAGTCTCCCCTTTTATATCAATGCCCTCAGTCCCCCTTCACATCACACCCCCCCTTTTATATCCATGCCCTCAGTCCTCCTTCACATCACAGCCCCCCCTTTTATATCAGTGTCCTCAGTCCTCCTTCACATCACAGCCCCCCCTTTTATATCAATGCCCTCAGTCCCCCCTTCACATCACAGTCCTCCCTTTATATCAGTGTCCTCAGTCCTCCTTCACATCACAGCCCCCTCTTTTATATCAATGCCCTCAGTCCCCCTTCACATCACACACCCCCCCTTTTATATCCATGCCCTCAGTCCTCCTTCACATCACAGCCCCCCCTTTTATATCAGTGTCCTCAGTCCTCCTTCACATCACAGCCTCCCCTTTTATATCAATGCCCTCAGTCCCCCTTCACATCACAGTCCCCCCCTTTATATCAGTGTCCTGAGTCCTCCTTCACATCACAGCCCCCCCTTTTATATCAGTGCCCTCAGTCCTCCTTCACATCACAGCCCCCCCTTTTATATCAATGTCCTCAGTCCTCCTTCACATCACAGCCCCTCCTTTTATATCAATGCCCTCAGTCCTCCTTCACATCACAGCCCCCCCTTTTATATCAGTGTCCTCAGTCCTCCTTCACATCACAGCCCCCCCTTTTATATCAATGCCCTCAGTCCTCCTTCACATCACAGCCTCCCCTTTTATATCAATTCCCTCAGTCCCCCTTCACATCACAGTCCCCCCTTTATATCAGTGTCCTGAGTCCTCCTTCACATCACAGCCCCCCTTTTATATTAGTGCCCTCAGTCCTCCTTCACATCACAGCCCCCCCCTTTTATATCAATGTCCTCAGTCCTCCTTCACATCACAGCCCCCCCTTTTATATCAATGTCCTCAGTCCTCCTTCACATCACAGCCCCCCCTTTTAAATCAATGCCCTCAGTCCCCCTTCACATCACAGCCCCCCTATTATATCAATGCCCTCAGTCCTCCTTCACATCACAGCCCCCCCTTTTATATCAGTGTCCTCAGTCCTTCTTCACATCACAGCCCCCCCCTTTTATATCAATGCCCTCAGTCCCCTTCACATCACAGCCCCTTCCCTTTTAAATCAGTGTCCTCAGTCCTTCTTCACATCACAGCCCCCCTTATATATCAATGCCCTCAGTCCCCCTTCACATCACAGCCCCTTCCCTTTTAAATCAGTGTCCTCAGTCCTTCTTCACATCACAGCCCCCCTTATATATCAATGCCCTCAGTCCCCCTTCACATCACAGCCCCCCCTTTTATATCAATGTCCTCAGTCCTCCTTCACATCACAGCTCCCCACTTTTATATCAATGCCCTCAGTACCCCTTCACATCAAAGCCCCCCCTTTTATATCAATGCCCTCAGTCCTCCTTCACATCACAGCCCCCCCTTTTATATCAGTGTCCTCAGTCCTCCTTCACATCACAGCCCCCCTTTAATATAAATGTCCTTATTCCTCCTTCACATCACAGCCCCCCTTTTATATTAAGGCCCTCAGTCCCCCTTCACATCACAGCCCCCCCTTTTATATCAATGCCCTCAGTCCCGCTTCACATCACACACCCCCTTTTATATCCATGCCCTCAGTCTTCCTTCACATCACAGCCCCCCCTTTTATATCAGTGTCCTCAGTCCTCCTTCACATCACAGCCCCCCCTTTTATATCAATGCCCTCAGTCCCCCTTCACATCACAGTCCCCCCTTTATATCAGTGTCCTCAGTCCTCCTTCACATCACAGCCCCCCCTTTTATATCAATGCCCTCAGTCCCCCTTCACATCACACCCCCCCTTTTATATCCATGCCCTCAGTCCTCCTTCACATCACAGCCTCCCCTTTTATATCAATGCCCTCAGTCCTCCTTCACATCACAGCCCCCCCTTTTATATCAGTCCCCTCAGTCCTCCTTCACATCACAGCCCCCCCTTTTATATCAATGTCCTCAGTCCTCCTTCACATCACAGCCCCCCCCCCTTTTATATCAGTGGTCCTCAGTCCTCCTTCACATCACAGCCCCCCCTTTTATATTAATGCCCTCATTCCTCCTTCACATCACAGCCCCCCCTTTTATATCGGTGTCCTAAGTCCTCCTTCACATCACAGCCCCCCCTTTTATATCAATGCCCTCAGTCCCCCTGCACATCACAGCCCCCCCTTTTATATCAGTGTCCCCAGTCCTCCTTCACATCACAGCCCCCCTTTTATATCAGTGTCCTCAGTCCTTCTTCACATCACAGCCCCCCCCCCTTTTATATCAATGCCCTCAGTCCCCCTTCACATCACAGCCCCTTCCCTTTTAAATCAGTGTCCTCAGTCCTTCTTCACATCACAGCCCCGCTTATATATCAATGCCCTCAGTCCCCCTTCACATCACAGCCCCTTCCCTTTTAAATCAGTGTCCTCAGTCCTTCTTCACATCACAGCCCCCCTTATATATCAATGCCCTCAGTCCCCCTTCACATCACAGCCCCCCCTTTTATATCAATGTCCTCAGTCCTCCTTCACATCACAGCTCCCACTTTTATATCAATGCCCTCAGTACCCCTTCACATCAAAGCCCCCCCTTTTATATCAATGCCCTCAGTCCCCCTTCACATCACAGCCCCCCTTTTATATCAATGCCCTCAGTCCTCCTTCACATCACAGCCCCCCCTTTTATATCAGTGTCCTCAGTCCTCCTTCACATCACAGCCCCCCTTTTATATAAATGTCCTTATTCCTCCTTCACATCACAGCCCCCCTTTTATATTAAGGCCCTCAGTCCCCCTTCACATCACAGCCCCCCCCCCTTTTATATCAATGCCCTCAGTCCCCCTTCACATCACACCCCCCCTTTTATATCCATGCCCTCAGTCTTCCTTCACATCACAGCCCCCCCTTTTATATGAGTGTCCTCAGTCCTCCTTCTCATCACAGCCCCCTCTTTTATATCAATGCCCTCAGTCCCCCTTCACATCACAGTCCCCCCCTTTATATCAGTGTCCTCAGTCCTCCTTCACATCACAGCCCCCCTTTTATATCAATGCCCTCAGTCCCCCTTCACATCACACCCCCCCTTTTATATCCATGCCCTCAGTCCTCCTTCACATCACAGCCTCCCCTTTTATATCAATGCCCTCAGTCCTCCTTCACATCACAGCCCCCCCTTTTATATCAGTGCCCTCAGTCCTCCTTCACATCACAGCCCCCCCTTTTATATCAATGTCCTCAGTCCTCCTTCACATCACAGCCCCCCCCCCTTTTATATCAGTGGTCCTCAGTCCTCCTTCACATCACAGCCCCCCCTTTTATATTAATGCCCTCATTCCTCCTTCACATCACAGCCCCCCCTTTTATATTGGTGTCCTAAGTCCTCCTTCACATCACAGCCCCCCCTTTTATATCAATGCCCTCAGTCCCCCTGCACATCACAGCCCCCCCTTTTATATCAGTGTCCCCAGTCCTCCTTCACATCACAGCCCCCCCTTTTATATCAATGCCCTCAGTCCCCCTTCACATCACAGCCCCCCCTTTTATATCAACGCCCTCAGTCCCCCTTCACATCACAGCCCCCCCTTTTATATCAATGCCCTCAGTCCTCCTTCACATCACAGCCCCCCTTTTATATCAGTGTCCTCAATCCTCCTTCACATCACAGCCCCCCTTTTATATCAATGCCCTCAGTCCCCCTTCACATCACAGCCCCCCTTTTATATCAATGCCCTCAGTCCTCCTTCACATCACAGTCTCCCCTTTTATATCAATGCCCTCAGTCCCCCTTCACATCACACCCCCCCCCCCTTTTATATCCATGCCCTCAGTCCTCCTTCACATCACAGCCCCCCCTTTTATATCAGTGTCCTCAGTCCTCCTTCACATCACAGCCCCCCCTTTTATATCAATGCCCTCAGTCCCCCCTTCACTTCACAGTCCTCCCTTTATATCAGTGTCCTCAGTCCTCCTTCACATCACAGGCCCCTCTTTTATATCAATGCCCTCAGTCCCCCTTCACATCACACACCCCCCCTTTTATATCCATGCCCTCAGTCCTCCTTCACATCACAGCCCCCCCTTTTATATCAGTGTCCTCAGTCCTCCTTCACATCACAGCCTCCCCTTTTATATCAATGCCCTCAGTCCCCCTTCACATCACAGTCCCCCCCTTTATATCAGTGTCCTGAGTCCTCCTTAACATCACAGCCCCCCCTTTTATTTCAGTGCCCTCAGTCCTCCTTCACATCACAGCCCCCCCTTTTATATCAATGTCCTCAGTCCTCCTTCACATCACAGCCCCCCCTTTTATATCAATGTCCTCAGTCCTCCTTCACATCACAGCCCCCCCTTTTATATCAATGCCCTCAGTCCTCCTTCACATCACAGCCTCCCCTTTTATATCAATGCCCTCAGTCCCCCTTCACATCACACCCCCCCCTTTTATATCCATGCCCTCAGTCCTCCTTCACATCACAGCCCCCCTTTTATATCAGTGTCCTCAGTCCTCCTTCACATCACAGCCCCCCCTTTTATATCAATGCCCTCAGTCCCCCTTCACATCACAGTCCCCCCCTTTATATCAGTGTCCTCAGTCCTCCTTCACATCACAGCCCACCCTTTTATATCAATGCCCTCAGTCCCCCTTCACATCACACCCCCCCTTTTATATCCATGCCCTCAGTCCTCCTTCACATCACAGCCTCCCCTTTTATATCAATGCCCTCAGTCCTCCTTCACATCACAGCCCCCCCCCTTTTATATCAATGTCCTCAGTCCTCCTTCACATCACAGCCCCCCCTTTTATATCAGTGGTCCTCAGTCCTCCTTCACATTACAGCCCCCCCCTTTTATATTAATGCCCTCATTCCTCCTTCACATCACAGCCCCCCCTTTTATATCGGTGTCCTAAGTCCTCCTTCACATCACAGCCCCCCCTTTTATATCAGTGTCCCCAGTCCTCCTTCACATCACAGCCCCCTTTTATATCAATGCCCTCAGTCCCCCTTCACATCACAGCCCCCCCTTTTATATCAACGCCCTCAGTCCCCCTTCACATCACAGCCCCCCTTTTATATCAATGCCCTCAGTCCTCCTTCACATCACAGCCCCCCTTTTATATCAGTGTCCTCAATCCTCCTTCACATCACAGCCCCCCCTTTTATATCAATGCCCTCAGTCCCCCTTCACATCACAGCCCCCTTCCCTTTTAAATCAGTGTCCTCAGTCCTTCTTCACATCACAGCCCCCCCTTATATATCAATGCCCTCAGTCCCCCTTCATATCACAGCCCCCCCTTTTATATCAATGTCCTCAGTCCCCCTTCACATCAAAGCCCCCCCCTTTTATATCAATGCCCTCAGTCCCCCTTCACATCACAGCCCCCTTTTATATCCATGCCATCAGTCCTCCTTCACATCACAGCCCCCCCTTTTATATCAGTGTCCTCAGTCCTCCTTCACATCACAGCCCCCCCTTTTATATCAATGCCCTCAGTCCCCCTTCACATCACAGTCCCCCCTTTATATCAGTGTCCTCAGTCCTCCTTCACATCACAGCCCCCCCTTTTATATCAATGCCCTCAGTCCCCCTTCACATCACACCCCCCCCCCTTTTATATCCATGCCCTCAGTCCTCCTTCACATCACAGCCCCCCCTTTTATATCAGTGTCCTCAGTCCTCCTTCACATCACAGCCCCCCCCCTTTTATATCAATGCCCTCATTCCTCCTTCACATCACAGCCTCCCCTTTTATATCAATGCCCTCAGTCCCCCTTCACATCACAGTCCCCACCTTTATATCAGTGTCCTCAGTCCTCCTTCACATCACAGCCCCCCCTTTTATATCAGTGCCCTCAGTCCTCCTTCACATCACAGCCCCCCCTTTTATATCAATGTCCTCAGTCCTCCTTCACATCACAGCCCCCCTTTTATATCAGTGGTCCTCAGTCCTCCTTCACATCACAGCCCCCCCTTTTATATCAGTGGTCCTCAGTCCTCCTTCACATCACAGCCCCCCCTTTTATATCAATGCCCTCAGTCCCCCTTCACATCACAGTCCCCCCCCTTTATATCAGTGTCCTCAGTCCTCCTTCACATCACAGCCCCCCCTTTTATATCAATGTCCTCAGTCCTCCTTCACATCACAGCCCCCCCTTTTATATCAGTGTCCTCAGTCCTCCTTCACATCACAGCCCCCCTTTTATATCAATGCCCTCAGTCCTCCTTCACATCACAGACTCCCCTTTTATATCAATGCCCTCAGTCCCCCTTCACATCACAGTCCCCCCCTTTATATCAGTGTCCTCAGTCCTCCTTCACATCACAGCCCCCCCTTTTATATCAGTGCCCTCAGTCCTCCTTCACATCACAGCCCCCCCTTTTATATCAATGTCCTCAGTCCCCCTTCACATCACAGCCCCCCCTTTTATATCAATGCCCTCAGTCCTCCTTCACATCACAGCCCCCCTTTTATATCAATGCCCTAAGTCCCCCTTCACATCACAGCCCCCCTTTTATATCAATGTCCTCAGTCCTCCTTCACATCACAGTCCCCCCTTTTATATCAGTGTCCTCAGTCCTCCTTCACATCACAGCCCCCCTTTTATATCATCCTCAGTCCTCCTTCACATCACAGCCCCCCTTTTATATCAATGTCCTCAGTCCCCCTTCACATCACAGCCCCCTTTTATATTAATTCCCTCAGTCCTCCTTCACATCACAGCCCCCCTTTTATATCAGTGTCCTCAGTCCCCCTTCACATCACAGCCCCCCCTTTTATATCAATGTCCTCAGTCCTCCTTCACATCACAGTCTCCCCTTTTATATCAGTGTCCTCAGTCCCCCTTCACATCACAGCCCCCCCTTTCATATCAGTGTCCTCAGTCCTCCTTCACATCACAGCCCCCCCTTTTATATCAATGCCCTCAGTCCCCCCTTCACATCACAGTCCCCCCTTTCATATCAGTGTCCTCAGTCCTCCTTCACATCACAGTCTCCCCTTTTATATCAGTGTCCTCAGTCCCCCTTCACATCACAGCCCCCCCCTTTTATATCAGTGTCCTCAGTCCCCCTTCACATCACAGCCCCCTTTTATATCAGTGTCCTCAGTCCTCCTTCACATCACAGACCCCCCTTTTATATCAATGCCCTCAGTCCTCCTTCACATCACAGACCCCCTTTTATATCAATGCCCTTAGTCCCCCTTCACGTCACAGCCCCCTTTTATATCAGTGTCCTCAGTCCTCCTTCACATCACAGCCCCCCCTTTTATATCAGTGTCCTCAGTCCTCCTTCACATCACAGCCCCCCCTTTTATATCAATGCCCTCAGTCCCCCTTCACATCACAGCCCCCCTTTTATATCAATGCCCTTAGTCCCCCTTCACATCACAGCCCCCCCTTTTATATCAATGCCCTCAGTCCCCCTTCACATCACAGTCCACCCCCTTTATATCAGTGTCCTCAGTCCTCCTTCACATCACAGCCCCCCCTTTTATATCAGTGTCCTCAGTCCCCCTTCACATCACAGCCCCCCCTTTTAAATCAATGTCCTCAGTCCCCCTTCACATCACAGTCCCCCCCCCTTTATATCAGTGTCCTCAGTCCTCCTTCACATCACAGCCCCCCTTTTATATCAGTGTCCTCAGTCCCCCTTCACATCACAGCCCCCCTTTTATATCAATGTCCTCAGTCCTCCTTCACATCACAGTCCCCCCTTTTATATCAGTGTCCTCAGTCCCCCTTCACATCACAGCCTCCCTTTTATATCAATTCCCTCAGTCCTCCTTCACATCACAGCCCCCCTTTTATATCAATGTCCTCAGTCCCCCTTCACATCACAGCCCCCCCTTTTATATCAGTGTCCTCAGTCCCCCTTCACATCACAGCCCCCCCTTTTATATCAGTGTCCTCAGTCCTCCTTCACATCACAGCCCCCCTTTTATATCAGGGTCCTCAGTCCCCCTTCACATCACAGCCCCCCTTTTATATCAATGTCCTCAGTTCTCCTTCACATCACAGCCCCCCTTTTATATCAGTGTCCTCAGTCCCCCTTCACATCACAGCCCCACTTTTATATCAATGTCCTCGGTCCCCCTTCACATCACAGCCCCCCTTTTATATCAGTGTCCTCAGTCCCCCTTCACATCACAGCCCCCCCTTTTATATCAGTGTCCTCAGTCCTCCTTGACATCACAGCCCCCCTTTTATATCAATGCCCTCAGTCCTCCTTCACATCACAGCCCCCCCTTTTGTATCAATGTCCTCAGTCCCCCTTCACATCACAGCCCCCCCTTTTATATCAATGTCCTCAGTCCCCCTTCACATCACAGCCCCCCCTTTTATATCAATGTCCTCAGTCCTCCTTCACATCACAGCCCCCTTTTTATATCAATGCCCTCAGTCCCCCTTCACATCACAGACCCCATTTTATATCAATGCCCTTAGTCCCCCTTCACATCACAGCCCCCCTTTTATATCAATGCCCTCTGTCTCCCTTTACATCACAGTCCCCCCCTTTATATCAGTGTCCTCAGTCCCCCTTCACATCACAGCCCCCCCTTTTATATCAGTGTCCTCAGTCCCCCTTCACATCACAGCCCCCCCTTTTATATCAGTGCCCTCAGTCCTCCTTCACATCACAGCCCCCCCTCTTACATCAATGCCCCCTTCACAGTCCTAACTTAAGAGTGTGATCACACCTGCACTCTGATAAGATGTGAGGGTCCCAGCGGGGGTTCCCCTGATTCGCTGCGGTAGGAAATTCCAGAGAGAATTGCGACCACTCAAGTAATATCTCACGCAGCGATCACATGCGAGCGATCGGCCCGGGACGCAGGCAGTCAGAGGGCGGGAGGCACAGCAGGTCTGGTCCGAGGGTCGGAGCTGCCTGACTTTTCATGTTAACAAACCAGTGATTGGTTGCCTCGTACCTTCGACTCTTCCATCACCAGCCTAGTTTACCATCATAACCCGGACTGTCTGACTTCTCCCTGATAACCCGGACTGTCTGACTTCTCCCTGACAATCCGGACTGTCTGACTTCTCCCTGACAACCGGACTGTCTGACTTCTCCCTGATAACCCGGACTGTCTGACTTCTCCCTAATAACCCGGACTGTCTGACTTCTCCCTGACAACCCAGACTGTCTGACTTCTCCCTGATAACCCGGACTGTCTGACTTCTCCCTGATAACCCAGACTGTCTGACTTCTCCCTGATAACCCGGACTGTCTGACTTCTCCCTGATAACCCGGACTGTCTGACTTCTCCCTAACAATCCGGACTGTCTGACTTCTCCCTGACAACCAGACTGTCTGACTTCTCCCTGATAACCCGGACTGTCTGACTTCTCCCTGACAACCTGGACTGTCTGACTTCTCCCTGCTGAGATCCCTGCTTGATCCCAACTGTTCTCCGGTCCCCTGTTTCTGCACTGCTGCCCTTCTGTACTGCAGCCCTTCTGTACTTGCTGCCCCCCAGTGGGGAAATTCCAGGGGCCGTTAGGGTATCTGGCCCATCTCCACCATCAGGAGTTCTGGTGAAGACCATCTGGTACTTCCCCACCCTGAGAGAGCCCACGTCTCCTTGGCAGGGGGTCTTATGCCGCGTACACTTTATCGGAATTCCCGACAGAAAAAGTCCGATGTGAGCTTTTCATCGGGAATTCTGACCGTGTGTAGAGGCTCCATCGGACTTTTGCTGTCGGAATTCCCGCCAGCAAAAGTTTGAGAGCAGGTTCTCAATTTTTCAGACGGCAAAAATTCCTATCGGAAAAAACGTTTGTCTGTATGCAATTCCAACGGGAAAAAAAACAGGCATTCTCAGAAACAATTTGACGCATGCTCGGAAGCATTGAACTTCATTTTCTCGCCTCGTCATAGTGTTGTACGTCACTGCGTTCTTGACGGTCGAAAGTTCCGAGAACTTTTGTGTGACCGAGTGTATGCAAGACAAGCTTGAGCGGAATTCCGTCAGAAAAACCATCCAAGTTTTTTCCGACAGGAAAACCGATCGTGTGTACGCAGCATTATAACCGGCTCTGCATTTCTTTCCCCTGCTTTCCAAGGCCAGAGGTCACCTATATAACCATCTATATAAGGCTCATAACGATCAATTCACTATTACAAATGCCAAACCCTAACAGCCACATCTTCCGGGATGTACGGGAGCTCCCCGCCACGTTTTCCGGGATGTACGGGAGCTCCCCGCCACGTTTTCCGGGATGTACGGGAGCTCCCCGCCACGTCTTCCAGGAGGCACAGGAGCTCCCAGCCATGTCTTCCGGGATGTACGGGAGCTCCCAGCCAGGTCTTCCGGGATGTACGGGAGCTCCCAGCCAGGTCTTCCGGGATGTACGGGAGCTCCCAGCCACGTCTTTCGGGATGTACGGGAGCTCCCTGCCACGTCTTCCAGGATGTAAGGAGCTCCCAGCCACGTCTTCCAGGATGTACAGGAGCTCCCTGCCACGTCTTCCAGGATGTACAGGAGCTCCCTGCCACGTCTTCCAGGAGGCACAGGAGCTCCCCGCCACGTCTTCCGGGATGTACGGGAGCTCCCTGCCACGTCTTCCAGGATGTACAGGAGCTCCCAGCCACGTCTTCCGGGATGTACGGGAGCTCCCAGCCAGGTCTTCCAGGATGTACGGGAGCTCCCAGCCACGTCTTTGGGGAGGTACAGAAGACCCCCGCCACGTCTTCCAGGAGGCACAGGAGCTTAACGTCTTCCAGGAGGCACAGGAGCTCCCTGCCACGTCTTCCAGGAGGCACAGGAGCTCCCAGCCACTTCTTCCGGGATGTACGGGAGCTCCCAGCCACATCTTCCAGGAGGCACAGGAGCTTAACGTCTTCCAGGAGGCACAGGAGCTCCCTGCCACGTCTTCCAGGAGGCACAGGAGCTCCCAGCCACATCTTCCGGGATGTACGGGAGCTCCCAGCCACATCTTCCAGGAGGCACAGGAGCTCCCAGCCACATCTTCCAGGAGGCACAGGAGCTCCCAGTCACATCTTCCAGGAGGCACAGGAGCTCCCATCCACGTCTTCTGGGATGTACAAGAGCTCCCAGCCACATCTTCTAGGAGGCACAGGAGCTCCCAGCCACGTCTTCCAGGAGGTACAGGAGCTCCCAGCCACGTCTTCCATGAGGCACAGGAGCTCCCCGCCACGTCTTTCGGGATGTACAGGAGCTCCCTGCCACGTCTTCCAGGATGTACAAGAGCTCCCAGCCACTTCTTCCAGGAGGTACAGGAGCTCCCAGCCACGTCTTCCAGAAGGGAAAAGGAGCTCCCAGCCACGTCTTCCGGGATGTACAGGAGCTCCCAGCCACCTCTTCCGGGATGTACAGGAGCTCCCAGCCACGTCTTCCGGGAGGTACAGGACCTCCCAGCCTCGTCTTCCAGGAGGCACAGGAGCTCCCAGTTATGTCTTCCGGGATGTAAAGGAGCTCCCAGTCACATTTTCCAGGAGGTACAGGAGCTCCCAGCTACGTCTTCCAGGATGTACAGGAGCTCCCAGCCATGTCTTCCAGGAGGTACAGGAGCTCCCAGCCACGTCTTCCGGGATGTACAAGAGCTCCCAGCCACGTCTTCCAGGATGTACAGGACCTCCCAGCCACGTCTTCCCGGGATGTACAAGAGCTCCCAGCCACGTCTTCCGGGATGTACAAGAGCTCCCCGCCATGTCTTCCAGGAGGCACAGGATCTCCCGCCACGTCTTCCAGGAGGTACAGGAGCTCCCCGCCACGTCTTCCAGGATGTACAGGAGCTCCCAGCCATGTCTTCCAGGATGTACAGGAGCTCCCAGTCACGTCTTTGGGGAGGTACAGAATACCCCAGCCATGTCTTCTGGGATGTACAGGAGAACTCGCCCACATCTTCCGGGAGGTAATGGAGCTCCCCGCCACGTCTTCCAGGAGGCACAGGGGCTTCCCTTAACGTCTTCCAGGCGGTACAGGAGCTCCGTGCCACATCTTCCAGGAGGCACAGGAGCTTCCAGCCACATCTTCCAGGGGGTACAGGAGCTCCCAGCCACGTCTTCCAGGAGGCACAGGAGCTTCCCTTAACGTCTTCTAGGTGGTACAGGAGCTCCCAGCCACATCTTCCAGGAGGCACAGGAGCTCCCAGTCACGTCTTCAAGGAGGCACAGGAGCTCCCAGCCACATCTTCCAGGGGGTACAGGAGCTCCCAGCCACATCTTCCAGGGGGTACAGGAGCTCCCCGCCACGTCTTCCAGGTGGTACAGGAGCTCCCAGCCACATCTTCCAGGAGGCACAGGAGCTCCCAGTTATGTCTTCCGGGATGTACAGGAGCTCCCAGTCACGTTTTCCAGGAGGTACAGGAGCTCCCAGCCACATCTTCCAGGATGTACAAGAGCTCCCAGCCACATCTTCCAGGAGGCACAAGAGCTCCCAGTCACGTCTTCCAGGAGGCACAGGGGCTCCCAGCCACATCTTCCAGGGGGTACAGGAGCTCCCCGCCACGTCTTCCAGGAGGCACAGGAGCTTCCCTTAACGTCTTCTAGGCGGTACAGGAGCTCCCAGCCACATCTTCCAGGAGGTACAGGAGCTCCCAGTCATGTCTTCCAGGAGGCACAGGAGCTCCCAGCCACATCTTCCAGGGGGTACAGGAGCTCCCCGCCACGTCTTCCAGGGGGTACAGGAGCTCCCTGCCACGTCTTCCAGGAGGCACAGGAGCTCCAAGTTATGTCTTCCGGGATGTACAGGAGCTCCCAGTCACGTCTTTCGGGAGGTACAGGAGCTCCCAGCCACATCTTCCGGGATGTACGGGAGCTCCCCGCCACGTCTTCCGGGATGTACAGGAGCTCCCAGCCACGTCTTTCGGGAGGTACAGGAGCTCACAGCCACATCTTCCGGGATGTACGGGAGCTCACAGCCACGTCTTCCGGGATGTACAAGACCTCCCAGCCACATCTTCCTGGATGTACAGGAGCTCCCAGCCACGTCTTCCAGGAGGCACAGGAGCTCCCAGTTATGTCTTCCGGGATGTACAGGAGCTCCCAGTCACGTTTTCCAGGTGGTACAGGAGCTCCCAGCCATGTCTTCCAGGATGTACAGGAGCTCCCAGCTATGCCTTCCAGGATGTACAGGAGCTCCCAGCCACGTCTTCCGGGATGTACAAGAGCTCCCAGCCACGTCTTCCGGGATGTACAAGAGCTCCCAGCCACATCTTCCGGGATGTACAAGAGCTCCCCGCCATGTCTTCCAGGAGGCACAGGAGCTCCCCGCCACGTCTTCCAGGATGTACAGGAGCTCCCCGCCACATCTTCTAGGATGTACAGGAGCTCCCAGCCACGTCTTCCAGGATGTACAGGAGCTCCCAGCCACGTCTTCCGGGATTTACAATAGCTCCCAGCCACGTCTTTCGGGATGTACAAGAGCTCCCCGCCACGTCTTCCAGGATGTACAGGAGCTCCCAGCCACGTCTTTCGGGATGTACAAGAGCTCCCCGCCATGTCTTCCAGGAGGCACAGGAGCTCCCCGCCACGTCTTCCAGGATGTACAGGAGCTCCCTGCCACATCTACCAGGATGTACAGGAGCTCCCAGCCACGTCTTTCAGGAGGTACAGGAGCTTTCAGTTTAATTTAGTTTGTATTTGATGAGACAAGAAACATTGCAGTAAATTGAAGTCCCTTTCGTGAGGGGTATATAAGAATCCAGTGCATGGCATACCTCGTCCTCTGCCCATCCTGATCCACAACCACTTATTACTTTCGGTGGAGAAGAAACAGGTGGGACCCGGAACCTTCTGATAAGTCTCCCAGGATGGGAAAAAATCCCTGTAACGGGAGGGCCCGTGGAACCCGGAAGTTCTTAGAAAGTATGAGCCAGAAAATAATGGACATTGAGAATATGTCTTGGATTGCTTTAAACAGGACATCTGTAAAGGACTATTTACTGGTTGTTTGATTCTGAACTCAACAGGTTAATTTAGAGATGCTAATGGGTTCAATTCCAGCCACCTGGCTGCCTGTGTAACGTAAATGAGTCCCGGCTAGCTGCTAAAGATGCTTTCATTGTGAATTGTGATAATTAACTCTGTAATTGTGTGTATTGTAAATTAGCAGACAGACAGTCTGGGGAACGTAAAGGTCATGCATATTAGTCATTTAAGCTGTAAAGGGATTAGCTAATGAACTCACTTGTTGTCTGCTAAGAGATGTAAGAATAATGTGTATTGGGTGCTCGTTATGTAACCATTGTGTGATGTTGTGGGTGGATCCGGGTCATTGTTCATTTGGACTACAGTATTCTTTTAGTGTATATAAGAGCCTGTTTTTCTCAATAAAGTGTCAGACCAGTTGGAAACCTAACTACAGAGCGTTTGTCTCGTATCTGGGGGGAGAATTATTCCTATGGGTCTCGGTCGCCTGACTGTGGAGTGTCGGTAGCTGATGTGTGTTCGGAAAGGGAATATCCTAAACGGCGTTAACCCCTTTCGTATTGGGATTGCCGTTACAATCCCCAACAAATAGTCCATCATCAGCCACCTATAACTAAGCCTCCGGGGAAGGGAGTCCAGTCTCTGCAGAGGTGTCCACCAACCCCACCAGAGCAATAACTGTACACTGTCCATGGGGTGCTCCCAGCTGTGGGTCTCGTTTTCCGCAACCCCCGATGAGCTTGTAAGCATCACCTCCACTGGTTGGGTCCCTGGCTTGGCACCTTGCTGACGTTTCCCAATTCTTCACCGCCCCCGTGGTGAGAATTCTGCTCCTGTACTTGCTTCAGTTACTCACTGTGGTCCCTGGTAATAAGGTGGTTGGGTCCTTTGTGGTGAGCGCTTCCTCTCTACCTCCGACCACGACAGCTTCCTCTCTACCTCTGACCACGTCAGCTTCCCCTCTACCTTCGACCACGACAGCACGACAGCTTTCCCTCTACCTCCAACCACAACAGCTTCCTTTCTACCTCCGACCACGACAGCTTCTCCTCTACCTCCGACCACGACAGCTTCCCCTCTACCTCCGACCACGACAGCTTCCCCTCTCCCTCCGACCACGACAGCTTCTCCTCTACCTCCGACCACGTCAGCTTCCCCTCTACCTCTGACCACGACAGCTTCCCCTCTACCTCCGACCACGACAGCTTCCTCTCTACCTCCGACCACGACAGCTTCTCCTCTACCTCCGACCACGTCAGCTTCCCCTCTACCTCCAACCACGTCAGCTTCCCCTCTACCTCCGACCACGACAGCTTCCCCTCTACCTCCGACCATGACAGCTTCCCCTCTCCCTCCGACCACGACAGCTTCTCCTCTACCTCCGACCACGTCAGCTTCCCCTCTACCTCCGACCACGACAGCTTCCCCTCTACCTCCGACCACGACAGCTTCCTCTCTACCTCTGACCACGACAGCTTCTCCTCTACCTCCGACCATGTCAGCTTCCCCTCTACCTCCAACCACGACAGCTTCCCCTCTACCTTCGACCACGACAGCTTCTCCTCTACCTCCGACCACGTCAGCTTCCCCTCTACCTCCGACCACGACAGTTTCCCCTCTACCTCCGACCTTGACAGCTTCCCCTCTACCTCCGACCACGACAGCTTCCCCTCTACCTCCGACCACGACAGCTTCCCCTCTACCTCCGAAAATGACAGCTTCTCCTCTACCTCCGACCACGACAGCTTCCCCTCTACCTCCGACCACGACAGCTTCCCCTCTACCTCCGACCACGACAGCTTCCCCTCTACCTCTGACCACGACAGCTTCCCCTCTACCTCCGAAAACGACAGCTTCTCCTCTACCTCCGACCACGACAGCTTCCCCTCTACCTCCGACCACGACAGCTTCCCCTCTACCTCCGACCACGACAGCTTCCCCTCTACCTCCGAAAACTACAGCTTCCCCTCTCCCTCCGACCACGACAGCTTCCCCTCTACCTCCGACCACGACAGCTTCTCCTCTACCTCCGACCACGACAGCTTCTCCTCTACCTCCGACCATGACAGCTTCTCCTCTACCTCCGCCCACGACAGCTTCCCCTCTACCTCTGACCACGACAGCTTCTCCGGCCGGCAGAACCGTCACTTCTGGTTGGACTGCAAGCCGCAATCCCAACCCTGCACTGCTCTCTTACTTCTGGATAGACCCTCACACAGTCTGGCAGCCAGATGCCCCCAGTATGGGCCCAATCTCCAGACTAGCAGCCCGGGGCATACGACACACGTCCACCCAGACAGCCGTCCAGGTGGCACAGAACCCTGATCACCTGACTCCACCCAAATATATAGGCTCTCCCAGCAGGCCAAGGGACCCAAGAAAACCCCTGCCGATTGGCTGAGACACCCCATCTATTCCTAATCTGTCCTTGCTTTGCCCTTCTCATATCTAATGCCACCAAGTGCCCTGCCACCTAGTGACAGGAGAGAGAAGTGCAGACTTGGGGTGAACTCAATTGATCCCTAACAATGAGCCAAGGTGACTACACCTGGCCGGTAAATCAGGAGCAACCCCTCCTAAACATCATATCCCACCCCCCCATATAATACCCCCCATCCCCCATACTATGGATCATATCCCATCCCCCCATATAATACCCCCCACCCCCCATACTATGGATCATATCCCATCCCCCCATATAATACCCCCCACCCCCCATACTATGGATCATATTCCATCCCCCCCATATAATACCCCCCATCCCCCATACTATGGATCAAATCCCATCCCCCATATAATACCCCCCACCCCCATACTATGCATCATATTCCATCCCCCCCATATAATACCCCCCATCCCCCATACTATGTATTATATCACACCTCCCTATAATACCCCCCATCCCCCATACTATGGATCATATCCCATCACCCCCCTATATAATATCCCCCATCCCCCATACTATGTATCATATTCCATTCCCCCCATATAATACCCCCCATCCCCCATACTATGTATCATATTCCATTCCCCCCATATAATACCCCCCATCCCCCATACTATGTATCATATTCCATTCCCCCCATATAATACCCCCCATCCCCCATACTATGTATCATATTCCATTCCCCCCATATAATACCCCCCATACTATGGATCATATCCCATCACCCCCTTCCATATAATACCCCATATCCCCCATACTATGGATCATATCCCATCACCCCCTTCCATATAATACCCCATATCCCCCATACTATGGATCATATTCCATCCTGCCCATATAATACCCCCCATCCCCCGTTGTATGGACGATGCTCCTCGCGGTGTGATTTGTGGAGATTCTGTATCCCGGGAATTCTGCTCTCTCAGCTCCGAGTCTCCGAATTGATTTTCCTTCTTAGATTTCTATATTGTCCTCTATGTGACACCTCCGGTCCCTTCCACCCGATCCCCCCCCAGGGACCCCAATCCATTCCCACAATCCTCCTCTCCCAGCAGTCACTGCAGAGCCTGGAGCCCAATGACCTGCGGAGGGCAGATGATTCTACCGGAGTATGAAATATATATATATACACACACACACACAGTGACTGGAAAAAGTATTCATACCCCTTGGCATTTTCAATTTATTAAATTAGGCAATCCTCCTGGAGCCCCTCAACCTGCCCACGTGAGAATCCTGGGCGACAAACCCCCCGTGACAGGGAACCGTCACAATATACTGTATATGTTTACCAACTGTATACCCTACTAGCTACTGTATGTATATACAGTGCCTGGAAAAAGTATTCATACCCCTTGACATTTCCCACATGTTGTCATGTTACAACCAAAAAACGTAAATGTATTTTATTGGGATTTTATGTGATGGACCAACACAAAGGGGCTGATTTACGAAACGTTTGCGCCATGAGTATCGGCGCATCTGCGTGCACAACGGCAGTTTTGGTATTTACAAAACATTAGCGCCGGTATCGCAGCCCTATTTCCCATTTACTATAGTGTTCTCGGCGGACGGGAGGAGGCGCTCAGTGCGCCACTATGGACCTGGCGCACGGCATCTTAAAATAAAAATATAAAGAAGCTGGAAGTGAGAATATAATGGAGGTGATGTGAGGAAGTGAAGGGACACCTGCCCAAGTAACAAATATGCCCAAAATAGAATGAGAAAGTAACTTTTTCAGAACCAGCCCGCTGCGCCCGACAAGTACGTTTAGAACTGCGAGGGATCTTTTTATGCTCAGCGCGGGAATTTCACTCATTCAAACGCGCCGGTTATCTGCGCCGGGCAAAATCTTCGTAATTGTCAAGTCACGTAAATCAATTTGCATAAGTTGAACAGGCGCAGCTCTGAACTTCCCAGTGCGCCAGCAAAATGACATTTCTAAAGGGGAAAAAAAGGCATTTAACCACTTAACGACCGCCCACTGTAAATATACGTCGGCAGAATGGCACCAACAGGCAGAATCACGTATATCTACGTGACTGCCTTTGTATAGTTGGGGGGTCCCATCGGACCCCCCTTCTTTACAGTGAGCGGCCGTTATTCGTTTGGGAGCGATCAGGGATGAGGGGACGGCCGTTCGATTCCGGCCACCCCCTCTCGATCGCTCCCAGCAAATCGAATCATTCCCCTGCCTGTGTAATGTTTACACAGGCAGAGGAAGTGATGTCATCTCTCCTGCGGCGCTCACATATACCGAGCGCCGTACAGGAGAAGATGCAGGTTAGTGCACAAAACACTACACTGACACCAGGACACATAGGCACATAAATCGCCCCCCCAGGCCCCCCCAGACACCCCAGATCACCCCCCAGATCACCCCCCAGCCCCCAGTCTTAGTGTCACTGATTGCAGTGACCATTTATTTACTGATCACTGCAATCAGTGACATTTGTGACTGTAAAAGTGTCACTAAAGTTAGTTTTAGGTCCAGTGTAGCCCCCTAACCCCCCCTAATAAAGGTTTAACCCCTTGATCACCCCCCAGGTAACCCTTTCACCCCCTATCACCACTGTCGCTAAGCGATAATTTTTCTGATCACTGTCTTAGCGTCGGTGATGCCGATCGGTAGCCAGTAATTTTTTTTAGGTTCGCCACAGGTTTTTATAGCGTCAGGTACCCCCATAAATTATCTAATAAAGGTTTAACCTCCTTGATCACCCCCCAGGTAACCCTTCACCCCTTCTATCACCACTGTCGCTAAGCGATCATTTTTCTGATCGCTGTCTTAGCGTCGGTGATGCAGATCGGTAGGCAGTAATTATTTTTTTTAGGTTCGCCGCAGGTTTTTATAGCGTCAGGTACCCCCATATATTATCTAATAAAGGTTTTAACCCCCTGAAAAAGGTTTTAACCCCCTGAATGTCCCCCCCCGGATATAAAATGCGCCATTGGAAAATTGGGAAAGCATTTTATCACACCGATCTTGGTGTGCTCAGATGCTTTAAGGGCAGAGGGAAGATCTAGGGTCCTATAGACCCCAGTTTTTTCAAAAAAAGAGTACCTGTCACTACCTATTGCTATCATAGGGGATATTTACATTCCCTGAGATAACAATAAAAATGATAAAAAAAAATATGGAAGCAACAGTTTAAAAATAAAATAAAAAAACAAAATTAATAATAAAAAAATAAATAAAACACCCCTGTTCTGCCCTGCTCTTGCCCAATGGCGAACGCAAGCGTCGGTCTGGCGTCATATGTAAACAGCAATTGCACCATGCATGTGAGGTATCACCGCGAAGGTCAGATCGAGGGCAGTAATTTTAGCAGTAGACCTCCTCTGTAAATCTAACGGGGTAACCTGTAAAGGCTTTTAAAGGCTTTTAAAAATGTATGTAGTTTGTCGCCAATGCGCGTTTGTGCGAAATTTTAAAGCTTGTCATGTTTGGTATCTATGTACTCGGCCTAAGATCATCTTTTTTATTTCATCAAACATTTGGGCAATATAGTGTGTTTTAGTGCATTAAAATTAAAAAAAGTGTATTTTTTCCCCAAAAAATGCGTTTGAAAAATCGCTGCGCAAATACTGTGTAGAAAAAAAAATGCAACACCCACCATTTTAATCTGTAGGGCCTTTGCTTTAAAAATATATATAATGTTTGGGGGTTCAACATAATTTTCTTGCAAAAAAAAATATGTTTTCATGTAAACAAAAAGTGTCAGAAAGGGCTTTGCCTTCAAGTGGTTAGAAGAGTGGATGTAAGCTTCCTAATGTTGTGTATAAAATGCCAGAACAGTTCAAAACCCCCCCAAATGACCCCATTTTGGAAAGTAGACACCCCAAGCTATATACTGAGAGGCATGTCGAGTCCATGGAATATTTTATATGTTGACACAAGTTGCGGAAAAATGACAATTTATTTTTTATTTTATTTTTTTTTGCACAAAGTTGTCACTAAATGATATATTACTCACACATGCCATGGGCATATGTTGAATTACACCCCAAAATACATTCTGTTGCTTCTCTTAAGTACGGGGATACCACATGTTTGAGACTTTTTGGGAGCCTAGCCGCGTACGGGACCCCAAAATCAAGCACCGCCCTTCAGGCTTTCTAAGGGTGTAAATTTTTGATTTCACTTCTCACTGCCTATCACAGTTTCGGAGGCCATGGAATGCCCAGATGGCACAAAACCCCCCCCCCCAAATGACCCCATTTTGGAAAGTAGACACCCCAAGCTATTTGCTGAGAGGCATGGTGAGTATTTTACAGATCTCGCTTTTTGTCACAAAGTTTTGAAAATTGAAAAAAAATAAAATACATTTTCTTTCTTCATTTTCAAAACAAATGAGAGCTGTAAAATACTCACCATGCCTCTCAGCAAATAGCTTGGGGTGTCTACTTTCCAAAATGGGGTCATTTGGGGGGGTTTTGTGCTATTTTGGCATTTTATGGCCTTCGAAACTGTGATAGGCAGTGAGGAGTCAAATCAAAAATTTGCGCCCTTAGAAATCCTGGAGACGGTGCTTGGTTTCCGGGGTCCCGTACGCGGCTAGGCTCCTAAAAAGTCCCACACATGTGGTATCCCCGTACTCAGGAGAAGCAGCAAAATGTATTTTGGGGTGCAATTCCACATATTACCATGGCATGTGTGAGCAATATATCATTTAGTGACAACGTTTTGTATTTTTTTTTTTTTTTTTAGTCATTATTCAATCACTTGAGACAAAAAAAAATATTCAATGGGCTCAACAGGCCTCTCAGCAATTTCCTTGGGGTGTCTACTTTCTAAAATGGGGTCATTTGGGGGGGTTTTGTACTGCCCTGCCATTTTAGCACCTCAAGAAATGAGATAGGCAGTCATAAATTTAAAGCTGTGTAAATTCCAGAAAATGTACCCTAGTTTGTAAACGCTATAACTTTTGCGCAAACCAATAAATATACACTTATTGACATTTTTTTACTAAAGACATGTGGCTGAATACATTTTGGCCTAAATGTATGACTAAAATTGAGTTTATTCGATTTTTCTTATAACAAAAAGTAGAAAATATTTTAGTTTTTTTCCGTTTATATCGCAAAAAATAAAAATCGCAGAGGCAATCAAATACCATTAAAAGAAAGCTCTATTTGTGGGAAGAAACGGACACAAATTTCGTTTCGGTACAACATTGCATGTCCGCACAATTTACAGTTAAAGCAGCGCAGTGCAAAATTCTGAAATCACCTCTGGTCCTTTAGCTACAAAATGGGCCGGGGCTTAAGTGGTTAAAAGCACCGCGGCTATAATGAATTGTCGGCTCCCGGCAATATAGAGAAAAGTCATTGAAAGTCTTTGAAAAAAATAAAAAATGTGTGGGGTCCACCTAAATTCCATTACCAGGCCCTTCAGGTCTGGTATAGATTTTAAGGGGAACCCCCGCGCCAAACTTAAAAAAAATGGCGTGGGGTCCCCCTAAAAATTTACACCAGACCCTTATCCGAGCACGCAACCTGCAGGCCGCAGGAAAAGAGAAGGGGGCGAGAGAGCGCCCCCCCTCCCTCCTGAACCGTACCAGACCACATGCCCTCAACATTGGGAGGATGCTTTGGGGTCTGTGACCCCAAAGCACCATGTCCCCATGTTGATGGGGACAAGGGCCTCATCCCCCACAACCCTTGCCGGGTGGTTGTGGGGGTCTGCGGGCGGGGGGCTTATCAGAATCTGGAAGCCCCCTTTAACAAAGGGGACCCCCTAGATCCCGGCCCCCCCTATGTGAAATGGTAATGGGGTACAAATGTACCTGTAGCGGGGGTCTAAATCTAGGGGGTACACCTGGGTGGTAGTATGACCCAGGTGTGTATAAATCATAAGAGGATTTGGACCATTTTCAGTCGTGGAGGACTTTGGTGGTGTACTATTCTCCTTGGCCTGGGGTGGCGGTGTTCCCACAGGTCGAGGTAGAATCACTGCCGCAGTGCTGTCCTTTTTGTCCCGTTATGGCGGTGGTACAGCGGGGGCGGAGAACCTGCTGTGGTGTCACGGGAGGAGATAAAGGGGAGAGACGCGCTCGCCACGAGGTCTTCTGCATCCGGCGCCCAGGCACCTTAGGCCTGGGTTGCGGTCGGTCCAGAGTTCTAGCCCAGGCGCCCATGGCCTGGTCAGAGCAGTGTTGGCGTCCATCTCAGGCACCTTAAGCCTGGGGTGAGGTACTACACTGGAGGCCTGGGGCCCAGTGACTTCGACTGGGTTCCGCAAGGGTGGATGAGTCCAAGGGTCCCTGAGGTGGATGGGGCCCATGTCTGAGGTGAGGAGGCCGGAGAGGTTACCTGTCTGAAGAGTCCGGAGCAGCATCAACCCGGTGAAGGATGGGCCTCTGGTAACTCCCTTGGAGGGACATCTTCCTCCTGACAGGGGCCACAACGCAGCGAAGGTACTCCAATTCATGTTCTTCAGAGTCGCTGGTAGAGACTCAAAGGTTTCAAGTTTCTCTCTTTAGCCGATGGCTGTAGCAACCGCTGGTGAAACCACAGTGGTTTAGTTTATCGTTAGGACATCATTAGGACAGTGCCTTCATCTGCTCACCCCACCGTATTGAACTGTTTATGGGTCCCAACCAGTTGGCTGACAAAGAACTGTTTATTGTGTGTTACAATAAAACAAGTGTTGGATCCTTATCGGTGTGTGGAACTCTGGTTAATGGGAGCGAAGGGAAGTGTCAGCACAGAAGGACTTGGTATTCCTGCAGAAACACACAGGCCCGAGGAAAACAATAGGTACTGGCCTTCACCTCACCCACTGCAATGGGGAGGACATGGGCCGTAGCGCATCTCACTCTCACATACAAGATACACCTAGAAAAGAGGTATCGGAAACCCGATTCACATGAGGAGAGAGTGGGGCCGCTACATACCCCTACCACTTCACAAAGAAAGTGTCAAAAATGATAAAAATGACAAGAGACGGTTTTTGACAATTCCTTTATTAATGTCTTCTCCTTTCTTCCAGCTTCTTCTTCCAGCTTCTTCTTTTCTCCATTCGGGTTTCTTCCTCCAAATTCTGAAAAAAAAGCATCAATTGCAGCCTCACTGTGCCCATAAAATGCAGCCTCACTGTGCCCATCAATTGCAGCCTCACTGTGCCCATAAAATGCAGCCTCACTGTGCCCAGCGGCAGCGGACCCAGAGGGGAACTGAAGAACTGAAGCGTCACACATCGGGAACCTCGAATTCAAGCGGAGCGGACAGAGAAAGAAGAAGGGAAGAAGAAGCCGGAGCAAGATGCGGACGAGAACACCGAAGGAAGAAGGAAGATGAAGATGAAGAACAAGATGGAGGAAGAAACCCGAATGGAGAAAAGAAAAAGATGGAAGAAGAAGATGGAAGAAGAAGGAAGAAGATAGAAGAAAGGAGAAGACATTAATAAAGGAATTGTCAAAAACCGGCTATTGTAATCTTTTACATTTTTGACACTTTTTTTTGTGAAATGGTAGGGGTACATTTGTACCCCATTACTATTTCACACAGGGGGGGCCGGGATCTGGGGGTCCCCTTTGTTAAAGGGGTCTTCCAGATTCTGATAAGCCCCCTGCCCGTAGACCACCACAACCACCGGGCAAGCATATGATGGGCACAGTGGCTGCATATGATGGGCACATTGGCTGCATTTTATGGGCACAGTGAGGCTGCATATGATTGGCTGCATTTGATGGGCACAGTGGCTGCATATGATGGGCACAGTGGCTGCATATGATGGGCACATTGGCTGCATATGATGGGCACAGTGGCTGCATTTTATGGGCACAGTGAGGCTGCATATGATGGGCACATTGGCTGCATATGATGGGCACATTGGCTGCATATGATGGGCACATTGGCTGCATATGATGGGCACATTGGCTGCATATGATGGGCACAGTGAGGCTGCATTTTATGGGCACAGTGAGGCTGCAATTGATGGGCACAGTGAGGCTGCATTTGATGGGCACAGTGGCTGCATATGATGGGCACAGTGGCTGCATTTTATGGGCACAGTGAGGCTGCAATTGATGCCTTTTTTTCAGAATTTTTGCTTGCGCCCCCTAAAGAATTTTGAGCACCAGCCGCCACTGCTTTTCACATATTTATTTGTATCATTTATCATTTTCCTTCCACTTCACAATTATGTGACACTTTGTGTTGGTCCATCACATAAAATCCCAATAAAATACATTTACGTTTTTGGTTGTAAGATGACAAGATGTGGGAAATTGAGGGGTGTGAATACTTTTTCCAGGCACTGTATATACATACAGTAGCTAGTAGGGTATACAGTTGGTAAACATATACAGTATATTGTGCCGGTTCCCTGTCGCGGGGGGTTTGTCGCCCAGGATTCTCACATGGGCAGGTTGAGGAGCTCCAATAGGATTGTTTCATTTGGAAGAAACTGTTTATCATTATCCTCTGTGGTCGGTAAAACCCAGATGAGGATCTGGAGATCTCATAGCGATCTGGGTGGGATGAACTCTCCAATCCCGGCACCAGAATTTAGGATTAGCCAGGACACCAGGATTGTGCAGGTGGGTTCTGGGCTCCACCCTCCAAAGGAGAAGCCAGAGGACTGCAGGGGGCAGTCTGAGCAGACAGAGGGGCTGGGAAATATTAGGGTGCCAGCAGAGGTACAGAGTGGGTACAGAACATGGACACTGTTACAGGGTCAAGAGGACCGAGGTCAAAGCCTAAGCAGCAGTGCTGACCAGAGAGCCAGGTGCCTTGGTATTTTTCATTAACCTTATTGCTGTGTGAAGTTGAAACCCAGTGGGAATCCTGGATGGACTGTGTTTTTCTTTTCCTCTATTAGAAGTGAGCCAACAAGCCCTTACACGGCACAACTCAGCTCGCTGGTAGGCTCTACATTCAGCGAATTAACCCCCAAACATCACAAGATATACTTAGCAATTCGAGTAATACGATGATCCAGAGGATGACCCCCCTAATCCTTATACTGGGGATGGTCCTGACTAAGGGGCGATGTTACAATAATAGTCGGTCAGTCTGTATTAAACTCTTCCCCTGCTGGCCAGCTCGTTGGGGTCCAGATCTGGCATTGGAGCACTGAAGATAAGTTCCTCCAATGCCAGGTGTAGGCACCTGCGCTGTCCCAACACTGTTCTTCCTTAATAGGGTGCTGTAGGGTTAGGCCAGTGGCCTCTCACCATCTCCTGGGGTGACAGCTGGCCTCCCTCTCTTCTCCTTCACCAGTTCAGGGCGGCCTTCCTTTTCCTCTCCACGAAGCCCCACTCATGCTGGGATGTGTAGTTCCACTGCCAGTCTGATACACAGGCTCAGTCCATCTGGGGACTACATCTCCCACAAGTCAAAGTTGCTCCCAGCAGGCTCTGTCCTTCCCTCAATCCACAGCGCTCAGTTTCCATTATTCTGCCTGTGACCACAAGTGGTGGGTGGGGCTTTCCTCTCTGAGATCCCAGATGGTGGGTGGGGCTTTCCTCGCTGTGATCCTAGGTGGAGGGTGGGGCTTTCCTCCCTGAGATCCCAGGTGGCTTTCCTCTCTGTGATCCTGGATGGTGGGCGGGGCTTCCTCTCTGAGATCCCAGGTGGTGGGTGGGGCTTTCCTTCCTGTGATCCTAGGAGGTGGGTGGGGCTTTCCTCCCTGAGATCCCAGGTGGCTTTCCTCTCTGTGATCCTGGATAAGAGGTGGGGCTTTCTTCTCTAAGATCCTGGGTGGTGGGAGGGCTTTCCTCCCTGAGATCCCAGGTTGTTTTCCTCTCTGTGATCCTGGATGGTGGGTGGGGCTTTCTTCTCTGAGATCTTGGCTGTTGGGGGGGGCTTTCCTCTCTGAGATCCTGGGTGGTGGGTGGGGCCTCCTCTCTGAGATCCTGGGTGGTGGGCGGGGCCTCCTCTCTGAGATCCTGGGTGGTGGGTGGGGCTCTCTTCTCTGAGATCCTGGGTGGTGGGCGGGGCTTCCTCTCTGAGATCCCGGGTGGTGGACAGGGTTTTCCTCTCTGAGATCCTGGGTGGTGGGCGGGGCTTCCTCTCTGAGATCCCGGGTGGTGGACAGAGTTTTCCTCTCTGAGATCCTGGGTGGTGGGCGGGGCTTTCTCTCTGTGATCTTGGATGGAGGGTGGGGCTTCCTCTCTGAGATCCCAGGGGGTGGACAGAGTTTTCCTCTCTGAGATCCTGGGAGGTGGGCGGGGCTTCCTCTCTGAGATCCTGGGTGGTGGACAGGGTTTTCCTCTCTGAGATCCCAGGTGGTGGACAGAGTTTTCCTCTCTGAGATCCCAGGTGGTGGACAGAGTTTTCCTCTCTGAGATCCTGGGTGGTGGGCGGGGCTTCCTCTCTGAGATCCTGGGTGGTGGGTGGGGCTTCCTCTCTGAGATCCTGGGTGGTGGGTGGGGCTTCCTCTCTGAGATCCCAGGTGGTGGACAGAGTTTTCCTCTCTGAGATCCTGGGTGGTGGGCGGGGTTTCCTCTCTGAGATCCTGGGTGGTGGGTGGGGCTTCCTCTCTTAGATCCCTGCTGGTGGGTGGGGTTTTCCCTCTTGCACCGCGATGTGGACCAGAAAATATAAAAAATTGATTAAGTGTGGGCAATACCGGCTGTTCTTCTTCCACCTTCATAAATGGAGTCCAGAAATGTACTTCTCCAGTGCAGGGGGCTGGAGGGTGTAGAGAGGAGGGGTGCAGGGAGGTGGGAGGGTTATGGGAAAGTGGGAGGTGCAGAGGGGGGGTAGTGGGAGGTGCAGAGTGAGTGGGGGTTGTGGGAGGTGCAGAGTGAGGGGCGTTGTGGGAGGTGCAGAGTGAGGGGCGTTGTGGGAGGTGCAGAGTGAGGGGGGGTTGTGGGAGGTGCAGAGTGAAGGGGGGTTGTGGGAGGTGCAGAGTGAGGGGGGGTTGTGGGAGGTGCAGAGTGAGGGGGGGTTGTGGGTGGTGCAGAGTGAGGGGGGGTTGTGGGAGGTGCAGAGTGAGTGGGGGTTGTGGGAGGTGCAGAGTGAGGGGGGGGTTGTGGGAGGTGCAGAGCGAAGAGGGGTTGTGGGAGGTGCAGAGTGAGGGTGGGTTGTGGGAGGTGCAGAGTGAAGGGTAGGTTGTGGGAGGTGCAGAGTGAGGGGGATTGTGGGAGGTGCAGAGTGAGTGGGGGTTGTGGGAGGTGCAGAGTGAGTGGGGGTTGTGGGAGGTGCAGAGTGAGGGGGGGGTTGTGGGAGGTGCAGAGTGAGGGGGGGTTGTGGGAGGTGCAGAGTGAGGGGGGGTTGTGGGAGGTGCAGAGTGAGGGGAGTTGTGGGAGGTGCAGAGTGAGTGGGGGTTGTGGGAGGTGCAGAGTGAAGGGGGGGTTGTGGGAGGTGCAGAGTGAGGGGGAGTTGTGGGAGGTGCAGAGTGAGGGGGTTGTGGGAGGTGCAGAGTGAGGGGGGGTTGTGGGAGGTGCAGAGTGAGGGGGGGTTGTGGGAGGTGCAGAGTGAGGGGGGGTTGTGGGAGGTGCAGAGTGAGGGGGGGTTGTGGGAGGTGCAGAGTGAAGGGGGGGTTGTGGGAGGTGCAGAGTGAGTGGGGGTTGTGGGAGGTGCAGAGTGAAGGGGGGGTTGTGGGAGGTGCAGAGTGAGTGGGGGTTGTGGGAGGTGCAGAGTGAGGGGGGGTTGTGGGAGGTGCAGAGTGAGGGGGGGTTGTGGGAGGTGCAGAGTGAAGGGGGGTTGTGGGAGGTGCAGAGTGAGGGGGGGTTGTGGGAGGTGCAGAGTGAAGGGTAGGTTGTGGGAGGTGCAGAGTGAGGGGCGTTGTGGGAGGTGCAGAGTGAGGGGGGGTTGTGGGAGGTGTAGAGTGAGGGGCGTTGTGGGAGGTGCAGAGTGAGGGGGGGTTGTGGGAGGTGCAGAGTGAAGGGGGGGTTGTGGGAGGTGCAGAGTGAGGGGGGGTTGTGGGAGGTGCAGAGTGAGGGGGGGTTGTGGGAGGTGCAGAGTGAGGGGGGTTGTGGGTGGTGCAGAGTGAGGGGGGGTTGTGGGAGGTGCAGAGTGAGTGGGGGTTGTGGGAGGTGCAGAGTGAGGGGGGGTTGTGGGAGGTGCAGAGTGAAGGGGGGTTGTGGGAGGTGCAGAGTGAGGGGGGGTTGTGGGAGGTGCAGAGTGAAGGGTAGGTTGTGGGAGGTGCAGAGTGAGGGGCGTTGTGGGAGGTGCAGAGTGAGGGGGATTGTGGGAGGTGCAGAGTGAGGGAGGTTGTGGGAGGTGCAGAGTGAGGGGGGGTTGTGGGAGGTGCAGAGTGAGGGGGGGTTGTGGGAGGTGCAGAGTGAAGGGGGGGGTTGTGGGAGGTGCAGAGTGAGGGGGGGGTTGTGGGAGGTGCATAGTGAGGGGGGGGGTTGTGGGAAGTGCAGAGTGAGGGGGGGGGTTGTGGGAAGTGCAGAGTGAGGGGGGGTTGTGGGAGGTGCAGAGTGAAGGGGGGGTTGTGGGAGGTGCAGAGTGAGGGAGTTGTGGGAGGTGCAGAGTGAGTGGGGGGTTGTGGGAGGTGCAGAGTGAAGGGTGGTTGTGGGAGGTGCAGAGTGAGGGGGGGTTGTGGGAGGTGCAGAGTGAGGGGGGGTTGTGGGAGGTGCAGAGTGAGGGGGGGTTGTGGGAGGTGTAGAGTGAGGGGGGGTTGTGGGAGGTGCAGAGTGAGGGGGGGTTGTGGGAGGTGCAGAGTGAGGGGGGGTTGTGGGTGGTGCAGAGTGAGGGGGGGGTTGTGGGAGGTGCAGAGTGAGTGGGGGTTGTGGGAGGTGCAGAGTGAGGGGGGGTTGTGGGAGGTGCAGAGTGAAGGGGGGTTGTGGGAGGTGCAGAGTGAGGGGGGTTGTGGAAGGTGCAGAGTGAGGGGCGTTGTGGGAGGTGCAGAGTGAGGGGGGTTGTGGGAGGTGCAGAGTGAGGGGGGGTTGTGGGAGGTGCAGAGTGAGTGGGGGTTGTGGGAGGTGCAGAGTGAGTGGGGGTTGTGGGAGGTGCAGAGTGAGGGGGGGTTGTGGGAGGTGCAGAGTGAGGGGGGGTTGTGGGAGGTGCAGAGTGAAGGGGGGGTTGTGGGAGGTGCAGAGTGAGGGGCGTTGTGGGAGGTGCAGAGTGAGGGGGGTTGTGGGAGGTGCAGAGTGAGGGGGGGTTGTGGGAGGTGCAGAGTGAGGGGGGGTTGTGGGAGGTGCAGAGTGAGGGGGGTTGTGGGAGGTGCAGAGTGAGGGGGGGGGGGGGTTGTGGGAGGTGCAGAGAGAGGGGGGGGTTGTGGGAGGTGCAGAGTGAGGGGGGGTTGTGGGAGGTGCAGAGTGAGGGGGGTTGTGGGAGGTGCAGAGTGAGGGGGGGTTGTGGGAGGTGCAGAGTGAAGGGGGGTTGTGGGAGGTGCAGAGTGAGGGGGGGTTGTGGGAGGTGCAGAGTGAAGGGTAGGTTGTGGGAGGTGCAGAGTGAGGGGGGAGTTGTGGGAGGTGCAGAGTGAGGGGCGTTGTGGGAGGTGCAGAGTGAGGGGGGGTTGTGGGAGGTGTAGAGTGAGGGGCGTTGTGGGAGGTGCAGAGTGAGGGGGGGTTGTGGGAGGTGCAGAGTGAAGGGGGGGTTGTGGGAGGTGCAGAGTGAGGGGGGGTTGTGGGAGGTGCAGAGTGAGGGGGGGTTGTGGGTGGTGCAGAGTGAGGGGGGGTTGTGGGAGGTGCAGAGTGAGTGGGGGTTGTGGGAGGTGCAGAGTGAGGGGGGGTTGTGGGAGGTGCAAAGTGAAGGGGGGTTGTGGGAGGTGCAGAGTGAGGGGGGGTTGTGGGAGGTGCAGAGTGAAGGGTAGGTTGTGGGAGGTGCAGAGTGAGGGGCGTTGTGGGAGGTGCAGAGTGAGGGGGATTGTGGGAGGTGCAGAGTGACTGGGGGTTGTGGGAGGTGCAGAGTGAGGGGGGTTGTGGGAGGTGCAGAGTGAGGGGGGGTTGTGGGAGGTGCAGAGTGAGGGGAGTTGTGGGAGGTGCAGAGTGAGGGGGGGTTGTGGGAGGTGCAGAGTGAGGGGGGGTTGTGGGAGGTGTAGAGTGAGGGGAGTTGTGGGAGGTGTAGAGTGAGTGGGGGTTGTGGGAGGTGCAGAGTGAGGGGGGAGTTGTGGGAGGTGCAGAGTGAGGGGGTTGTGGGAGGTGCAGAGTGAGGGGGGGTTGTGGGAGGTGCAGAGTGAGGGGGGGGTTGTGGGAGGTGCAGAGTGAGGGGGGGTTATGGGAGGTGCAGAGTGAGTGGGGGTTGTGGGAGGTGCAGAGAGAGGGGGGGTTGTGGGAGGTGCAGAGTGAGGGGGGGTTGTGGGAGGTGCAGAGTGAGGGGGGTTGTGGGAGGTGTAGAGTGAGGGGCATTGTGGGAGGTGCAGAGTGAGGGGGGGTTGTGGGAGGTGCAGAGTGAGGGGGGGTTGTGGGTGGTGCAGAGTGAGGGGGGGTTGTGGGAGGTGCAGAGTGAGTGGGGGTTGTGGGAGGTGCAGAGTGAGTGGGGGTTGTGGGAGGTGCAGAGTGAGGGGGGGTTGTGGGAGGTGCAGAGTGAGGGGGGTTGTGGGAGGTGCAGAGTGAGGGGGGGTTGTGGGAGGTGCAGAGTGAGGGGGGGTTGTGGGAGGTGCAAAGTGAGGGGGGGTTGTGGGAGGTGCAGAGTGAGGGGGGTTGTGGGAGGTGCAGAGTGAGTGGGGGTTGTGGGAGGTGCAGAGTGAGGGGGGTTTTGGGAGGTGCAGAGTGAAGGGGGGGTTGTGGGAGGTGCAGAGTGAGAGGAGTTGTGGGAGGTGCAGAGTGAGGGGGGGTTGTGGGAGGTGCAGAGTGAGGGGGGGTTGTGGGAGGTGCAGAGTGAGGAGGGGGGGTTGTGGGAGGTGCAGAGTGAGGAGGGGGGGTTGTGGGAGGTGCAGAGTGAGGAGGGGGGGTTGTGGGAGGTGCAGAGAGAGGAGGGGGGTTGTGGGAGGTGCAGAGTGAGGAGGGGTTGTGGGAGGTGCAGAGTGAGGGGGGGTTGTGGGAGGTGCAGAGTGAGGAGGGGGGGTGTGGGAGGTGCACAGTGAGGGGGCAGGGGGTTGTGGGAGGTGCAGAGTGAGGGGGGGTTGTGGGAGGTGCAGAGTGAGGGGGAGTTGTGGGAGGTGCAGAGTGAGGGGGGGTTATGGGAGGTGCAGAGTGAGGGGGGGGTTATGGGAGGTGCAGAGTGGGGGGGGGGGTTGTGGGAGGTGCAGAGTGGGGGGGGTTGTGGGAGGTGCAGAGTGAGGGGGAGTTGTGGGAGGTACAGAGTGGAGGGGGGGTTGTGGGAGGTGCAGAGTGAGGGGGGGTTGTGGGAGGTGCAGAGTGAGGGGGGGGGTTGTGGGAGGGGCAGAGTGGGGGGGGTTGTGGGAGGTGCAGAGTGGAGGGGGGGTGTGGGAGGTGCAGAGTGGGGGGGTTGTGGGAGGTGCAGAGTGAGGGGGGGGTTGTGGGAGGTGCATAGTGAGGGGGGTTGTGGGAGGTGCAGAGTGAGGGGGAGTTATAGGAGGTGCAGAGTGAGGAGGGGGGGTTGTGGGAGGCGCAGAGTGAGGGGGGAGTTGTGGGAGGCGCAGAGTGAGGGGGGGTTGTGGGAGGCGCAGAGTGGGGGGGTTGTGGGAGGTGCAGAGTGAGGGGGCGTTGTGGGAGGTGCAGAGTGGGGGGGTTGTGGAGGTGCAGAGTGAGGGGGGGTTGTGGGAGGTGCAGAGTGAAGGGGGGGTTATGGGAGGTGCAGAGTGAGGGGGGGTTGTGGGAGGCGCAGAGTGGGGGGGTTATGGGAGGTGCAGAGTGAGGGGGGGTTGTGGGAGGTACAGAGTGGAGGGGGGGTTGTGGAGGTGCAGAGTGAGGGGGGGTTGTGGGAGGTGCAGAGTGAGGGGGGGGTTGTGGGAGGTGCAGAGTGGGGGGGTTGTGGGAGGTGCAGAGTGAGGGGGAGTTGTGGGAGGTGCAGAGTGGAGGGGGGGGTTGTGGGAGGTGCAGAGTGGGGGGGTTGTGGGATGTGCAGAGTGAGGGGGGTGTGCAGAGTGAGGGGGGTTGTGGGAGGTGCAGAGTGAGGGGGGGGGTTGTGGGAGGCGCAGAGTGGGGGGGTTGTGGGAGGTGCAGAGTGAGGGGGAGTTGTGGGAGGTACAGAGTGGAGGGGGGGGTTGTGGGAGGTGCAGAGTGGGGGGGGTTGTGGGAGGTGCAGAGTGAGGGGGGGTGTGCAGAGTGAGGGGGGTTGTGGGAGGTGCAGAGTGAGGGGGGGGTTGTGGGAGGCGCAGAGTGAGGGGGTTGTGGGAGGTGCAGAGTGGGGGGGTTGTGGGAGGTGCAGAGTGGGGGGGTTGTGGAGGTGCAGAGTGAGGGGGGGTGTGCAGAGTGAGGGGGGGTTGTGGGAGGTCCAGAGTGAGGGGGAGTTGTGGGAGGTACAGAGTGGAGGGGGGGGGGTTGTGGGAGGTACAGAGTGGAGGGGGGGGGTTGTGGGAGGTGCAGAGTGGGGGGGTTGTGGGAGGTGCAGAGTGAGGGGGGGTTGTGGGAGGTGTAGAGTGAGGGGCGTTGTGGGAGGTGCAGAGTGAGGGGGGTTGTGGAGGTGCACAGTGAAGGGGGGTTGTGGGAGGTGCAGAGTGAGGGGGGGTTGTGGGAGGTGCAGAGTGAGGGGGGGTTGTGGGGTGGTGCAGAGTGAGGGGGGGTTGTGGGAGGTGCAGAGTGAGTGGGGGTTGTGGGAGGTGCAGAGTGAGGGGGGGTTGTGGGAGGTGCAGAGTGAAGGGGGGTTGTGGGAGGTGCAGAGTGAGGGGGGGTTGTGGGAGGTGCAGAGTGAAGGGTAGGTTGTGGGAGGTGCAGAGTGAGGGGGCGTTGTGGGAGGTGCAGAGTGAGGGGGATTGTGGGAGGTGCAGAGTGACTGGGGGTTGTGGGAGGTGCAGAGTGAGGGGGGTTGTGGGAGGTGCAGAGTGAGGGGGGGGTTGTGGGAGGTGCAGAGTGAGGGGAGTTGTGGGAGGTGCAGAGTGAGTGGGGGTTGTGGGAGGTGCAGAGTGAAGGGGGGGTTGTGGGAGGTGCAGAGTGAGGGGGAGTTGTGGGAGGTGCAGAGTGAGGGGGTTGTGGGAGGTGCAGAGTGAGGGGGGGGGGGGTTGTGGGAGGTGCAGAGTGAGGGGGGGTTGTGGAGGTGCAGAGTGAGGGGGGTTGTGGGAGGTGCAGAGTGAAGGGGGGTTGTGGGAGGTGCAGAGTGAGTGGGGGTTGTGGGGAGGTGCAGAGTGAGTGGGGGTTGTGGGAGGTGCAGAGTGAAGTGGGGGTTGTGGGAGGTGCAGAGTGAGGGGGGGTTGTGGGAGGTGCAGAGTGAGGGGGGGTTGTGGGAGGTGCAGAGTGAGGGGGGTTGTGGGAGGTGCAGAGTGAGGGGGGTTGTGGGAGGTGTAGAGTGAGGGGCGTTGTGGGAGGTGCAGAGTGAGGGGGGGGGGTTGTGGGAGGTGCAGAGTGAGGGGGGGTTGTGGGTGGTGCAGAGTGAGGGGGGTTGTGGAAGGTGCAGAGTGAGTGGGGGTTGTGGGAGGTGCAGAGTGAGGGGGGGTTGTGGGAGGTGCAGAGTGAAGGGGGGTTGTGGGATGTGCAGAGTGAGGGGGGTGTGCAGAGTGAGGGGGGTTGTGGGAGGTGCAGAGTGAGGGGGGTTGTGGGTGGTGCAGAGTGAGGGGGGGTTGTGGGAGGTGCAGAGTGAGGGGGGGTTGGTGGGAGGTGCAGAGTGAGGGGGGGTTGGGGTGTGCAGAGTGAGGGGGGGTTGTGGGAGGTGCAGAGTGAGGGGGGTTGTGGGAGGTGCAGAGTGAGTGGGGGGTTGTGGAGGTGCAGAGTGAGGGGGGGTTGTGGGAGGTGCAGAGTGAGGGGGGGTTGTGGGAGGTGCAGAGTGAGGGGGGGTTGTGGGAGGTGCAGAGTGAGGGGGAGTTGTGGGAGGTGCAGAGTGAGGGGGTTGTGGGAGGTGCAGAGTGAGGGGGGTTGTGGGAGGTGCAGAGTGAGGGGGATTGTGGGAGGTGCAGAGTGAGGGGGGGTTGTGGGAGGTGCAGAGTGAGGGGGGTTGTGGGAGGTGCAGAGTGAGTGGGGGTTGTGGGAGGTGCAGAGTGAGGGGGGTTGTGGGAGGTGCAGAGTGAGGGGGGGGTTGTGGGAGGTGCAGAGTGAAGGGGGGGTTGTGGGAGGTGCAGAGTGAAGGGGGGGTTGTGGGAGGTGCAGAGTGAGGGGCGTTGTGGGAGGTGCAGAGTGAGGGGGGGTTGTGGGAGGTGCAGAGTGAGGGGGGTTGTGGGAGGTGCAGAGTGAGGGGGGGTTGTGGGAGGTGCAGAGTGAGGGGGGGTTGTGGGAGGTGCAGAGTGAGGGGGGGTTGTGGGAGGTGCAGAGTGAGGGGGGGGTTGTGGGAGGTGCAGAGTGAGGGGGGGTTGTGGAGGTGCAGAGTGAGGGGGGGTTGTGGGAGGTGCAGAGTGAGGGGGGGTTGTGGGAGGTGCAGAGTGAAGGGGGGGTTGTGGGAGGTGCAGAGTGAGGGGGGGTTGTGGGAGGTGCAGAGTGAAGGGTAGGTTGTGGGAGGTGCAGAGTGAGGGGGGAGTTGTGGGAGGTGCAGAGTGAGGGGCGTTGTGGGAGGTGCAGAGTGAGGGGGGGTTGTGGGAGGTGTAGAGTGAGGGGCGTTGTGGGAGGTGCAGAGTGAGGGGGGGGTTGTGGGAGGTGCAGAGTGAAGGGGGGGTTGTGGGAGGTGCAGAGTGAGGGGGGGTTGTGGGAGGTGCAGAGTGAGGGGGGGTTGTGGGTGGTGCAGAGTGAGGGGGGGTTGTGGGAGGTGCAGAGTGAGTGGGGGTTGTGGGAGGTGCAGAGTGAGGGGGGGTTGTGGGAGGTGCAGAGTGAAGGGGGGTTTGTGGGAGGTGCAGAGTGAGGGGGGGGTTGTGGAGGTGCAGAGTGAGGGGCGTTGTGGGAGGTGCAGAGTGAGGGGGATTGTGGAGGTGCAGAGTGAGGGGGGTTGTGGGAGGTGCAGAGTGAGGGGGGGTTGTGGGAGGTGCAGAGTGAGTGGGGGTTGTGGGAGGTGCAGAGTGAGGGGGGTTGTGGGAGGTGCAGAGTGAGGGGGGGTTGTGGGAGGTGCAGAGTGAAGGGGGGTTGTGGGAGGTGCAGAGTGAAGGGGGGGTTGTGGGAGGTGCAGAGTGAGGGCGTTGTGGGAGGTGCAGAGTGAGGGGGGTTGTGGGAGGTGCAGAGTGAGGGGGGGTTGTGGGAGGTGCAGAGTGAGTGGGGGTTGTGGGAGGTGCAGAGTGAGGGGGGTTGTGGGAGGTGCAGAGTGAGGGGGGTTGTGGGAGGTGCAGAGTGAGGGGGGGGTTGTGGGAGGTGCAGAGTGAGGGGGGGTTGTGGGAGGTGCAGAGTGAGGGGGGGTTGTGGGAGGTGCAGAGTGAGGGGGGGGTTGTGGGAGGTGCAGAGTGAAGGGGGGGTTGTGGGAGGTGCAGAGTGAGGGGGGGTTGTGGGAGGTGCAGAGTGAAGGGTAGGTTGTGGGAGGTGCAGAGTGAGGGGGGTGTTGTGGGAGGTGCAGAGTGAGGGGGCGTTGTGGGAGGTGCAGAGTGAGGGGGGGTTGTGGGAGGTGTAGAGTGAGGGGGCGTTGTGGGAGGTGCAGAGTGAGGGGGGGTTGTGGGAGGTGCAGAGTGAAGGGGGGGTTGTGGGAGGTGCAGAGTGAGGGGGGGTTGTGGGAGGTGCAGAGTGAGGGGGGGTTGTGGGAGGTGCAGAGTGAGGGGGGTTGTGGGAGGTGCAGAGTGAGGGGGGGGTTGTGGGTGGTGCAGAGTGAGGGGGGGTTGTGGGAGGTGCAGAGTGAGGGGGGGTTGTGGGAGGTGCAGAGTGAGGGGGGGTTGTGGGTGGTGCAGAGTGAGGGGGGGTTGTGGGAGGTGCAGAGTGAGTGGGGGTTGTGGGAGGTGCAGAGTGAGGGGGGGTTGTGGGAGGTGCAGAGTGAAGGGGGGTTGTGGGAGGTGCAGAGTGAGGGGGGGTTGTGGGAGGTGGAGAGTGAAGGGTAGGTTGTGGGAGGTGCAGAGTGAGGGGCGTTGTGGGAGGTGCAGAGTGAGGGGGATTGTGGGAGGTGCAGAGTGACTGGGGGTTGTGGGAGGTGCAGAGTGAGGGGGGTTGTGGAGGTGCAGAGTGAGGGGGGTTGTGGGAGGTGCAGAGTGAGGGGAGTTGTGGGAGGTGCAGAGTGAGTGGGGGTTGTGGGAGGTGCAGAGTGAAGGGGGGTTGTGGGAGGTGCAGAGTGAGGGGGGGGTTGTGGGAGGTGCAGAGTGAAGGGGGGGTTGTGGGAGGTGCAGAGTGAGGGGGAGTTGTGGGAGGTGCAGAGTGAGGGGGGTTGTGGGAGGTGCAGAGTGAGGGGGGGTTGTGGGAGGTGCAGAGTGAGGGGGGTTGTGGGAGGTGCAGAGTGAGGGGGGGTTGTGGGAGGTGCAGAGTGAGGGGGGGTTGTGGGAGGTGCAGAGTGAAGGGGGGTTGTGGGAGGTGCAGAGTGAGGGAGTTGTGGGAGGTGCAGAGTGAGTGGGGGTTGTGGGAGGTGCAGAGTGAAGGGGGGGTTGTGGGAGGTGCAGAGTGAGTGGGGGTTGTGGGAGGTGCAGAGTGAGGGGGGGGTTGTGGGAGGTGCAGAGTGAGGGGGGGTTGTGGGAGGTGCAGAGTGAGGGGGGTTGTGGGAGGTGTAGAGTGAGGGGCGTTGTGGGAGGTGCAGAGTGGGGGGGGGGTTGTGGGAGGTGCAGAGTGAGGGGGGGGTTGTGGGAGGTGCAGAGTGAGGGGGGGGTTGTGGGAGGTGCAGAGTGAAGGGGGGTTGTGGGAGGTGCAGAGTGAGTGGGGGTTGTGGGAGGTGCAGAGTGAGTGGGGGTTGTGGGAGGTGCAGAGTGAGGGGGGGTTGTGGGAGGTGCAGAGTGAAGGGGGGTTGTGGGAGGTGCAGAGTGAGGGGGGTTGTGGAAGGTGCAGAGTGAGGGGCGTTGTGGGAGGTGCAGAGTGAGGGGGGTTGTGGGAGGTGCAGAGTGAGGGGGGTTTGTGGGAGGTGCAGAGTGAGTGGGGGTTGTGGGAGGTGCAGAGTGAGTGGGGGTTGTGGGAGGTGCAGAGTGAGGGGGGGTTGTGGGAGGTGCAGAGTGAGGGGGGGTTGTGGGAGGTGCAGAGTGAAGGGGGGGTTGTGGGAGGTGCAGAGTGAGGGGCGTTGTGGGAGGTGCAGAGTGAGGGGGTTGTGGGAGGTGCAGAATGAGGGGGGGTTGTGGGAGGTGCAGAGTGAGGGGGGGTTGTGGGAGGTGCAGAGTGAGGGGGGGTTGTGGGAGGTGCAGAGTGAGGGGGGTTGTGGGAGGTGCAGAGTGAGTGGGGGTTGTGGGAGGTGCAGAGTGAGGGGGGTTTTGGGAGGTGCAGAGTGAAGGGGGGTTGTGGGAGGTGCAGAGTGAGAGGAGTTGTGGGAGGTGCAGAGTGGGGGGGTTGTGGGAGGTGCAGAGTGAGGGGGTTTGTGGGAGGTGCAGAGTGAGGAGGGGGGGTTGTGGGAGGTGCAGAGTGAGGAGGGGGGGTTGTGGGAGGTGCAGAGAGAGTAGGGGGGTTGTGGGAGGTGCAGAGTGAGGGGGGGTTGTGGGAGGTGCAGAGTGAGGAGGGGGGGTGTGGGAGGTGCACAGTGAGGGGGCGGGGGGTTGTGGGAGGTGCAGAGTGAGGGGGGGTTGTTGGAGGTGCAGAGTGGGGGGGTTGTGGGAGGTGCAGAGTGAGGGGGGTTGTGGGAGGTGCAGAGTGAGGGGGGGTTATGGGAGGTGGGGGGTTGTGGGAGGCGCAGAGTGGGGGGGTTGTGGGAGGTGCAGAGTGAGGGGGGGTTGTGGGAGGTGCAGAGTGGGGGGGTTGTGGGAGGTGCAGAGTGAGGGGGAGTTGTGGGAGGTACAGAGTGGAGGGGGGGTTGTGGGAGGTGCAGAGTGAGGGGGGTTGTGGGAGGTGCAGAGTGAGGGGGATTGGGGTGGGGAGGTGCAGAGTGAGGGGCGTTGTGGGAGGTGCAGAGTGAGGGGGATTGTGGGAGGTGCAGAGTGACTGGGGGTTGTGGGAGGTGCAGAGTGAGGGGGGTTGTGGGAGGTGCAGAGTGAGGGGGGTTGTGGGAGGTGCAGAGTGAGGGGAGTTGTGGGAGGTGCAGAGTGAGGGGGGGTTGTGGGAGGTGCAGAGTGAAGGGGGGGTTGTGGGAGGTGCAGAGTGAGGGGGAGTTGTGGGAGGTGCAGAGTGAGGGGGTTGTGGGAGGTGCAGAGTGAGGGGGGGTTGTGGGAGGTGCAGAGTGAGGGGGGGTTGTGGGAGGTGCAGAGTGAGGGGGGGTTGTGGGAGGTGCAGAGTGAAGGGGGGGTTGTGGGAGGTGCAGAGTGAGGGAGTTGTGGGAGGTGCAGAGTGAGTGGGGGTTGTGGGAGGTGCAGAGTGAAGGGGGGGTTGTGGGAGGTGCAGAGTGAGTGGGGGTTGTGGGAGGTGCAGAGTGAGGGGGGGGTTGTGGGAGGTGCAGAGTGAGGGGGGGTTGTGGGAGGTGCAGAGTGAGGGGGGTTGTGGGAGGTGTAGAGTGAGGGGCGTTGTGGGAGGTGCAGAGTGGGGGGGGGGTTGTGGGAGGTGCAGAGTGAGGGGGGGGGTTGTGGGTGGTGCAGAGTGAGGGGGGGGGTTGTGGGAGGTGCAGAGTGAGGGGGGGTTGTGGGAGGTGCAGAGTGAAGGGGGGTTGTGGGAGGTGCAGAGTGAGTGGGGGTTGTGGGAGGTGCAGAGTGAGTGGGGGTTGTGGGAGGTGCAGAGTGAGGGGGGGTTGTGGGAGGTGCAGAGTGAAGGGGGGTTGTGGGAGGTGCAGAGTGAGGGGGGGTTGTGGAAGGTGCAGAGTGAGGGGCGTTGTGGGAGGTGCAGAGTGAGGGGGGGTTGTGGGAGGTGCAGAGTGAGGGGGGTTTGTGGGAGGTGCAGAGTGAGTGGGGGTTGTGGGAGGTGCAGAGTGAGTGGGGGGTTGTGGGAGGTGCAGAGTGAGGGGGGGGTTGTGGGAGGTGCAGAGTGAGGGGGGGTTGTGGGAGGTGCAGAGTGAAGGGGGGGTTGTGGGAGGTGCAGAGTGAGGGGCGTTGTGGGAGGTGCAGAGTGAGGGGGGTTGTGGGAGGTGCAGAGTGAGGGGGGGTTGTGGGAGGTGCAGAGTGAGGGGGGGTTGTGGGAGGTGCAGAGTGAGGGGGGGTTGTGGGAGGTGCAGAGTGAGGGGGGTTGTGGGAGGTGCAGAGTGAGTGGGGGTTGTGGGAGGTGCAGAGTGAGGGGGGTTTTGGGAGGTGCAGAGTGAAGGGGGGGTTGTGGGAGGTGCAGAGTGAGAGGAGTTGTGGGAGGTGCAGAGTGAGGGGGGGTTGTGGGAGGTGCAGAGTGAGGGGGTTTGTGGGAGGTGCAGAGTGAGGAGGGGGGGTTGTGGGAGGTGCAGAGAGAGTAGGGGGGTTGTGGGAGGTGCAGAGTGAGGGGGGGGTTGTGGGAGGTGCAGAGTGAGGAGGGGGGGTGTGGGAGGTGCACAGTGAGGGGGCGGGGGGTTGTGGGAGGTGCAGAGTGAGGGGGGGTTGTTGGAGGTGCAGAGTGGGGGGGTTGTGGGAGGTGCAGAGTGAGGGGGGTTGTGGGAGGTGCAGAGTGAGGGGGGGTTATGGGAGGTGCAGAGTGAGGGGGGGGTTGTGGGAGGCGCAGAGTGGGGGGGTTGTGGGAGGTGCAGAGTGAGGGGGGTTGTGGGAGGTGCAGAGTGGGGGGGTTGTGGGAGGTGCAGAGTGAGGGGGAGTTGTGGGAGGTACAGAGTGGAGGGGGGGTTGTGGGAGGTGCAGAGTGAGGGGGGTTGTGGGAGGTGCAGAGTGAGGGGGGGGGTTGTGGGAGGGGCAGAGTGAGGGGGAGTTGTGGGAGGTACAGAGTGGAGGGGGGTTGTGGGAGGTGCAGAGTGGGGGGGTTGTGGGAGGTGCAGAGTGAGGGGGGGTTGTGGGAGGTGCATAGTGAGGGGGGTTGTGGGAGGTGCAGAGTGAAGGGGAGTTATAGGAGGTGCAGAGTGAGGAGGGGGGGTTGTGGGAGGTGCAGAGTGAGGGGGGAGTTGTGGGAGGCGCAGAGTGAGGGGGGGTTGTGGGAGGCGCAGAGTGGGGGGGTTGTGGGAGGTGCAGAGTGAGGGGGGCGTTGTGGGAGGTGCAGAGTGGAGGGGTTGTGGGAGGTGCAGAGTGAGGGGGGGTTGTGGGAGGTGCAGAGTGAGGGGGGGTTATGGGAGGTGCAGAGTGAGGGGGGTTGTGGGAGGCGCAGAGTGGGGGGGTTATGGGAGGTGCAGAGTGAGGGGGGGTTGTGGGAGGTGCAGAGTGGGGGGGTTGTGGGAGGTGCAGAGTGAGGGGGAGTTGTGGGAGGTACAGAGTGGAGGGGGGGTTGTGGGAGGTGCAGAGTGAGGGGGGGTTGTGGGAGGTGCAGAGTGAGGGGGGGGGGTTGTGGGAGGTGCAGAGTGGGGGGGTTGTGGGAGGTGCAGAGTGAGGGGGAGTTGTGGGAGGTGCAGAGTGGAGGGGGGGTTGTGGGAGGTGCAGAGTGGGGGGGTTGTGGGATGTGCAGAGTGAGGGGGGGGTGTGCAGAGTGAGGGGGGTTGTGGGAGGTGCAGAGTGAGGGGGGGGGTTGTGGGAGGCGCAGAGTGAGGGGGTTGTGGGAGGTGCAGAGTGGGGGGGTTGTGGGAGGTGCAGAGTGAGGGGGAGTTGTGGGAGGTACAGAGTGGAGGGGGGGGGGGGTTGTGGGAGGTGCAGAGTGGGGGGGTTGTGGGAGGTGCAGAGTGAGGGGGGGTGTGCAGAGTGAGGGGGGTTGTGGGAGGTGCAGAGTGAGGGGGGGGGTTGTGGGAGGCGCAGAGTGAGGGGGTTGTGGGAGGTGCAGAGTGGGGGGTTGTGGGAGGTGCAGAGTGGGGGGGTTGTGGGAGGTGCAGAGTGAGGGGGGGTGTGCAGAGTGAGGGGGGGTTGTGGGAGGTGCAGAGTGAGGGGGAGTTGTGGGAGGTACAGAGTGGAGGGGGGGGGGGGTTGTGGGAGGTACAGAGTGGAGGGGGGGGGTTGTGGGAGGTGCAGAGTGGGGGGGTTGTGGGAGGTGCAGAGTGAGGGGGGGTGTGCAGAGTGAGGGGGGTTGTGGGAGGTGCAGAGTGAGGGGGGGTTGTGGGAGGCGCAGAGTGAGGGGGTTGTGGGAGGTGCAGAGTGGGGGGGTTGTGGGAGTTGCAGAGTGAGGGGGGGTGTGCAGAGTGAGGGGGGGTTGTGGGAGGTGCAGAGTGAGGGGGAGTTGTGGGAGGTACAGAGTGGAGGGGGGGGGGTTGTGGGAGGTACAGAGTGGAGGGGGGGGGGGTTGTGGGAGGTGCAGAGTGGGGGGGTTGTGGGAGGTGCAGAGTGAGGGGGGGTGTGCAGAGTGAGGGGGGTTGTGGGAGGTGCAGAGTGGGGGGGTTGTGGGAGGTGCAGAGTGAGGGGGGGGTGTGCAGAGTGAGGGGGGGTTGTGGGAGGTGCAGAGTGAGGGGGAGTTGTGGGAGGTACAGAGTGGAGGGGGGGGGGTTGTGGGAGGTGGTAGTTGGTGGATTGGAGGATCATCGTGTTGTCTCTATGTAGGTCTTCACCAGATATGGAAAGTGCTACACATTTAATTCCGGGAAGCCGGGCTTCGACCTGCTCTACACACTGAAGGGTGGAACTGGGAATGGACTGGAGCTGATGATTGACATACAGCAAGACGAGTACCTACCTGTGTTTGGTGAGACAGGTAAGTGACCCATCACCCTCCAGGTAACAGGCCTGAACCAGTGTGGTCATGTGTGAGGCTGGAGGTGACCCCATGGAAGTCCATTGGCCGGTGTGGGCTTTTGTCTGGAGAGGAGCCATTTCTCATCTGACTTCCATACAGATCTAATGGATTTGGGCAAATAAAATGATCCCATGGGGGAGGTGCTACAGGGAGGAGCCAAGGATAGTCTGTGCAACGAGCAAAGCTGTGGGAGGGGCCCAGCAGGAAATTGTAGTTTTGGGGTGACTCTTTGCTGTGTTGGGGGTCGGCTGATGGAAATTGTTGGTGAGATTTGTGTTTCCTCTCTGATTCCTCCTGACCAGCCGAGACGTCTCTGGAGGCCGGAGTGAAGGTCCAGATCCACAGCCAGGATGAGCCGCCATTTATAGACCAGCTGGGCTTCGGTGTGGCCCCCGGATTCCAGACATTTGTGTCGTGTCAGCAACAGCAGGTATACTGCAAGGAAACCCCCCGCTAGATGGTGACCCCCATCCTCCAATCCGTGCTGTGTGACTACATCCAGCCAGATCCATCATCACCGATCTTCATCACCGATCCTCATCACCCAACAAGTCATCCATCATCACCGATCCTCATCACCCAACACATCATCCATCATCACCGATCCTCATCACCGATCCTCATCACCCAACACATCATACATCATCACTGATCCTCATCACCCAACACATCATCCATCATCACCGATCTTCATCACCCAACACATCATCCATCATCACCGATCCTCATCACCCAACAAGTTATCCATCATCACCGATCCTCATCACCCAACACATTATCCATCATCACCGATCCTCATCACCCAACACATCATCCATCATCACCGATCCTCATCACCCAACACATTATCCATCATCACCGATCCTCATCACCCAACACATTATCCATCATCACCGATCCTCATCACCCAACACATCATCCATCATCACCGATCCTCATCACCGATCCTCATCACCCAACAAGTCATCCATCATCACCGATCCTCATCACCCAACAAGTTATCCATCATCACCGATCCTCATCACCCAACACATTATCCATCATCACCGATCCTCATCACCCAACACATTATCCATCATCACCGATCCTCATCACCCAACACATCATACATCATCACCAATCCTCATCACCCAACACATCATCCATCATCACCAATCCTCATCACCCAACACATCATCCATCATCACCAATCCTCATCACCGATCCTCATCACCCAACACATCATCCATCATCACCAATCCTCATCACCGATCCTCATCACCCAACAAGTCATCCCTCATCACCGATCCTCATCACCCAACAAGTCATCCATCATCACCGATCCTCATCACCCAACACATCATACATCATCACCAATCCTCATCACCCAACACATCATCCATCATCACCGATCCTCATCACCCAACACATCATACATCATCACCAATCCTCATCACCCAACACATCATCCATCATCACCAATCCTCATCACCCAACACATCATACATCATCACCGATCCTCATCACCGATCCTCATCACCCAACAAGTCATCCCTCATCACCGATCCTCATCACCCAACAAGTCATCCATCATCACCGATCCTCATCACCCAACACATCATCCATCATCACCGATCCTCATCACCCAACACATCATCCATCATCACCAATCCTCATCACCGATCCTCATCACCCAACAAGTCATCCCTCATCACCGATCCTCATCACCCAACAAGTCATCCATCATCACCGATCCTCATCACCCAACACATCATCCATCATCACCGATCCTCATCACCCAACACATCATCCATCATCACCGATCCTCATCACCCAACACATCATCCATCATCACCGATCCTCATCACCCAACACATCATCCATCATCACCGATCCTCATCACCCAACACATTATCCATCATCACCGATCCTCATCACCCAACACATTATCCATCATCACCGATCCTCATCACCCAACACATTATCCATCATCACCGATCCTCATCACCCAACACATTATCCATCATCACCGATCCTCATCACCCAACACATCATACATCATCACCAATCCTCATCACCCAACACATCATCCATCATCACCAATCCTCATCACCCAACACATCATCCATCATCACCAATCCTCATCACCGATCCTCATCACCCAACACATCATCCATCATCACCAATCCTCATCACCGATCCTCATCACCCAACAAGTCATCCCTCATCACCGATCCTCATCACCCAACAAGTCATCCATCATCACCGATCCTCATCACCCAACACATCATCCATCATCACCGATCCTCATCACCCAACACATCATCCATCATCACCGATCCTCATCACCCAACACATCATCCATCATCACCGATCCTCATCACCCAACACATTATCCATCATCACCGATCCTCATCACCCAACACATTATCCATCATCACCGATCCTCATCACCCAACACATCATCCATCATCACGATCCTCATCACCCAACACATCATACATCATCACCGATCCTCATCACCCAACACATCATACATCATCACCGATCCTCATCACCCAACACATCATACATCATCACCGATCCTCATCACCCAACACATCATCCATTATCACCGATCCTCATCACCCAACACATCATCCATCATCACCGATCCTCATCACCCAACACATCATCACCGATCCTCATCACCCAACACATCATACATCATCACCGATCCTCATCACACAACACATCATCCATCATCACCGATCCTCATCACACAACACATCATCCATCATCACCGATCCTCATCACCGATCCTCATCACCCAACAAGTCATCCATCATCACCGATCCTCATCACCCAACACATTATCCATCATCACCGATCCTCATCACCCAACACATCATCCATCATCACCGATCCTCATCACCCAACACATTATCCATCATCACCGATCCTCATCACCCAACAAGTCATCCATCATCACGATCCTCATCACCCAACACATCATACATCATCACCGATCCTCATCACCCAACACATCATCCATCATCACCGATCCTCATCACACAACACATCAGCCATCATCACCGATCCTCATCACCCAACACATCATACATCATCACCGATCCTCATCACCCAACAAGTCATCCATCATCACCGATCCTCATCACCCAACACATCATCCATCATCACCGATCCTCATCACCGATCCTCATCACCCAACACATCATACATCATCACTGATCCTCATCACCCAACACATCATACATCATCACTGATCCTCATCACCCAACACATCATCCACCATCACCGATCCTCATCACCCAACACATCATCCATCATCACCGATCCTCATCACCCAACACATCATCCATCATCACCAATCCTCATCACCCAACACATCATCCATCATCACCAATCCTCATCACCCAACACATCATCCATCATCACCGATCCTCATCACCCAACACATTATCCATTATCACCGATCCTCATCACCCAACACATTATCCATCATCACCGATCCTCATCACCCAACACATTATCCATCATCACCGATCCTCATCACCCAACACATTATCCATCATCACCGATCCTCATCACCCAACAAGTCATCCATCATCACCGATCCTCATCACCCAACACATTATCCATCATCACCGATCCTCATCACCCAACACATTATCCATCATCACCGATCCTCATAACCCAACACATTATCCATCATCACCGATCCTCATCACCCAACAAGTCATCCATCATCACCGATCCTCATCACCCAACAAGTCATCCATCATCACCGGTCCTCATCACCCAACACATCATACATCATCACCGATCCTCATCATCCAACACATCATCCATCATCACCGATCCTCATCACCCAACACATCATCCATCATCACCGATCCTCATCACCCAACAAGTCATCCATCATCCTCACCGATCCTCATCACCCAACACATCATCACCCAACACATCATACATCATCACCGATCCTCATCACCCAACACATCATCCATCATCACCGATCCTCATCACCCAACACATCATACATCATCACCGATCCTCATCACCCAACACATCATCACCCAACACATCATACATCATCACCGATCCTCATCACCCAACACATCATCACCCAACACATCATACATCATCACGACCCTTATCACCAAACAAGTCATGCATCATCCTCACCGATCCTCATCACCCAACACATCATCCATCATCACCGATCCTCATCACCCAACACATCATCCACCATCACCGATCCTCATCACCCAACACATTATCCATCATCACCGATCCTCTTTACCCAACACATCATCCATCATCACCGATCCTCATCACCCAACACATCATCCACCATCACCGATCCTCATCACCCAACACATCATACATCATCACCGATCCTCATCACCCAACACATCATCACCGATCCTCATCACCCAACACATCATACATCATCACCGATCCTCATCACCCAACACATCATCACCCAACACATCATACATCATCACCGATCCTCATCACCCAACACATCATTCATCATCACCGATCCTCATCACCCAACACATCATCCATCATCACCGATCCTCATCACCCAACACATCATCCATCATCACCGATCCTCATCACCCAACACATCATCCATCATCACCGATCCTCATCACCCAACACATCATACATCATCACCGATCCTCATCACCCAACACATCATACATCATCACCGATCCTCATCACCCAACACATCATCCACCATCACCGATCCTCATCACCCAACGTATCATACATCATCACCGATCCTCATCACCCAACACATCATACATCATCACCGATCCTCATCACCCAACACATCATCCATCATCACCGATCCTCATCACCCAACACATCATCCACCATCACCGATCCTCATCACCCAACACATCATACATCATCACCGATCCTCATCACCCAACACATCATACATCATCACCGATCCTCATCACCCAACACATCACACATCATCACCGATCCTCATCACCCAACACATCATCCATCATCACCGATCCTCATCACCTAACACATCATCCATCATCACCGATCCTCATCACCAATCCTCATCACCCAACACATCATCCATCATCACCGATCCTCATCACCCAACACATCATCCATCATCACCGATCCTCATCACCCAACACATCATCCATCATCACCGATCCTCATCACCCAACACATCATACATCATCACGATCCTCATCACCCAACACATCATCCATCCTCACCGATCCTCATCACCCAACACATCATCACCCAACACATCATACATCATCACCGATCCTCATCACCCAACACATCATCCATCATCACCGATCCTCATCACCCAACACATCATACATCATCACCGATCCTCATCACCCAACACATCATCACCCAACACATCATACATCATCACCGATCCTCATCACCCAACACATCATCACCCAACACATCATACATCATCACCGACCCTTATCACCAAACAAGTCATGCATCATCCTCACCGATCCTCATCACCCAACACATCATCCATCATCACCGATCCTCATCACCCAACACATCATCCACCATCACCGATCCTCATCACCCAACACATTATCCATCATCACCGATCCTCTTTACCCAACACATCATCCATCATCACCGATCCTCATCACCCAACACATCATCCACCATCACCGATCCTCATCACCCAACACATCATACATCATCACCGATCCTCATCACCCAACACATCATCACCGATCCTCATCACCCAACACATCATACATCATCACCGATCCTCATCACCCAACACATCATCACCCAACACATCATACATCATCACCGATCCTCATCACCCAACACATCATTCATCATCACCGATCCTCATCACCCAACACATCATACATCATCACCGATCCTCATCACCCAACACATCATCCATCATCACCGATCCTCATCACCCAACACATCATCCATCATCACCGATCCTCATCACCCAACACATCATACATCATCACCGATCCTCATCACCCAACACATCATACATCATCACCGATCCTCATCACCCAACACATCATCCACCATCACCGATCCTCATCACCCAACGTATCATACATCATCACCGATCCTCATCACCCAACACATCATACATCATCACCGATCCTCATCACCCAACACATCATCCATCATCACCGATCCTCATCACCCAACACATCATCCACCATCACCGATCCTCATCACCCAACACATCATACATCATCACCGATCCTCATCACCCAACACATCATACATCATCACCGATCCTCATCACCCAACACATCACACATCATCACCGATCCTCATCACCCAACACATCATCCATCATCACCGATCCTCATCACCCAACACATCATACATCATCACGATCCTCATCACCCAACACATCATCCATCATCACCGATCCTCATCACCCAACACATCATACATCATAACACATCATACATCATCACCGATCCTCATCACCCAACACATCATCCATCATCACCGATCTTCATCACCCAACACATCATACATCATCACCGATCCTCATCACCCAACACATCATACATCATCACCGATCCTCATCACCCAACACATCATCCATCATCACCGATCCTCATCACCCAACACATCATCCATCATCACCGATCCTCATCACCCAACACATTATCCATCATCACCGATCTTCATCACCCAACACATCATCCATCATCACCGATCCTCATCACCCAACACATCATACATCATCACCGATCCTCATCACCCAACACATCATCCATCATCACCGATCCTCATCACCCAACACATCATCCATCATCACCAATCCTCATCACCCAACACATCATACATCATCACCGATCCTCATCACCCAACACATCATCCATTATCACCGATCCTCATCACCCAACACATCATCCATCATCACCGATCCTCATCACCCAACACATCATCCATCATCACCGATCCTCATCACCGACCCTTATCACCCAACACATCATCCATTATCACCAATCCTCATCACCGATCCTCATCACCCAACACATCATCACCGACCCTTATCACCCAACACATCATCCAACATCACCGATCCTCATCACCCAACACATCATCACCGATCCTCATCACCCAACACATCATACATCATCACCGATCCTCATCACCCAACACATCATCACTGACCCTTATCACCCAACACATCACCCATCATCACCGATCCTCATCACCCAACACATCACCCATCATCACCGATCCTCATCACCCAACACATCATACATCATCACCGATCCTCATCACCCAACACATCATCCATCATCACCGATCCTCATCACCCAACACATCATCACCGATCCTCATCACCCAACACATCATCCATCATCACCGATCCTCATCACCCAACACATCATACATCATCACCGACCCTTATCACCCAACACATCATCCAACATCACCGATCCTCATCACCCAACACATCATCACCGATCCTCATCACCCAACACATCATACATCATCACCGATCCTCATCACCCAACACATCATCACTGACCCTTATCACCCAACACATCACCCATCATCACCGATCCTCATCACCCAACACATCACCCATCATCACCGATCCTCATCACCCAACACATCATCCATCATCACCAATCCTCATCACCGATCCTCATCATACATCATCACCGATCCTCATCATCCAACACATCATCCATCATCACCGATCCTCATCACCCAACACATCATACATCATCACCGATCCTCATCATACATCATCACCGATCCTCATCACCCAACACATCATCCATCATCACCGATCCTCATCACCCAACACATCATACATCATCACCGATCCTCATCACCCAACACATTATACATCATCACCGATCCTCATCACCCAACACATTATCCATCGTCACCGATCATCATCACCCAACACATCATCCATCATCACCGATCCTCATCACCCAACACATCATCCATCATCACCGATCCTCATCACCCAACACATCATACATCATCACCGATCCTCATCACCCAACACATCATCCATCGTCACCAATCCTCATCACCGATCCTCATCATACATCATCACCGATCCTCATCATCCAACACATCATCCATCATCACCGATCCTCATCACCCAACACATCATACATCATCACCGATCCTCATCACCGATCCTCATCACCCAACACATCATCCATCATCACTGATCCTCATCACCCAACACATCATCCATCATCACCGATCCTCATCACCCAACACATCATCCATCATCACCGATCCTCATCACCCAACACATCATACATCATCACCGATCCTCATCACCCAACACATCAAACATCATCACCGATCCTCATCACCCAACACAACATCCATCATCACCGATCCTCATCACCCAACACATCATCCATCATCACTGATCCTCATCACCCAACACATCATACATCATCACCGATCCTCATCACCCAACACATCACCCAACACATCATCCATCATCACCGATCCTCATCACCCAACACATCATCCATCATCACCGATCCTCATCACCCAACACATCATCCATCATCACCGATCCTCATCACCCAACACATCATCCATCATCACCGATCCTCATCACCCAACACATCATACATCATCACCGATCCTCATCACCCAACACATCAAACATCATCACCGATCCTCATCACCCAACACATCATCCATCATCACCGATCCTCATCACCCAACACATCATCCATCATCACCAATCCTCATCACCCAACACATCATCCATCATCACCGATCCTCATCACCCAACACATTATCCATCATCACCGATCCTCATCACCCAACACATCATCCATCATCACCGATCCTCATCACCCAACACATCATCCATCATCACCGATCCTCATCACCCAACACATCATCCATCATCACCGATCCTCATCACCAATCCTCATCACCCAACACATCATCCATCATCACCGATCCTCATCACCCAACACATCATCCATCATCACCGATCCTCATCACCCAACACATCATCCATCATCACCGATCCTCATCACCCAACACATCATCCATCATCACCGATCCTCATCACCCAACACATCATACATCATCACCGATCCTCATCACCCAACACATCATACATCATCACCGATCCTCATCACCCAACACATCATCCATCATCACCGATCCTCATCACCCAACACATCATACATCATCACCGATCCTCATCATACATCATCACCGATCCTCATCATCCAACACATCATCCATCATCACCGATCCTCATCACCCAACACATCATCCATCATCACCGATCCTCATCACCCAACACATCATCACCGACCCTTATCACCCAACACATCATCCATCATCACCGATCCTCATCACCCAACACATCATACATCATCACCGATCCTCATCACCCAACACATCAAACATCATCACCGATCCTCATCACCCAACACATCATCCATCATCACCGATCCTCATCACCCAACACATCATCCATCATCACCAATCCTCATCACCGATCATCACCGATCCTCATCATCCAACACATCATCCATCATCACCGATCCTCATCACCCAACACATCATACATCATCACCGATCCTCATCACCCAACACATCATACATCATCACCGATCCTCATCACCAATCCTCATCACCCAACACATCATCCATCATCACCGATCCTCATCACCCAACACATCATCCATCATCACCGATCCTCATCACCCAACACATCATCCATCATCACCGATCCTCATCACCCAACACATCATCCATCATCACCGATCCTCATCACCCAACACATCAAACATCATCACCGATCCTCATCACCCAACACATCATACATCATCACCGATCCTCATCACCCAACACATCAAACATCATCACCGATCCTCATCACCCAACACATCATCCATCATCACCGATCCTCATCACCCAACACATCAAACATCATCACCGATCCTCATCACCCAACACATCATCCATCATCACCGATCCTCATCACCCAACACATCATCCATCATCACCGATCCTCATCACCCAACACATCATCCATTATCACCAATCCTCATCACCCAACACATCATCCATCATCACCGATCCTCATCACCCAACACATTATCCATCATCACCGATCCTCATCACCCAACACATCATACATCATCACCGATCCTCATCACCAATCCTCATCACCCAACACATCATCCATCATCACCGATCCTCATCACCCAACACATCATCCATCATCACTGATCCTCATCACCCAACACATCATCCATCATCACCGATCCTCATCACCCAACACATCATCCATCATCACCGATCCTCATCACCCAACACATCATACATCATCACCGATCCTCATCACCCAACACATCATACATCATCACCGATCCTCATCACCCAACACATCATACATCATCACCGATCCTCATCACCCAACACATCATACATCATCACCGATCCTCATCACCCAACACATCATACATCATCACCGATCCTCATCACCCAACACATCATCCATCATCACCGATCCTCATCACCCAACACATCATACATCATCACCGATCCTCATCACCCAACACATCATCCATCATCACCGATCTTCATCACCCAACACATCATCCATCATCACCGATCCTAATCACCCAACACATCATCCATCATCACCGATCCTCATCACCCAACACATCATCCATCATCACCGATCTTCATCACCCAACACATCATCCATCATCACCGATCCTCATCACCCAACACATCAAACATCATCACCGATCCTCATCACCCAACACATCATCCATCATCACCGATCCTCATCACCCAACACATTATCCATCATCACCGATCTTCATCACCCAACACATCATCCATCATCACCGATCCTCATCACCCAACACATCATACATCATCACCGATCCTCATCACCCAACACATCATCCATCATCACCGATCCTCATCACCCAACACATCATACATCATCACCGATCCTCATCACTGATCCTCATCACCCAACACATCATCCATCATCAACGATCCTCATCACCCAACACATCATCCATTATCACCAATCCTCATCACCGATCCTCATCACCCAACACATCATCACCGACCCTTATCACCCAACACATCATCCATCATCACCGCTCCTCATCACCCAACACATCATCACCGATCCTCATCACCCAACACATCATACATCATCACCGATCCTCATCATCCAACACATCACCACTGACCCTTATCACCCAACACATCACTCATCATCACCGATCCTCATCACCCAACACATCATCCATCATCACCAATCCTCATCACCGATCCTCATCATACATCATCACCGATCCTCATCATCCAACACATCATCCATCATCACCGATCCTCATCACCCAACACATCATACATCATCACCGATCCTCATCATACATCATCACCGATCCTCATCACCCAACACATCATCCATCATCACTGATCCTCATCACCCAACACATCATACATCATCACCGATCCTCATCACCCAACACATTATACATCATCACCGATACACATTATACATCATCACCGATCCTCATCACCCAACACATTATCCATCATCACCGATCATAGTCACCCAACACATCATCCATCATCACCGATCCTCATCACCCAACACATCATCCATCATCACCGATCCTCATCACCCAACACATCATACATCATCACCGATCCTCATCACCCAACACATCATCCATCATCACCAATCCTCATCACCGATCCTCATCATACATCATCACCGATCCTCATCATCCAACACATCATCCATCATCACCGATCCTCATCACCCAACACATCATACATCATCACCGATCCTCATCACCGATCCTCATCACCCAACACATCATCCATCATCACTGATCCTCATCACCCAACACATCATCCATCATCACCGATCCTCATCACCCAACACATCATCCATCATCACCGATCCTCATCACCCAACACATCATACATCATCACCGATCCTCATCACCCAACACATCAAACATCATCACCGATCCTCATCACCCAACACATCATCCATCATCACCGATCCTCATCACCCAACACATTATCCATCATCACCGATCCTCATCACCCAACACATCATACATCATCACCGATCCTCATCACCCGACACATCATCCATCATCACTGATCCTCATCACCCAACACATCACCCATCATCACCGATCCTCATCACCCAACACATCAAACATCATCACCGATCCTCATCTCCCAACACATCATCCATCATCACCGATCCTCATCACCCAATACATTATCCATCATCACCGATCCTCATCACCCAACACATCATACATCATCACCGATCCTCATCACCCAGCACATCATCACCCAACACATCATACATCATCACCGATCCTCATCACCCAACACATCATTCATCATCACCGATCCTCATCACCCAACACATCATCACCCAACACATCATACATCATCACCGATCCTCATCACCCAACACATCATTCATCCTCACCGATCCTCATCACCCAACAAGTCATCCATCATCCAACAAGTCATCCATCATCACCAATCCTCATCACCCAACACATCATCCATCATCACCGATCCTCATCACCCAACACATCATCCATCATCACCGATCCTCATCACCCAACACATCATCCATCATCACCGATCCTCATCACCCAACACATCATCCATCATCACCGATCCTCATCACCCAACACATCATACATCATCACCGATCCTCATCACCCAACACATCATACATCATCACTGATCCTCATCACCCAACACATCATCACCGACCCTTATCACCCAACGCATCACCCATCATCACCGATCCTCATCACCCAACACATCATCCATCATCACCAATCCTCATCATACATCATCACCGATCCTCATCATCCATCATCACCGATCCTCATCACCCAACACATCATACATCATCACCGATCCTCATCATCCAACGCATCATCCATCATCACCGATCCTCATCACCCAACACATCATCCATCATCACCGATCCTCATCACCCAACACATCATCACCGACCCTTATCACCCAACACATCATCCATCATCACCGATCCTCATCACCCAACACATCATACATCATCACCGATCCTCATCACCCAACACATCAAACATCATCACCGATCCTCATCACCCAACACAACATCCATCATCACCGATCCTCATCACCCAACACAACATCCATCATCACCGATCCTCATCACCCAACACATCATCCATCATCACCAATCCTCATCACCGATCCTCATCATACATCATCACCGATCCTCATCACCCAACACATCATCCATCATCACCGATCCTCATCACCCAACACATCATACATCATCACCGATCCTCATCACCGATCCTCATCACCCAACACATCATCCATCATCACTGATCCTCATCACCCAACACATCATCCATCATCACCGATCCTCATCACCCAACACATCATCCATCATCACCGATCCTCATCACCCAACACATCATACATCATCACCGATCCTCATCACCCAACACATCAAACATCATCACCGATCCTCATCACCCAACACATCATCCATCATCACCGATCCTCATCACCCAACACATTATCCATCATCACCGATCCTCATCACCCAACACATCATACATCATCACCGATCCTCATCACCCGACACATCATCCATCATCACCGATCCTCATCACCCAACACATCATACATCATCACCGATCCTCATCACCCAACACATCATCCATCATCACCGATCCTCATCACCCAACACATCATACATCATCACAGATCCTCATCATCCAACACATCATACATCATCACCGATCCTCATCACCAATCCTCATCACCCAACACATCATCCATCATCACCGATCCTCATCACCCAACACATCATCCATCATCACCGATCCTCATCACCCAACACATCATCCATCATCACCGATCCTCATCACCCAACACATCATCCATCATCACCGATCCTCATCACCCAACACATTATCCATCATCACCGATCCTCATCACCCAACACATCATACATCATCACCGATCCTCATCACCAATCCTCATCACCCAACACATCATCCATCATCACCGATCCTCATCATACATCATCACCGATCCTCATCATCCAACACATCATCCATCATCACCGATCCTCATCACCCAACACATCATCCATCATCACCGATCCTCATCACCCAACACATCATCACCGACCCTTATCACCCAACACATCATCCATCATCACCGATCCTCATCACCCAACACATCATACATCATCACCGATCCTCATCACCCAACACATCAAACATCATCACCGATCCTCATCACCCAACACAACATCCATCATCACCGATCCTCATCACCCAACACAACATCCATCATCACCGATCCTCATCACCCAACACATCATCCATCATCACCAATCCTCATCACCGATCCTCATCATACATCATCACCGATCCTCATCACCCAACACATCATACATCATCACCGATCCTCATCACCCAACACATCATACATCATCACCGATCCTCATCACCAATCCTCATCACCCAACACATCATCCATCATCACCGATCCTCATCACCCAACACATCATCCATCATCACCGATCCTCATCACCCAACACATCATCCATCATCACCGATCCTCATCACCCAACACATCATCCATCATCACCGATCCTCATCACCCAACACATCATACATCATCACCGATCCTCATCACCAATCCTCATCACCCAACACATCATCCATCATCACCGATCCTCATCACCCAACACATCATCCATCATCACCGATCCTCATCACCCAACACATCATCCATCATCACCGATCCTTATCACCCAACACATCATCCATCATCACCGATCCTCATCACCCAACACATCATCCATCATCACCGATCCTCATCACCCAACACATCATACATCATCACAGATCCTCATCATCCAACACATCATACATCATCACCGATCCTCATCACCAATCCTCATCACCCAACACATCATCCATCATCACCGATCCTCATCACCCAACACATCATCCATCATCACCGATCCTCATCACCCAACACATCATCCATCATCACCGATCCTCATCACCCAACACATCATCCATCATCACCGATCCTCATCACCCAACACATTATCCATCATCACCGATCCTCATCACCCAACACATCATACATCATCACCGATCCTCATCACCAATCCTCATCACCCAACACATCATCCATCATCACCGATCCTCATCACCCAACACATCATCCATCATCACCGATCCTCATCACCCAACACATCATCCATCATCACCGATCCTTATCACCCAACACATCATCCATCATCACCGATCCTCATCACCCAACACATCATCCATCATCACCGATCCTCATCACCCAACACATCATACATCATCACAGATCCTCATCATCCAACACATCATACATCATCACCGATCCTCATCACCAATCCTCATCACCCAACACATCATCCATCATCACCGATCCTCATCACCCAACACATCATCCATCATCACCGATCCTCATCACCCAACACATCATCCATCATCACCGATCCTCATCACCCAACACATCATCCATCATCACCGATCCTCATCACCCAACACATCATCCACCATCACCGATCCTCATCACCCAACACATCAAACATCATCACCGATCCTTATCACCCAACACATCATACATCATCACCGATCCTCATCACCCAACACATTAAACATCATCACCGATCCTCATCACCCAACACATCATCCATCATCACCGATCCTCATCACCCAACACATTATCCATCATCACTGATCCTCATCACCCAACACATCATCCATTATCACCAATCCTCATCACCCAACACATCATCCATCATCACCGATCCTCATCACCCAACACATTAACCATCATCACCGATCCTCATCACCCAACACATCATACATCATCACCGATCCTCATCACCAATCCTCATCACCCAACACATCATCCATCATCACTGATCCTCATCACCCAACACATCATCCATCATCACCGATCCTCATCACCCAACACATCATCCATCATCACCGATCCTCATCACCCAACACATCATCCATCATCACCGATCCTCATCACCCAACACATCATACATCATCACCGATCCTCATCACCCAACACATCAAACATCATCACCGATCCTCATCACCCAACACATCATCCATCATCACCGATCCTCATCACCCAACACATTATCCATCATCACCGATCCTCATCACCCAACACATTATCCATCATCACCGATCCTCATCACCCAACACATCATACATCATCACCGATCCTCATCACCCAACACATCATCCATCATCACCAATCCTCATCACCCAACACATCATCCATCATCACCGATCCTCATCACCCAACACATTATCCATCATCACCGATCCTCATCACCCAACACATCAAACATCATCACCGATCCTCATCACCCAACACATCATCCATCATCACCGATCCTCATCACCCAACACATTATCCATCATCACCGATCCTCATCACCCAACACATCATACATCATCACCGATCCTCATCACCCAACACATCATCCATCATCACCAATCCTCATCACCCAACACATCATCACCCAACACATCATCCATCATCACCGATCCTCATCCCCCCACACATCATCCATCATCACCGATCCTCATCACCCAACACATCATCCATCATCACCGATCCTCATCACCCAACACATCATCCATCATCACCGATCCTCATCACCCAACACATCATCCATCATCACCGATCCTCATCACCCAACACATCATACATCATCACCGATCCTCATCACCCAACACATCATCCATCATCACCGATCCTCATCACCCAACACATCATACATCATCACCGATCCTCATCACCCAACACATCATCCATCATCACCGATCCTCATCACCCAACACATCATACATCATCACCGATCCTCATCACCCAACACATCATCCATCATCACCGATCCTCATCACCCAACACATCATACATCATCACCGATCCTCATCACTGATCCTCATCACCCAACACATCATCCATCATCAACGATCCTCATCACCCAACACATCATCCATTATCACCGATCCTCATCACTGATCCTCATCACCCAACACATCATCCATCATCACCGTCACCGATCCATATCACCCAACACATCATCCATCATCACCGATCCTCATCCCCCCACACATCATCCATCATCACCGATCCTCATCCCCCCACACATCATCCATCATCACCGATCCTCATCACCCAACACATCATCCATCATCACCGATCCTCATCACCCAACACATCATCCATCATCACCGATCCTCATCACCCAACACATCATCCATCATCACCGATCCTCATCCCCCCACACATCATCCATCATCACCGATCCTCATCACCCAACACATCATCACCGATCCTCATCACCCAACATATACATGAGTAGGCTTAATTCTACCTGATAGAAAAGCTTGTGTTGCTGCTAAAACTTCCTCTTAAAAGCCCTTTTATTAATGTGTGTGAGTAGTAAGGAGTAGTAAGGAGTAGTAAGGAGTAGTAAGGAGCTTTTAGTACAAATGTTTGTCTCACTTACGGCTCCATTCACTCGTGTGCAACTTGTCATGTGACTTTGGTCATCAGAGTCGCATGGAAAGTCACAGCCCATTCTTTTCAATGGCACCCGTTCAAATTGGTGACATCTAAAGTCACAGAAGCTCTGAAAAGGTTCCTGCGCTACTTTGGTGGGGCTTTGGGTGCGACTTTGGTCTAGAGAATGTAAAGTCGGATCAAAGCTGCACCAAAAGTCGCATAAAAGTCACACTAATGTGAATGGAGCCTAAAGGTCCTTCAGAGCGTATCTGTATCCGATGATATACGTCTGTTGAGTGATTTGGTATTCGTGGTGACCGGAGAGGTAGCGGCCTTGGACCTAAACCAGGTCTATACACTCCATACTGACACCACCGATTTACGTCCTGCCAGGAGAAGGTCCTCTACCGTTTTATGTGCTCCTCAGAACCAGACCCCAATTTCATTGGTCCAGTATTGTTACGTGTAATAGGGAAGGGCAAATACTGCGCTAATGGTATAAATGAAAACAATGCTAGTGAAACCAAACTGCGACACTAAAACATGTGATATCCATGCAAGAATAAATGTGTAAGGGAAATGAATACTCAATGTGCATATACTGCAAAGAAAAAGTGCTCAAATAAATAAATAAATAAAGTGTGTACAAAGTCCGCTGGTATCGGAAGAAAATAGTCCAATTCCAAAGTGCAAGTTCAAAAGAAGAGGATACGTTGAAAGATTGCAGCTGAAATAATAAATGGGTTTCCACCACCACCGAAGGAATAGACTTCTCCTTGTGATACACACTAGTAGTAGCGTGTTGACGTCAATGCGTAGCTCCGCCCTGACATGTTTCGTCACACATGACGTTTTCAAAGGGCACGAAACATGTCAGGGCGGAGCCATGCATTGACGTCACCACGTTTTACGTGACCCCGGAAGCACGGGGGTGTCCACTTAGGAATTTTATGCCAGCAATTTTTAAACCCCTTCATACACCTTGTCACGGTCCAAGGGAGGGCTCAGTCCCTTTATTGGAGAGAGGGTGTCTTTCACATAACGGACGGAGAAACGACATTTGAGGTGAAGAGGATGACAGGAGCCCGGGGATAGTGACATCACAGACTGATTCAAGACCCTGCAGAGGGTTATATCTGCAGGCGTTCATGACCTTGCTTTTACTAGGAGGTCCACCTCATCCGGTAAGGTTCACCATTATCTTTAGTGTGCATCACAAGGAGAAGTCTATTCCTTCGGTGGTGGTGGTGGAAACCCATTTATTATTTCAGCTTCAATCTTTCAGCGTATCCTCGGTATTGTCACGTGCCTTCCTGAAAGGAATGACATTGGATTGCTTCTTCTCTATGAAAGTAATGACCTTTTCTTTTGCCTAATTCTCCCTCAGCTGAAGTATCTGCCTCCTCCATGGGGGGATTGTAAGGACACGCCCTTTAAGTCGCCCTACTTCCCTAGCTATAGTATAACGGCCTGCCGCATTGACTGCGAGACCCGCTACATCCTGGAGAAGTGCAAATGCCGCATGGTCCACATGCCAGGTGAGAGGCCTCTTCTGGGGCGTATTGGGGGGACAAGGGAAGCTTCTCCTTCTCCTAATCTTTTCTTCTCTGCAGGAAACGAGACGGTCTGCGACCCCGAGCAGTACGTGTTTTGTGCTGACGATTATCTAAAGAAAATAGGTGGGTTCCATCATCACCCCGAGGAAGAAGGCCATTGTCTAATGTCCTGGAAATGAAGGAAGATCATTATCTCCCCAATTGTTACAATTCTTCTTCTGGACGGCAGGGGTGCCGACCTGTCCTCACAACTGACTTGTATCCTCACAATGGGGGGATGGGTTTGTGTCGATGGGCAGGATTTAGTAGTTAGATACATTTTAATAGTTTAAACATTTTTTGGACTGTTTTTGGTAGATGAACTATTTATAATAGATGGGCGGGTTTTGGTACATGGGCAGGTTTTGGTGGTTGGGTGGGTTTTTGTAGGTGGACAGATCTGGTGGTCAGATGGGCTATTTAGATGGAAGAGTTTTGTTGATGGGCAGATTTTGGAGGAAGGATGAGTAAAGCTGGATACACATTATACAACTTTTGTTGTTCGATTACCTTTAAGGCCCATACACACGATCTGACTTTTTGACAACAAACTTCCAAATGACCATTTTTTTTCTGAAAATCTGAGCGTGTGTACACTCCATCGAAAAAAAGTTTTCGGTTTTTATCGGACAAATGTTTGCTCTGCAAACAGACAAACTTTCCGGGAACAAAAGTCTGATGGAGCAAAATCCGATCGTGTGTACAGAAGTCTATCGGACTTAAGTCCAAAGTACAAACACGCATGCTCAGAACCAATGCTAAAGATCAACCAGCAATAGCAGAAGTTGCCCAAAGGGTGGCACTAAAGAGCATAAAAACCACGTAGTCCGTCAATTACGTCACTTCGTTCGTGTTTGTTGGCTGAAAAAGTCCTGCCGTGTGTATGCATACCAAGTTCACGGCCAACGCCCTTCGGACAGAAATCCACGGAAAAGTTAGTTTGAAGTCCGATCGTGTGTATGAGGCTTTAGATTTACCTTCAACTATGTAGTAAAAGGGCCTTCCTGATTGCATAAAAATCGAAAGTGTTTAGGTTTGACCTCAAATTATATAGTTTTGGTAAATCTAAAGGAAAAAAATCTGCAGAAAATTGTATAGTGTGTATCCAGCTTTAAGGTAGTTGGGTGGGTTTTTGTAGGTGGACAGATTTGGGTAGCCAGGTGGGTTTTTGCGGATCTATTCGTTTTGGAAGATGGACTAATTCCAGTTGTCAGATGGGCCGCAGCAGTTGGATGGTTTGGTGATCAGATGGGTTTTGATAGATGGAAGGATTGTGGTAGATGGGCTGACGTTGGTGGTCACAAGGATTCTTGAAGTTGGGTGGGTTTTGGTAGGTGGACAGATTTTAGTAGATAGACAGATTTTTGTGGATGGATTTGTTTTGAAGAATGGATTTTGGAAGACTAAAGCCTCGTACACACTATCAGATTTTCGGATGACCGTTCATCCATTTTTGTGGCATGCTAGTCTCATGTCGAAAGTGAAGAGGTTACTCGCCATACGAAAATTCTCGTACGACAGAACACAACTTCAGAAGTGACGTAATGTGTTGACTAGTTTTGTATGTATTCTTTCGTTTCTGAGCATGCGTAGGGATTTTTTTCGTACGTAAACTGTACTAATTAAACAAAAATCGGTCGCTGAGTTCACGTCCGACTAAAATTGTATAGTCTGCGCATTCAGCTTTTGTTGGACAAAAAAAAAAACGAATCGGCTGTCGAAAGCACTATACTAACGATCAGAAAATCGGCAGATCGTTCGTCAGACAAAACGTCACTTCCGATTTTCGGATCGTGTGTATGGGCCTTTGCTGATTTTGGTAGATGGACTGACATTGGTAGTTGGATGGTTTTGGTAGTTGGATGGTTTTGATGGATGGACAGGTGTTGGTAGTCAGATGGGTTTTGGTAGATGGACTAATATTTGTAGATAGACAGGTATTGGTAGATGGATGGATTTTGGTTGTCATATGGTTTTGGTAGAGGGTTGAATCTCGGTAAATTTACTAATTTTGGTAGATGGACTGATTTTGCAATACTGATGGATTTTGGTAGATGGACTAATGCCGCGTACACACGACCGTTTTTTTTTTCGTCGAGAAAAACAACATTTTTTCCTTTTGACAAGAAAACCGATCGTCTGTGGGCATTTTGTCGTTTTTCTCGACGAGAAAAACGGCATTAAAAACGACGAGAAAAATAAGAACATGTTCTAATTTTTCTCGTCGTTTTTCCCAACATTTTTTCCACTGCAGTTTTCCCATAGGGAAACACTGCCGCGGAGCCCACAGACGGTCGTTTTTCTCAACAAGAGAAAAAATTTCGTGAAAAACGTCCGTGTGTGGGGAACAAGCCGTTTCCTCGTTTTTAATGTCATTATTCACGGCGGTTTTTTAACCGCGGTGAATAATGATCGTGTGTACGCGGCATAACTTTGGTAGTTGGATGATTTTGATAGATGGACAGGTTTTGGTCGGCAGGAAGGGTTTTTGGTATATGGACAATTTTTTTTAAATAGACAGGTTTGTTAGATGGATGGGTTTTGGTTATCAGATGGGTTTTGGTTATCAGATGGGTTTTGGTTATCAGATGGGTTTTGGTTATCAGATGGGTTTTGGTAGGCTGGATCTTGGTAAATGAATTCATTTTGGTTCATGGACAGGTTTTTGTAGATGGACTGATTTTGGTAGTTAGATGAGTTTTAGTAGTTGGGTTGATTTTAGAGGTCGTATGGATTCTTAAATTTGGGTGGGGTTTTGGTAAATGGACATATATTTTGTGGATAGATGAGTTTAAAAGAATGGATTTTTTATTTCATTTTTTGGAGAGAATAGTAGGAAAAAAACCAATGCAGCGGCCATTGATGGATAGATTTTGGTTGTCAGATTTGTTTTGGTGGATGAGGTAGGGTTTGGTAGAGAGACTGATTTTGGAAGACTGGTTTTGGTAGATGGACCGATTTTGGTGGTCAGAAGGGTTTTGGTAGATGGACTAATATTTGTAGATAGACAGGTAATGGTAGATGGATGGATTTTGGTTGTCATATGGTTTTGGTAGATGGTTGGATCTTGGTAAATTGACTAAATTTGGTAGATGGGCAGATTTTGGAAGACTAATAATGCATACGCACGGTCGGAATTTCCCTCAAAAAAAAGTGTGATGGGAGCTTTTAGTCGGATATTCCAACCGTGTGTAGGCTCCATCCAACTTTTTCTGTCTGAATTTCTGCCAGCAAAAGATTGAGAACTGGTTCTCTATTTTTCCGACGGAAAAAGTTCTTGTCGAAAATTCAGATCGTCTATATGCAATTTTGACTCGCAAAAAAACACGCATGCTCAGAATCAAGCAGAAGAGCCAAACTGCCTATTGAACTTCATTGATCTCGGCTCGTCCTACGTCTGGTACATCACCGGGTTCTTGACGGTCGAAAGTTCAAACAACATTTGTGTGACCATGTGTATGCAAGCCAAGATTGAGCCAACATTCCGTCGGAAAAACCATCCAAGTTTTTTCCGACGGAAATTCCGCTCGTGTGTACAGGGCATAACAGATTTTGGTAGATACACTGATTTTATAATAGGTTTTAGTAATTTGATGGGGTTTTGGTAGTCAGATGGGTTTTAGTATGTGATTTGGGTTTTGGTAGTTGGATGTTTTCTAGATTACTGATCAGTTATATCTCCTTTTCCCTTCAGACCAGGCTGGGGAAAATGGTGCGTCTGTGTGTGCCTGTGAGACGCCGTGTAAGATGGTCCGCTATGGGAAGGAGTTGTCCATGGTGAAGATACCCAGTAAAGCCTCCTCCGTATATCTGGCAAAAAAATACAACAAGACTGAACAGTACATTGCGTGAGTTTGTTTTCCACTTCATTCAGACTAGGACCGGGTCAGACGGATCCTTAATGTTCTGAAATACAAGAGATTTACACTCAAAGGTGGTCGCAGACATAGAGGTGGGGCTGGATGTCAGCTGTAGATCTTCTTCCTCTCTGCCCCCCCCCCCAAATTCCATATAAATGTGGTGAGATATTTCTCCAATCACTGAGATGGGAGAACAATGGTCAATTGTCTAAAATATCCCAGCTCAGTATACAGACATTTGTCCTGTCACTTGAGGAGTCCCATGTTCTGGGACTTCTCTCTATCAAGCAACAATACAGACGGCCCCTTTCCGAGAATTTCCGAAATAACTGAAATTCACAGACGGAATTAGGACTCGGAGATACTTGAGAAGAAAACTTAAAGAACCAATAAAATGATGATGCCACGCCTCCATGTGCCAATCCTGGAGTGTCTCATATACTGGACCGTCTACCGGTCACACCAGACCGGCCCTTATATACACAGATGTCCACTAGGAAAGAGATTCAGGTTTGGCTCAGACATGGGTTTGTGGTGAACCCAACCTGCTCGCCAGTCATGGTCCCACTAAACTAATGTGAGCTTTTACCGACCCAAAATCCCAGCTGCTGTAAATGAGGAATTTGTGTTTGGAAATGTATGCCTCTTTTTTCCTCCTAAAATTATGAAAGTTTAATTACTTTTAATGGGAATTGGCTAACAATCCAACAATCTCTGCCAACAATCTCAGGTCTGTGAGGCAGCCATATGGCACTCATTGGGGAATGGCCTGTGGATGGATATCTTCACCAATCACTATTGTTTCCAGTGAGCAGCTCATATCCGACTGGTCACCTGTGGAGGTTGTTGGAATTTAGGGATGAACAAACCAATGACTGAGGTTGGTTGGATTTTGTCTGAGCATCCAATGCCTACAAACCGATGACTGAGGTTGGTTGGATTTTGTCTGAGCATCCAATGCCTACAAACCGATGACTGAGGTTGGTTGGATTTTGTCTGAGCATCCAATGCCTACAAACCGATGACTGAGGTTGGTTGGATTTTGTCTGAGCATCCAATGCCTACAAACAGATGACTGAGGTTGGTTGGATCTTGTCTGAGTGTCCAACTGCCTACAAACTGATCAGTAAAGCCAAAGAAATGCCGCTCTAGGTGAATGACTGACTCTCAAGCCTCGTACACGCTCTTAGATTTTTGGACGACCGAACGTCCGTTTTTTGTGGCATGCTAGTCTCATGTCAAAAGTGAAGAGGTTACTCACCATACGAAAAAATTCGTATGACAGAATACAACGTCAGAAGTGACGTAATGTGTTGAATAGTTTTGTATGTATTCTTTCATTTCTGAGCATGCGTTAGTCTTGCCCTTACGATTTTTTTCCGTACGAAAACCGTACTAATGAAATGAAAATCGGACGTTGAGTTCACATCCGACATAAATTTTATAGTCTGCACATCCAGCTTTTGTCTGACGAAAAAGCGCAATCGGCTGTCGAAAGCACCGTACTAACGATCTGAAAATCGGCAGTCAGCTCGTCGTACGAATTTTTCCATACGATTTTGCTATCATGTTGGCACCCAGGGTGCTGCACAGCTCGTCCGTGAGACTCGGTAACATGCAAAATCCGGAATATTTCTACCCTCCTTGGTATCTTTCTTGAAGCATTAAAATCACATCACATGTATGACGGGAACAAGAAAGGTTACCTGTGATGTGAATTTAATGCTTCAATAAAGATACCAAGGAAGGCAGCCAGATTCCAGATTTTGCATGTTACTGTGTCTACAAACTGATGGCTGAGGTTGTGTGGATCTTATCTGAACATCCAACTGCCTACAAACTGATGGCTGAGGTTGGGTGGATCTTATCTGAACATCCAACTGTCTACAAACTGATGGCTGAGGTTGGGTGGATCTTATCTGAACATCCAACTGCCTACAAACTGATGGCTGAGGTTGGGTGGATCTTATCTGAACATCCAACTGCCTACAAACTGATGGCTGAGGTTGGGTGGATCTTATCTGAACATCCAACTGCCTACAAACTGATGGCTGAGGTTGTGTGGATCTTATCTGAACATCCAACTGCCTACAAACTGATGGCTGAGGTTGTGTGGATCTTATCTGAACATCCAACTGCCTACAAACTGATGGCTGAGGTTGTGTGGATCTTATCTGAACATCCAACTGTCTACAAACTGATGGCTGAGGTTGTGTGGATCTTATCTGAACATCCAACTGTCTACAAACTGATGGCTGAGGTTGGGTGGATCTTATCTGAACATCCAACTGTCTACAAACAGATGACTGAGGTTGACTGGATGTTGTCTGTGTGTCGATCTGCCTACAAAACGATGACTGACTGAGGTTTGTTGGATCTTTTCTGAGCATCCAGCTGCCTACAAACCGATGATTGAGGTACATCTGCCCACAGCTTCTCACTGGCCTCTTCCTCAGACATGAAGGTCCCTCTGGCTGCCCATAAGCATGAGATGATTTTCACAAGTTGTACGATCGGCATACTAAAACCTCTGCAGACATCCAGCCACCAATTCTTCTGTAGCTCAGGGATGTCAGGGAACAAGCCAACTGCTTGAAATGGATCATCCAAAGTGGTCATGTTGTAGATGAATCTTTCAGCCACCATCTCATGTCTATGGCCGGCCTCATACACACACCGCTGGCCACACGGGGCACTGACCGCTGGCCACACGGGGCACTGACCGCTGGTCACACGGGGCACTGACCGCTGGTCACACAAGCACTGACCGCTGGTCACACGGGGCACTGACCGCTGGTCACACGGGCACTAACCGCTGGTCACTGACCGCTGGTCACATGGGGCACTGACCGCTGGTCACACAAGCACTGACCGCTGGTCACACAGGGCACTGACCGCTGGTCACACGGGGCACTGACCGCTGGTCACACGGGGCACTGATCGCTGGTCACACGGGGCACTGACCGCTGGTCACAAGGGGCACTGACCGCTGGTCACACGGGGCACTGACCGCTGGTCACAAGGGGCACTGACCGCTGGTCACACGGGGCACTGACCGCTGGTCACACGGGGCACTGATCGCTGGTCACATGGGGCACTGACCGCTGGTCACAAGGGGCACTGACCGCTGGTCACACGGGGCACTGACCGCTGGTCACACGGGCACTGACCGCTGGTCACACGGGCCACTGACCGCTGGTCACAAGGGGCACTGACCGCTGGTCACACGGGGCACTGATCGCTGGTCACACGGGCACTGACCGCTGGTCACACGGGCCACTGACCGCTGGTCACAAGGGGCACTGACCGCTGGTCACACGGGGCACTGATCGCTGGTCACACAGGGCACTGACCGCTGGTCACACGGGGCACTGACCGCTGGTCACAAGGGGCACTGACCGCTGGTCACACGGGGCACTGACCGCTGGTCACACGGGCACTGACCGCTGGTCACACGGGGCACTGACCGCTGGTCACACGGGCACTGACCGCTGGTCACACGGGGCACTGACCGCTGGTCACAAGGGGCACTGACCGCTGGTCACACGGGCACTGACCGCTGGTCACATGGGGCACTGACCGCTGGTCACACAAGCACTGACCGCTGGTCACACGGGCACTGACCGCTGGTCACACGGGGCACTGACCGCTGGTCACACAAGCACTGACCGCTGGTCACACAGGGCACTGACCGCTGGTCACACGGGGCACTGACCGCTGGTCACACAAGCACTGACCGCTGGTCACACAGGGCACTGACCGCTGGTCACACGGGGCACTGACCGCTGGTCACATGGGGCACTGACCGCTGGTCACACAAGCACTGACCGCTGGTCACACAGGGCACTGACCGCTGGTCACACGGGCACTGACCGCTGGTCACAAGGGGCACTGACCGCTGGTCACACGGGGCACTGACCGCTGGTCACACGGGCACTGACCGCTGGTCACACGAGGCACTGACCGCTGGTCACACGGGGCACTGACCGCTAGTCACACGGGGCACTGACCGATGTGTGTAGGTTCAGCAGATTGTCTTTCTTGTCCTCAGGGAGAACGTTCTCGTTCTTGATATTTTCTTTGAAGCTCTGAACTTCGAAACGATTGAACAGAAGAAGGCGTATGAGGTGGCTGGACTGCTGGGTAAGAGTTCTTCTCTTGGAATATGTCAAACCTTGTATGAATCTGCTATATGGGTCATGTGTGGGGTGGTAATCTTCGCAGTACATAGATAGATGCCACCTCCTCCCACAATCTGTCCTGTATACCAGTGATCACCAAACTGGGGGCAGGATGTGGCCCTTTGATTGATTTTATTCAGCCTTTGGGACAATATTTCATTCTCTGACACCAACGATGGGGCATAATTCCTCCCAATGACCCCAACGATGGGGCACAGTTCCTGCCAGTGACACCAAAGATGGGGGCATTGTTTACTTCCACTCATGCTGAGACATTTTTTACCCCCCCTCTTTAAAGTCTGAAGGACAGTAAACTGGACCTTTGTTTAGAAAGTTTGGAGACCCCTGCTGTATACCGTATACAAAGTGAGCAATCAACTTGTATTGGGAAATGAGACAGATTTGTACAGATGGAGAGATTGTTTGTGATACAGCTTAAGGGAGAGACATTGAGCTCCTCAGGGACACATCAGGCTTCTAGGACCACCTCAAACTCCTAGGGACACAGCTTGAGGGGGGGCACATCAGGCTCCTAGGGACACAGCTTGAGGGGGGGTGCACATCAGGCTCCTAGGACCACCTCAAACTCCTAGGGACACAGCTTGAGGGGGGGGGCACATCAGACTCCTAGGACCACATCTAACTCCTAGGGACACAGCTTGAGGGGGGGCACATCAGGCTCCTAGGACCACATCTGACTCCTAGGGACACAGCTTGAGGGGGGGGCACATCATGCTCCTAGGACCACATCTGACTCCTAGGGACACAGCTTGAGGGGGGGGCACATCAGACTCCTAGGACCACATCGGACTCCTAGGGACACAGCTTGAGGGGGGGCACATCAGGCTCCTAGGACCACATCTGACTCCTAGGGACACAGCTTGAGGGGGGGGGGGCACATCAGGCTCCTAGGACCACCTCAAACTCCTAGGGACACAGCTTGAGGGGGGGCACATCAGACTCCTAGGACCACATCTGACTCCTAGGGACACAGCTTGAGGGGGGGGCACATCAGGCTCCTAGGACCACATCGGACTCCTAGGGACACAGCTTGAGGGGGGGGGCACATCAGGCTCCTAGGACCACATCGGACTCCTAGGGACACAGCTTGAGGGGGGGGGCACATCAGGCTCCTAGGACCACATCTGACTCCTAGGGACACAGCTTGAGGGGGGGCACATCAGGCTCCTAGGACCACCTCAAACTCCTAGGGACACAGCTTGAGGGGGGGGCACATCAGGCTCCTAGGACCACATCTGACTCCTAGGGACACAGCTTGAGGGGGGGCACATCAGGCTCCTAGGACCACCTCAAACTCCTAGGGACACAGCTTGAGGGGGGGGCACATCAGGCTCCTAGGACCACATCGGACTCCTAGGGACACAGCTTGAGGGGGGGCACATCAGGCTCCTAGGACCACATCTGACTCCTAGGGACACAGCTTGAGGGGGGGCACATCAGGCTCCTAGGACCACCTCAAACTCCTAGGGACACAGCTTGAGGGGGGGGGCACATCAGGCTCCTAGGACCACATCTGACTCCTAGGGACACAGCTTGAGGGGGGGCACATCAGGCTCCTAGGACCACCTCAAACTCCTAGGGACACAGCTTGAGGGGGGGGCACATCAGGCTCCTAGGACCACATCGGACTCCTAGGGACACAGCTTGAGGGGGGGGCACATCAGACTCCTAGGACCACATCTGACTCCTAGGGACACAGCTTGAGGGGGGGGGCACATCAGGCTCCTAGGACCACATCGGACTCCTAGGGACACAGCTTGAGGGGGGGCACATCAGGCTCCTAGGACCACATCTGTCTCCTAGGGACACAGCTTGAGGGGGGGGGCACATCAGACTCCTAGGACCACATCTGACTCCTAGAGACACAGCTTGAGGGGGGGGCACATCAGGCTCCTATGACCACCTCAAACTCCTAGGGACACAGCTTGAGGGAGGGGGCACATCAGGCTCCTAGGACCACATCTGACTCCTAGGGACACAGCTTGAGGGGGGGCACATCTGACTCCTAGGGACACAGCTTGAGGGGGGGGCACATCTGACTCCTAGGGACACAGCTTGAGGGGGGGGGCACATCTGACTCCTAGGGACACAGCTTGAGGGGGGGGCACATCAGGCTCCTAGGACCACCTCAAACTCCTAGGGACACAGCTTGAGGGGGGGGGCACATCAGGCTCCTAGGACCACATCGGACTCCTAGGGACACAGCTTGAGGGGGGGGGGCACATCAGGCTCCTAGGACCACATCGGACTCCTAGGGACACAGCTTGAGGGGGGGGCACATCAGGCTCCTAGGACCACATCTGACTCCTAGGGACACAGCTTGAGGGGGGGGGCACATCAGGCTCCTAGGACCACCTCAAACTCCTAGGGACACAGCTTGAGGGGGGGGGGCACATCAGGCTCCTAGGACCACATCTGACTCCTAGGGACACAGCTTGAGGGGGGGGCACATCAGGCTCCTAGGACCACCTCAAACTCCTAGGGACACAGCTTGAGGGGGGGGCACATCAGGCTCCTAGGACCACATCGGACTCCTAGGGACACAGCTTGAGGGGGGCACATCAGGCTCCTAGGACCACATCTGACTCCTAGGGACACAGCTTGAGGGGGGGGGCACATCAGACTCCTAGGACCACATCTGACTCCTAGGGACACAGCTTGAGGGGGGGAGGGCACATCAGGCTCCTAGGACCACATCTGACTCCTAGGGACACAGCTTGAGGGGGGGGGGGGCACATCAGACTCCTAGGACCACATCTGACTCCTAGGGACACAGCTTGAGGGGGGGCACATCAGGCTCCTAGGACCACATCTGACTCCTAGGGACACAGCTTGAGGGGGGGGCACATCAGGCTCCTAGGACCACATCGGACTCCTAGGGACACAGCTTGAGGGGGGGCACATCAGGCTCCTAGGACCACATCTGACTCCTAGGGACACAGCTTGAGGGGGGGGCACATCAGGCTCCTAGGACCACATCTGACTCCTAGGGACACAGCTTGAGGGGGGGCACATCAGGCTCCTAGGACCACCTCAAACTCCTAGGGACACAGCTTGAGGGGGGGGCACATCAGGCTCCTAGGACCACATCGGACTCCTAGGGACACAGCTTGAGGGGGGGGCACATCAGACTCCTAGGACCACATCTGACTCCTAGGGACACAGCTTGAGGGGGGGGCACATCAGGCTCCTAGGACCACATCGGACTCCTAGGGACACAGCTTGAGGGGGGGGCACATCAGGCTCCTAGGACCACATCTGTCTCCTAGGGACACAGCTTGAGGGGGGGGGCACATCAGACTCCTAGGACCACATCTGACTCCTAGAGACACAGCTTGAGGGGGGGGGCACATCAGGCTCCTATGACCACCTCAAACTCCTAGGGACACAGCTTGAGGGAGGGGGCACATCAGGCTCCTAGGACCACATCTGACTCCTAGGGACACAGCTTGAGGGGGGGGGCACATCTGACTCCTAGGGACACAGCTTGAGGGGGGGGGCACATCTGACTCCTAGGGACACAGCTTGAGGGGGGGGGCACATCTGACTCCTAGGGACACAGCTTGAGGGGGGGGCACATCAGGCTCCTAGGACCACCTCAAACTCCTAGGGACACAGCTTGAGGGGGGGGGCACATCAGGCTCCTAGGACCACATCGGACTCCTAGGGACACAGCTTGAGGGGGGGGGGCACATCAGGCTCCTAGGACCACATCGGACTCCTAGGGACACAGCTTGAGGGGGGGGCACATCAGGCTCCTAGGACCACATCTGACTCCTAGGGACACAGCTTGAGGGGGGGGGCACATCAGGCTCCTAGGACCACCTCAAACTCCTAGGGACACAGCTTGAGGGGGGGGGCACATCAGGCTCCTAGGACCACATCTGACTCCTAGGGACACAGCTAGAGGGGGGGGCACATCAGGCTCCTAGGACCACCTCAAACTCCTAGGGACACAGCTTGAGGGGGGGGCACATCAGGCTCCTAGGACCACATCGGACTCCTAGGGACACAGCTTGAGGGGGGCACATCAGGCTCCTAGGACCACATCTGACTCCTAGGGACACAGCTTGAGGGGGGGGGCACATCAGACTCCTAGGACCACATCTGACTCCTAGGGACACAGCTTGAGGGGGGGAGGGCACATCAGGCTCCTAGGACCACATCTGACTCCTAGGGACACAGCTTGAGGGGGGGGGGGCACATCAGACTCCTAGGACCACATCTGACTCCTAGGGACACAGCTTGAGGGGGGGGCACATCAGGCTCCTAGGACCACATCTGACTCCTAGGGACACAGCTTGAGGGGGGGGCACATCAGGCTCCTATGACCACCTCAAACTCCTAGGGACACAGCTTGAGGGAGGGGGCACATCAGGCTCCTAGGACCACATCTGACTCCTAGGGACACAGCTTGAGGGGGGGCACATCTGACTCCTAGGGACACAGCTTGAGGGGGGGGGGCACATCTGACTCCTAGGGACACAGCTTGAGGGGGGGCACATCAGGCTCCTAGGACCACAGAGAGACATTGGGCCCCTAAGGAATCATCTGCTGAATTGTGTAGGAAATGTTGGGCCACATGCTGATGATGATGATGTGGTTTTTGTTCACCAGGTGACATTGGAGGTCAGATGGGACTATTCATCGGGGCCAGTATCCTCACCATACTGGAGATCTTCGATTATTTGTATGAGGTGAGAAATATGAAACAGCAAAGAGACCCGACATTCCAACACACAAACCTATATATGGTACATACAGTATAACGTCACATATATCCGTATATTCCCCCAGGTGTTCCGGGATAAAGCTCTCGGCTATCTCCAGAAGAGGAAGAAGTCCCAGAACAAGGAACTCGACAATCTGGTAATCACACGAGACGTCTGTAGTGAGACAGGCAGAGACGGTGATGGGTTATTAGAGTGTCAGCTGTGTGCCAATCTCATATACAGATGGTCATAGCAGCCGGTCCCCTACAGTTCTGCTCAGCCGTCTTGTGATCTAAACATCTTTTCCAGACAGGACAACCCAATGACTGACTTGACTTTCCTCCATTGGAGGTATTATAGATTGGTCAGCAGCCGATTCTCTGTGAGATTGCAGAGTGTGGGGAACCATGTGTGGTGGTCTGTGAAATCTGCTGAAGAGCTATGAGGTGTGAGGAGCGAGGTTGGTGGTTTGTGTAGTTTATCAGCCTCTACTTCTATCCGGATGGTGGAACTTTGGAGTTCCCACCATAATTGTCCAGTATGATGGTTGTAACGGCACCCCAAGTATGAAAGGGGTTAACACCGTTAGGATATTCCCTTTCCAACCACACGACAGCCACCAGACACTCCAACCAGCTGAATAAGACCCCATACGAATGGTTCTCCCCCCAGATACGAGACAACGCTCTGTATTCAAGTTCCAAAACAGGGAATGACTTTATTTTCAAAACACATGGTAACACATTTCTCTTCAAAACCCTCCCCCCCATCCTTTGGGGAACAGGGCGGGTTAAACTGTCCAATGACAATGGTAATACAGGTCAGGTGTGTTCAAACTTCTCCTTTGATAAACAGTCTTAGGCAGGAGGGTTGATTCCCCCCCCCCCCCCCCCCTCACAGAAGACACTTCCACATCCCATAATATGGAGCCAGACGCTTTACCAAGCTCCAATCCACATTAACACAATGAAAGGGCCTGTAACATAGGTGGGGCTCATTAGCATTACACAAGGAGACAGGAGACACATCAGCCTCTCTTAATTTAACCTGTTGAGTTCATAAAACAGTAGATAGTTCTTTGCAGGTAAATGGGGAATATGGTGGATAAATATTACAGACCCATTTTAAGCAATCCAAGCCATATATATTCTCAACAGGGATGAGCCGAACACCCCCCTGTTCGGTTCGCACCAGAACCTGCGAACAGACAGAATGTTCGTGTGAACTTTAGAACCCTATTAAATACAATGGACTCGAACGTTCGAAATCTAAAGTGTTAATTATAAAGGCTAATATGCAAGTTATTGTCCTAAAAAGTGTTTGGGGACCGGGGTCCTGCCCCAGGGGAGTGTTTGGGGACCCGGGTCCTGCCCCAGGGGACATGTATCAATGCAAAAAGAAGTTTTAAAAACGGCCGTTTTTTCGGGAGCAGTGATTTTAATAATGCTTAAAATGAAAAAATAAAAGTGAAATATTCCTTTAAATTTCGTACCTGGGGGGTGTGTATGATATGCATGTGAAGTGGCGCATGTTTCCCGTGCTTAGAACTGTCCCTGCAAAAAATGTCATTTTTGAAAGAAAAAAAATGCATTTAAAACTGACTCGCGGCTATTAATGAATTGTCGGCTCCCGGCAATACATACAAAAGTCATTGATAAAAAAAAAAAAAAAAAGCGTGGGGGTTCCCCAGAATTCAATTACCAGGCCCTTCAGGTCTGGAATGGATATTAAGGGGAACCCCGCCGCAAATAAAAAAAAATTGACGTGGGGTTCCCCCAAATATCCATTCCAGGCCCTTCAGATCTGGCATGGATTTTAAGGGGAACTCCACCCCAAATTAAAAAAAAAATGGCGTGGAGTCCCCCTAAAAATCCATACCAGACCCCTTATCCGAGCACGCAACCTGGCCGGCCGCAGGGGAAAAGGGGGGGACGAGAGAGCGGCCCCCCCTCCCTCCTGAACCGTACCAAGCCACATGCCCTCAACATGGGGAGGATGTCCCCATGTTGATGGGGACAAGGGCCTCATCCCCACAACCCTTGCCCGGTGGTTGTGGGGGTCTGCGGGCGGGGGGCTTATCGGAATCTGGAAGACCCCTTTAACAAAGGGGACCCCCAGATCCCGCCCCCCCCCCCTATGTGAATTGGTAACGGGTACATTGTACCCCTACCATTTCACGAAGAAAGCGTAAAAAAATGTTTAAAAAAACACACAAACACCTTGAAAAAGTCCTTTATTTAAAAAAATAAATAAATAAACATTCCAGCGGTGAAATCCAGTGTCCCGCGGCGATCCCGATGTCCAGCGCTGTCCTTCATTGGTTGTGCCTGAGCGGACCTGATGGGGAACTCCCTCTCAGTATTTTAAATGTATAGACCCGCCCCTTCTAAAGTTCCCCATCAGGTCCGCTCAGCGGACCAGATGCGGAACATGAGAAGGGGCGGGTCTATACATGTATTACCAAAGTGAGAGCAGTTCCCCATCAGGTCCGCCCCCTCGGTATGTCAGACCCGCCTACGTCATTGGCTTGAGCGGGGAACTTCCTTCACTATGTAAATTTAAATTACACAGTGAAGGAAGTTCCCCGCTCAAGCCAATGACGTAGGCGGGTCCGACATACCGAGGAGGCGGACCTGATGGGGAACTGCTCTCACTTTGGTAATACATGTATAGACCCGCCCCTTCTCATGTTCCGCATTTGGTCCGCTGAGCGGACCTGATGGGGAACTTTAGAAGGGGCGGGTCTATACATTTAAAATACTGAGAGGGAGTTCCCCATCAGGTCCGCTCAGGCACAACCAATGAAGGACAGCGCTGGACATCGGGATCGCCGCGGGACACTGGATTTCACCGCTGGAATGTTTTTTTTTTTTTTTTTTTTTTTTAAATAAAGGACTTTTTCAAGGTGTTTGTGTGTTTTTTTAAACATTTTTTTACGCTTTCTTCGTGAAATGGTAGGGGTACAATGTACCCCTTACCAATTCACATAGGGGGGGGGCCGGGATCTGGGGGTCCCCTTTGTTAAAGGGGTCTTCCAGATTCCGATAAGCCCCCCGCCCGCAGACCCCCACAACCACCGGGCAAGGGTTGTGGGGATGAGGCCCTTGTCCCCATCAACATGGGGACATCCTCCCCATGTTGAGGGCATGTGGCCTGGTACGGTTCAGGAGGGAGGGGGGGCGCTCTCTCGTCCCCCCCTTTTCCCCTGCGGCCGGCCAGGTTGCGTGCTCGGATAAGGGGTCTGGTATGGATTTTTAGGGGGACTCCACGCCATTTTTTTTTTAATTTGGGGTGGAGTTCCCCTTAAAATCCATGCCAGATCTGAAGGGCCTGGAATGGATATTTGGGGGAACCCCACGTCAATTTTTTTTTATTTGCGGCGGGGTTCCCCTTAATATCCATTCCAGACCTGAAGGGCCTGGTAATTGAATTCTGGGGACCCCCATGCTTTTTTTTTTTTTTTTATCAATGACTTTTGTATGTATTGCCGGGAGCCGACAATTCATTAATAGCCGCGAGTCAGTTTTAAATGCATTTTTTTTCTTTCAAAAATGACACTTTTTGCAGGGACAGTTCTAAGCACGGGAAACATGCGCCACTTTACATGCATATCATACACACCCCCCAGGTACGAAATTTAAAGGAATATTTCACTTTTATTTTTTCATTTTAAGCATTATTAAAATCACTGCTCCCGAAAAAACGGCCGTTTTTAAAACTTCTTTTTGCATTGATACATGTCCCCTGGGGCAGGACCCGGGTCCCCAAACACTTTTTAGGACAATAACTTGCATATAAGCCTTTATAATTAGCACTTTAGATTTCTCCCATAGATTTTTCGAATTTGCCGCGAACACCCCAATTTGTTCGCTGTTCGGCGAACGGGCGAACAGGCAATGTTCGAGTCGAACATGAGTTCGACTCGAACTCGAAGCTCATCCCTAATTCTCAATGCCCATTGTTTCCTGGCTAACCCTGTGCTCCAAAGTGACCCCCTGTCACACATCTCCCCTTTCGGCAGGAGTCTAACACAGGAGAAGACCCCAGACGGGTTGACTCCGAAGTTAGTCCATAGTTCCATTCCTCTAATGCCTGGACAACCCATCAGCATTGCCATTTTGCTTACCGGGTCAGTAGCTGATGGTGACGTTGTAAGGTTGCAGGACGAATAATGGAATTCAGTTCTGGAACAGTCACTTGCTTTGCTCTCTCAATGGCTCCCAAAACTTGTTGCTGATGCTCTTGGGAGAGGTAAGGTAAAAACTGGGCGCAAATCCCATTTAACCTTTTGACAATTTCAGCCTGTTTGTGCATTTCAATGTTCAAGCCATGGGACATCTCATAATACATGACGTAGTGTCGTTGCATCTCCGATTTCTCCCTGGCTAACTTGTCACATTCCAATTCTAGACTGTGATATTGAGCCTGATCTAAGGTACATGTCGGGGAAGATAGTCTTACCCAGTTCTCAGCCGCAAGCAGGCCGGTTCCAGCAGCATGGGTCTGGGCACAGGTAGTCACGGGGTTGGCTTCGGCGGGGCCCATCGGGGCGTAAGCAGAAACGAGGGGGGCCAAATCATTCCCCAGTAGTACATCCGCTGGCAAATCCTTCATCACCCCCACATTCACGTGTCCCGAACCAACCCCCCAATCCAGGTGAACACGGGCAACGGGTAGCCGGAAGACGGTGCCTCCCGCTACTCTTACGGCTACAGTGTCTCCGGTGTGTTGGCTATCTGGGATGAGGTTCTTCTGTAGTAGGGTCAGGGTGGCACCAGTATCACGTAGGCCATTGGCTACCTTTCCATTGACCCAGACAGTCTGCCTGTGTTGCTGCCGGTTGTCCCTGTTAGCTGCTTGTATTGGATCAGCCTCGTGCAGGACACCCCAATGTTCTTCCTCCTCAACGCAGTGGACCGCAGGCATGGATGTGCGGGGGCTCCCCCTTGCTGGCTGTCTCCATGACTGGGACTGTCTGGCTGGATTCAATGGACAGTCTGGCTTTTTGTGCCCTAGCTGTTTACACCCGAAACACCTGATGGGTTGTGAGTAGCCCTGGGAGTTGAACCTGGGCTGCTGAGGATAAGTGGCCGCTGGAGGTGGTGCTGTAGGGCGGTACGACTGTGGTTGGTAGGCCATAGCTGGAGGGGGTGCCGCTGATCGATAATCCACCTGAGCTGTTGTCTTGACCACAGGGTTATCCAGTTTGCGGGCATCTGTGTATTCGTCCGCCAGGCGAGCTGCTTCAGGCAAGGTGAAAGGTTTTCGGTCCCGGACCCACTCTCTGACTTCCAGGGACAGTTTGTCAAAGAAGTGCTCCAGTAGGAACACCTGCAGCACCTCTTCCCCGGATTCTGCTTGGCATCCAGCGACCCAGTGGGATGCAGTGCGGTGTAGGCGGCATGCCCACTCGGTATACGAGTCTCCAGTCTGCTTGCTCACCTCTCGGAACCGCCTCCGATATGCCTCCGGTGTGACAGCATACCTGGCCAAAAGTGCTTCTTTTACCAGTCCATAGTTCATAATATCCTCGTCTGGGATGGCCCTGAACGCTTCACTGGCCCGGCCGGACAGTTTCCCAGACAAAATGGTAACCCATTCCTCTGTGGGCACCCGGTGTAGGGCACATTGCCGTTCAAAATCGGCAAGGTACCCATCAATCTCCCCTTCAGTTTCAATGAAATTTTTAAAAGCAGCAAAATGTATCTTTCTCCTTTCAGTTGGTGCTGCTCTGACTTCTGCTGCTGCAGCACCTCTTTTCTGTAGCCAATTTGCATCCACAGCCGCTATAACTCGGTCTATGATCTCCGCTGTAGGGTTAGGACCATAATGTGCCAATCTTATGTTAACAGCCCGATCAAAACTTGCCTCTTCGGGTGTCCTGTCTGTTACGCTGGGCCTTTCTGTTATGTTGGGTCTTTCAGCTCCATCCATTTCGACTTGTTCTGCGATTAATGTCCCTCTTTTTAAGGTTGTTAGCCGGTCTGCCCCGGTTCTCCAGTAAGTCCTTGAGGGAAGAGAGCTTTAGCCGTCCCTACTGTGCTTCCATTGTCCTGTGTCCCCTTGTAGCTGTCCTTATAGGCTGTGGAATCATCCCACTGCTTGCCAACAATTGTAACGGCACCCCAAGTATGAAAGGGGTTAACACCGTTAGGATATTCCCTTTCCAACCACACAACAGCCACCAGACACTCCAACCAGCTGAATAAGACCCCATACGAATGGTTCTCCCCCCAGATACGAGACAACGCTCTGTATTCAAGTTCCAAAAACAGGGAATCCCTTTATTTTCAAAACACATGGTAACACATTTCTCTTCAAAACCCTCCCCTCCCATCCTTTGGGGAACAGGGCGGGTTAAACTGTCCAATGACAATGGTGATACAGGTCAGGTGTGTTCAAACTTCTCCTTTGATAAACAGTCTTAGGCAGGAGGGGTGATTCCCCCCCCCCCCCCTCCTCACAGAAGACACTTCAACATCCCATAATATGGAGCCAGACGCTTTACCAAGCTCCAATCCACATCAACACAATGAAAGGGCCTGTAACATAGGTGGGGCTCATTAGCATTACACAAGGAGACAGGAGACATATCAGCCTCTCTTAATTTAACCTGTTGAGTTCATAAAACAGTAGATAGTTCTTTGCAGGTAAATGGGGAATATGGTGGATAAATATTACAGACCCATTTTAAGCAATCCAAGCCATATATATTCTCAATGCCCATTGTTTCCTGGCTAACCCTGTGTCCAAAGTGACCCCCTGTCACAATGGTTGACTTCTGAGCCTCCTACTTCCTCCTCAAAAAACAACAAGGGATGTACGTGTCAATTTGCTGGTGGACTGGACATCCTCCTCTCTGGACCACGGCCTCCAACATGCCCATAACCCATGTCCATAACTCATAACCCATAACAATAACCCATGCCCATAACTCATAATCCATAACAATAACCCATAAGCCATGCCCATAACCCATAACAATAACCCATGCCCATAGCCCATAACACATGCCCATAACCCATAACAATAACCCATGCCCATAACCCATTACCCATGCCCATAGCCCATAACCCATGCCCATAACACATGCCCATAACAATAACCCATGCCCATAGCCCATAACCCATGCCCATAACACATGCCCATAACAATAACCCATGCCCATAACACATGCCCATAACAATAACCCATGCCCATAACCCATGCCCATAACCCATGCCCATAGCCCATAACCCATAACAATAACCCATGCCCATAACTCATAACCCATAACAATAACCCATGCCCATAACCCATGCCCATAACAATAACCCATAACCCATGCCCATAACCCATAACCCGCCCATAACCAACTCCTGAGGCTGTATCTTAGTGCAGTCCGACCATCTGCAGGTTGTGGCCTCTTGGCTTGTAACTGCAAAACAAGTTGAAGACTCAAATTGGGTCATCGGCCCCCATAAGCTGCTGAGACAAACCCCCTTTTTTGCTGGCACTTTTGCCTGCCAGGAGGGTCACACCATCTCATGCAGTCAGCTCGGCACTGCTGGCATACTCCCACACCGTGGTTCACTCTTTCTCCTCATTCCCTAGCAATGCGCTTATATGCTGGATCCTCGTCTTGCCAACCGTGCTGATCCCACATAGCGTGCATAGGTCAGCCCCAGAGGCGGCTCTTTACTTAGGCAAATTAGGCGATCACCTAAGGCCCCACGATCACAGGGGCCTCGCGGCCGCCTAATTTGCCTACCGGAGGAGGGGGAGCACTGGAGCAGTGTGGGCAGCCGCCAGCTGGTGGAGCCGCGCTGTTCCTGGGTCCAATGCGGCGATGCCCCAGCCAACCGCGGGAGACGCAACATTATTGACAGCACTGAACATGAGTGGGATCGCTGCAGTGGGCTGCCCCATTCTCTGACAAAGTCTCTTGTCAGGCGGAGTCATCTCCGCCTGACATATGACATCGAGTGCTGGTACAGGAGAATGGGACCTGCGGGGGTGGGTGCAGCAGGACTCGGGAGCAGCCCTGGAAGAAGTACATGCTCGGTGAGTGGAGCACTGTGTGTGATCGAGGCGGAGTCTGGGCGGGATAGCCGTGTGCCCCACCCCCAAACTGACCATCTCTGACCATCGCAGAGCATTCCTCCGAGCGAATTGAAATACAAGATATGGGACAAATGTTTGCCAAAAATATATCTTAAAAAAATAAAGGTCTACACTGAGCGTTTTTTGATGATTGGTTCCTCCTCAATGGTTTGATGACTTAATCCCGACACCCACTGCTCTATGTAGTTCCACCCCCGCCAAAGCATGGGCAGGAGTTACTTAGAGAATACAGGGACAGGCAATGTGTTGTCTTCCATCTCCCGTCATCCAAAATCAACCTGCATGCTGACAAATTATCAGGAGAACTCCATGTTCCCCAACCCAGGCACAGCTACCAACCAACCCAGCCTCTTCTGATTCATGGGTTCCCAGGAGAAGATGGGCTTTGGATTGCTGCCAGGCCACGGCTTTCATCCAGCTGCAGATTCCATAACCTCGCACAGTGCCTCCCATCTTCCAAATTGCCCCCCAACCTTCCATAATGGACCACAGTACTCCTCTGCCCCCTCTGTTCCCTCCAACCTTCCACAGGACTCTCCAACCTCCCACAGTGCCCCCAACATCCCACAGTGCCCCCTAGCATCCCACAGTGCCCCCTAGCCTCCCACAGTGCCCCCAACCTCCTACAGTGCCCCCTAGATTCCCACTGTGCCCCCCAGCAACCCCCAGCATCCCACAGTGCCCTCTAGCATCCCACAGTGCCCCCTAGCCTCCCACAGTGCCCCCAACCTCCTACAGTGCCCCCTAGCATCCCACAGTGCCCCCTAGCCTCCCACAGTGCCCCCAACCTCCTACAGTGCCCCCTAGATTCCCACTGTGCCCCCCAGCCACCCCCAGCATCACACAGTGCCCTCTAGCATCCCACAGTGCCCCCTAGCCTCCCACAGTGCCCCCAACCTTCTACAGTGCCCCCTAGCATCCCACAGTGCCCCTAACCTCCTACAGTGCCCCCCAGCATCCCACAGTGCCCCCTAGCCTCCCACAGTGCCCCCAACCTCCTACAGTGCCCCCTAGATTCCCACTGTGCCCCCCAGCCACCTCCAGCATCCCACAGTGCCCCCTAGCCTCCCACAGTGCCCCCAACCTCCCCCAGTGCCCCCCAGCATCCCACAGTGCCCCCAACCTCCTACAGTGCCCCCCAGCATCCCACAGTGCACCCTAGCCTCCCACAGTGCCCCCAACCTCCTACAGTGCCCCCTAGCTTCCCACTGTGCCCCCCAGCATCCCACAGTGCCCCCTAGCCTCCCACAGTGCCCCCAACCTCCTACAGTGCCCCCTAGCTTCCCACTGTGCCCCCCAGCATCCCATAGTGCCCTCTAGCTTCCCACTGTGCCACCCAGCCTCCCCCAGCATTCCACAGTGCCCTCTAGCCTCCCACAGTGCGCCAACCTCCTACAGTGCCCCCTAGCTTCCCACTGTGCCCCCCCAGCATCCCATAGTGCCCCCTAGCCTCCCCCAGTGCCCCCTAGCCTCCCCCAGTGCCCCCCAGCATTCCACAGTGCCCCCCAGCATTCCACAGTGCCCTCTAGCTTCCCACTGTGCCCCCAGCCTCCCCCAGTGCCCCCCAGCATCCCACAGTGCCCTCTAGCTTTCCACAGTGCCCCCAGTGCCCCCCAGCATTCCACAGTGCCCTCTAGCTTTCCATAGTGCCCCATAGCCTCCCACAGTACCCCCCCAACCTTTCACAGTGCTCTCCAACCTCCCACTGTGCCCCCCAACCTCCTAAAGTGCCCCCTAGCTTCCCCCAGTGCCCCCAGCATCCCACTGTGCCCCCCAGCCTCCCCCAGTGCCCCCAGCATCCCACAGTGCCCTCTAGCTTTCCACAGTGCCACCTAGCCTCCCACAGTGCCCCCCAGCATCCCACAGTGCCCTCTAGCTTTCCATAGTGCCCCACAGCCTTCCACAGTGCCCCTCAGCCTTCCACAGTACCTCCTAGCTTCCTGTAGTGCCCCCCCCAGCATTCCACAGTGCCCTCTAGCTTTCCATAGTGCCCCACAGCCTCCCACAGTACCCCTCAGCCCCTACAGTTCCCCCCAACCTTTCACAGTGCCCCCAACCTCCCACAGTGCCCCCCAACCTCCTACAGTGCCCCCTAGCTTCCCACTGTGCCCCTCCAGCCTCCCCCAGTGCCCCCCAGCACCCCATAGTGCCCCCCAGCATTCCAAAGTGCCCTCTAGCTTTCCATAGTGCCCCCCAACCTCCCACAGTGCCCCCCAGCACCCCATAGTGCCCCCCCAGCATTCCAAAGTGCCCTCTAGCTTTCCATAGTGCCCCCAGCCTCCCACAGTGCCCCTCAGCCTTCTACAGTGCCTCCTAGCTTCCCGCAGTGTCCCCCTCAGCCTCCCACAGTGCCCCTCAGTCGACCACAATGTCCCCCAGTGCCCCCCCAGCCTCCCACAGTGCCCCCAAGTTTTCCATAGTGCTCCTCAGCCTCCCACAGTGCCCTCTAGCTTCCCACAGTGCCCCCCTCTCCCAACATCCCACAGTGCCCCCTAGCCTATTTCAGGGCCTCCAGCTTCCAATAGTACCCTCAAACTGTAACAATGTCCCCAACTGCCTCCCAAAGTCCCACAGTTTACCCCAGGCCCCTGAAGCACCCTCCAGTTTCCCACAGTGTCTCTATAAAATTCCCCAGCCTCCTGGAGAGACCCCCTCATCTCTGGCAGTTTCCAGAAAAGCCCCATCCAGATCCACCACCAGAACCAATGCACCAACACAGTCCCCTCGTCAGAACCAACGCACCAACACAGTCCCTTACCAGAACCAACGCACCAACACAGATCTCCTACCAGAACCAACGCACCAACACAGATCTCCTACCAGAACCAACGCACCAACACAGTCCCCTCGTCAGAACCAACGCACCAACACAGATCTCCTACCAGAACCAACGCACCAAGACAGATCTCCTACCAGAACCAACGCACCAAGACAGATCTCCTACCAGAACCAACGCACCAAGACAGATCTCCTACCAGAACCAACGCACCAACACAGTCCCTTACCAGAACCAACGCACCAAGACAGATCTCCTACCAGAACCAACGCACCAAGACAGATCTCCTACCAGAACCAACGCACCAAGACAGATCTCCTACCAGAACCAACGCACCAACACAGATCTTCTACCAGAACCAACGCACCAAGACAGATCTCCTACCAGAACCAACGCACCAAGACAGATCTCCTACCAGAACCAACGCACCAACACAGTCCCTCCACCAGAACCAACGCACCAACACAGATCTCCTACCAGAACCAACGCACCAACACAGATCTCCTACCAGAACCAACGCACCAACACAGATCTCCTACCAGAACCAACGCACCAAGACAGATCTCCTACCAGAACCAATGCACCAAGACAGATCTCCTACCAGAACCAACGCACCAAGACAGATCTCCTACCAGAACCAACGCACCAAGACAGATCTCCTACCAGAACCAACGCACAAAGACAGATCTCCTACCAGAACCAACGCACCAAGACAGATCTCCTACCAGAACCAACGCACCAAGACAGATCTCCTACCAGAATCAATGCACCAAGACAGATCTCCTACCAGAACCAACGCACCAACACAGATCTCCTACCAGAACCAACGCACCAAGACAGATCTCCTACCAGAACCAACGCACCAACACAGATCTCCTACCAGAACCAACGCACCAACACAGATCTCCTACCAGAACCAACGCACCAACACAGTCCCCTCGTCAGAACCAACACAGTCCCCCCCACCAGTACCAACGCACCAACACAGTCCCTTCACCAGAACCAACACAGTCCCCCCCCACCAGAACCAACGCACCAACACAGTCCCCCCCACCAGTACCAACACAGTTCCTTCACCAGAACCAACGCACCAACACAGATCTCCTACCAGAACCAACGCACCAACACAGTCCCTCCACCAGAACCAACGCACCAACACAGTTCCTTCACCAGAACCAACGCACCAACGACTCTCACCCTCCACTCCTCACTCTCTGGCTCTCGCTCTTCGCTCTTTGCTCTCCACTGTCACTTGTAAACTCAGAAGCCTTCTGTGATTACAAGGGACGGGTTTGCTCTCAGCGGCACTCATAGTGGGGACAAGAGAGATGCAGGTGCAGGGTGGGATGGAGCATCATGTGGTAAGCTACACTGTGATCCCCATCTATGCACAGATGCTGACCAATGATCTCCCTGCAAGTGAAAGAGAGAGGCGGAGCCGCCTACACTGCGGGAAGGTACAAGAGGTGGGCCGGGTAGGTGAGATGAAAGGAAGATTTTTGAGGGGTGGGGGGAGAGATGAGGGCTGTGGAGGGAGATGTGTGCAGAGGTCAGAGCCGAGGAGGGGTAGAAGTGAGATATGGACAGCCTGTGAAAGAGAGCTGAACACTGTACACAGCGCACCCCTAAACCCTGCACTCTGTACACAGCACACCCCTAAACCCTGCACTCTGTACACAGCGTAACCCTAAACCCTGCACACTGTACACAGCGCACCCCTAAACCCTGCACTCTGTACACAGCGCACTCATAAACCCTGCACGCTTTACACAGCACACCCCTAAACCCTGCACTCTGTATACAGCGCACCCTAAACCCTGCACTCTGTACACAGCACACTCATAAACCCTGCACTCTGTACACAGCACACCCCTAAACCCTGCACTCTGTACACAGCACACTCATAAACCCTGCACTCTGTACACAGCACACCCCTAAACCCTGCACTCTGTACACAGCACACTCATAAACCCTGCACTCTGTACACAGCGCACCCCTAAACCCTGCACTCTGTACACAGCGCACCCCTAAATCCTGCACTCTGTACACAGCACATCCCTAAACCCTGCACACTGTACACAGCACACCCCTAAACCCTGCACACTGTACACAGCACACCCCTAAACACTGCACTCTGTACACAGCACACTCATAAACCCTGCACTCTGCACACAGCGCACCCTAAACCCTGCACTCTGTACACAGCGCACCCTAAACCCTGCACTCTGTACACAGCGCACCCTAAACCCTGCACTCTGTACACAGCACACCCTAAACCCTGCACTCTGTACACAGCGCACCCTAAACCCTGCACTTTGTACACAGCACACCCCTAAACCCTGCACTCTGTACACAGCGTACCCCTAAACCCTGCACTCTGTACACAGCGTACCCCTAAACCCTGCACACTGTACACAGCGCACCCCTAAACCCTGCACTCTGTACACAGCGCACTCATAAACCCTGCACGCTTTACACAGCACACCCCTAAACCCTGCACTCTGTATACAGCGCACCCTAAACCCTGCACTCTGTACACAGCGCACTCATAAACCCTGCACTTTGTACACAGCACACCCCTAAACCCTGCACTCTGTACACAGCGTACCCCTAAACCCTGCACTCTGTACACAGCGTACCCCTAAACCCTGCACTCTGTACACAGCGTACCCCTAAACCCTGCACACTGTACACAGCGCACCCCTAAACCCTGCACTCTGTACACAGCGCACTCATAAACCCTGCACGCTTTACACAGCACACCCCTAAACCCTGCACTCTGTATACAGCGCACCCTAATACCTGCACTCTGTACACAGCGCACCCTAAACCCTGCACTCTGTACACAGCGCACCCTAAACCCTGCACTCTGTACACAGCGCACTCATAAACCCTGCACTCTGCACACAGCACACCCCTAAACCCTGCACTCTGTACACAGCGTACCCCTAAACACTGCATTCTGTACACAGCACACCCCTAAACACTGCACACTGTACACAGCGCACCCCTAAACACTGCACACTGTACACAGCGCACCCCTAAACCCTGCACTCTGTACACAGCACACCCCTAAACACTGTACACAGCGCACCCCTAAACCCTGCACTCTGTATACAGCACACCCTAAACCCTGCACTCTGTACACAGCGCACTCATGAACCCTGCACTCTTCACACAGCACACCCCTAAACCCTGCACTCTGTACACAGCACACCCCTAAACCCTGCACTCTGTACACAGCGCAATCATAAACCCTGCACGCTGTACACAGCACACCCCTAAACCCTGCACTCTGTACACAACACACCCCTTAACCCTGCACTCTGTACACAGCACACCCCCAAACACTGAACTCTGTACATAGCATACCCCTAAACCCTGCACATTGTACACAGCGCACCCCTAAACCCTGCACTCTGTACACAGCGCACTCATAAGCACTGCACTCTGTACACAGCACAACCCTAAACCCTGCACTCTGTACACAGCACACCCCTAAACCCTGCACTCTGTACACAGTGTACCCCTAAACCCTGCACTCTGTACATAGTGTACCTCTAAACCCTGCACACTGTACACAGCGCACCCCTAAACCCTGCACTCTGTACACAGCACACCCCTAAACCCTGCACTCTGCACACAGCACACCCCTAAACCCTGCACTCTGCACACAGCACACCCCTAAACCCTGCACTCTGCACACAGCGCACCCCTAAACCCTGCAATCTGTACACATTGCACGCATAAACCCTGCACTCTGTACACAGCGCACCCCTAAACACTGCATTCTGTACATAGCACACTCCTCAACCCTGCACTCTGTACACAGCACACTCCTCAACCCTGCACTGTGAACACAGCGCACCCCTAAACCCTGCACTCTGAACACAGCGCACTCCTTAACCCTGCACATTGTGCATAACGGACTCCTCAACCCTGTACACAGCACACTCCTCAACCCTGCACATTGTGCATAACGGACTCCTCAACCCTGTACACAGCACACTCCTCAACCCTGCACTTTGAACACAGTGCACTCCTCAACACTGCTCTCTGTACAAAGTGCACTCCTCAACCCTGCACTCTGTACACAGCGCACTCCTCAACCCTGCACTCTGTACACAGCGCACTTCTCAACCATGCACTCTGTACACAGCACACTACTCAACCCTGCACTCTGTACACAGCGCACTCCTCAACCCTACACTCTGTACACAGCACACTCCTCAACCCTGCACTCTGTACACAGCACACTTATTAACCCTGCACCCTGTACACAGTGCACTTCTTAACCCTGCACTCTGTACACAGCGCACCCCTAAACCCTGCACTCTGTACACAGCGCACCCCTAAACCCTGCACTCTGTACACAGCGCACCCCTCAACACTGCACTCTGTACACAGCACACTCTTCAAACCTGCGCTCTGTACACAGCACACTCCTCAACCCTGCACTCTGTACATAGCACACTCCTCAACCCTGCACTCTGTACATAGCACACTCCTTAACCCTGCACATTGTGCATAATGGACTCAACCCTGTACAGTGTACACAGCACACTCCTCAAGCCTGCATTCTGTAAACAGTAAACACTCAACCCTGCACATTGTGCATTACGGACTCCTCAACCTTGTACACAGCACACTCCCCAACCCTGCACATTGTGCATAACGCACTCCTCAACCCTGCACTTTGAACACAGTGCACTCCTCAACCCTGCACTCTGTACACTTCGCACTCCTCAACCCTGCACTCTGTACACATCGCACTTCTCAACCCTGCACGCTGTACACATCACACTCCTCAACCCTGCACTCTGTACACAGCGCACTTCTTAACCCTGCACTCTGTACACAGAGCACTACTCAACCCTGCACTCTGTACACAGCGCACTCCTCAACCCTGCACACTGTACACTCCTCAACCCTGCACTCTGTACACAGCGCACCACTAAACCCTGCACACTGTGCATAGCACACCACTAAATCATGCAATTTGTATGTAGAGCACTTCTGAACTCTGCACTCTGTACACAGCGCACTCCTCAACCCTGCACTCTGTACATATGCCGTGGCAAAATTTGGTTATAGGCAGAGCACACAGCCATTTTGCCTTGTGCTAAGTAGCACACACTTCAGATTTCATCTTAATGTAATAATGCATTTTACGCCTAAATTCACTCACCATTCATTCGATTTGCCATTCATTCCAAGAAGGAAGCATCACCACACAGCTATGTCATCATCAAGGCCTCCCAGCAAAGACTGGTCGCCTCGAGCCTCACGGCTCTTTTTATTATCACAAAAGAACTCACCCACAGGAGGTGATTCGCTGTAGCATGTGACCTCGTCCATAGGAAGTGATGTCACAGCATGTGACCTCCTCCATGGGAAGTGATGTCACAGCATGTGACCTCCTCCATGGGAAGTGATGTCACAGCATGTGACCTCCTCCATGGGAAGTGATGTCACAGTATGTGACCTCCTCCATGGGAAGTGATGTCACAGCATGTGACCTCCTCCATAGGAAGTGATGTCACAGTATGTGACCTCCTCCATGGGAAGTGATGTCACAGTATGTGACCTCCTCCATGGGAAGTGATGTCACAGCATGTGACCTCCTCCATGGGAAGTGATGTCACAGCATGTGGGCTCCACACAGCAAATGCCCATATATGGATTTGGCAACACAGGATGTGACAATACATGATAACCCTTCCAACAGGTATATTTAAATACATACAATATAATACCAATACAAAATAACACAATAATACAACAACATATTCAACAACATGATGGCTAAAGTCTTATGGGCGTGTCCGGGCAGGGAAAGCATGTATGCTCCCAGCAAACAAAGCCGTATTGCTTTAAAACTTGGACGCTCTCCCCGGACTCTGACAACGCTCACAAGCTCTCATATTACCGCTGATAGAAATCCTTATTCTACACTATTCCATAGAATAACGCATATTCAGATTATACTATTCTGGCTTGTGGGAGGCTATCTGCAGGCGCGCGCTACGAATCCCGACCAATGCTGATCAACACACCGCAGAAACAAGAGCATGCATCCGCCTATAACCAATGATGTCGTTGCAGAGCGAGCATATCCCCTCCTTAACGATCGTCCATGCTAATGCACAGAGGGCCCCCGTTGGTGGACATATCCGCACCCTGCAAACATCACACTCCAACCTCAAGGTGTTTTCCCCTACCAGACGGGATTCAACCAGCCTCAGACTGCCCCAGTCAGCTCTTTAGAGCGGGTTGCGGAAGTACTAACACTGGGTGACACTATGACAATACATATTAAATACATCTTCTTTTCCACAACACATAGCACACTCCTTAACCCTCTATTCTGTACATAGCACACTCCTCAACCCTGCACTCTGTACACAGCGTACTCCCCAACACTGCACACTGTGCACAGCACACTCCCCAACCCTGCACACTGTGCACAGCGCACTCCTCAACCCTGCACTCTAAACACAGCGTACTCCTCAACCCAGCACACTGTGCATAGCACACCCCTAAATCATGTAATCTGTATGTAGAGCACTTCTGAACACAGCACACTCTTCAACCCTGCACTCTGTGCACAGTGCACTCCCCAACCCTGCACACTGTGCACAGCGCACTCCTTAACACTGCACAATGTGCATAGCATGGTGGAGTCTGTTCTGTGTTAGGGGCGGAGTCTCTGTGTTTTGTGTTAGGGGTGGAGTCTGTGTTGGGTGTTAGGGGTGGAGTCTCTGTGATGTGTGTTAGGGGTAGAGTCTGTGTGTTGTGTGTTAGGGGTGGAGTCTCTGTGTTGTGTGTTAGGGGCAGAGTCTCTGTGTAATGTGTTGGGGCAGAGTCTCTGTGTTGTGTGTTAGGGGTGGAGTCTCTGTGTTGTGCGATGGGGTGGAGTCTCTGTGATGTGTGTTAGGGGTGGAGTCTGTGTGATGTGTGTTAGGGGTGGAGTCTGTGTGTTGTGTGCTAGGGGTGGAGTCTCTGTGTTGTGTGTTAGGGGTGGAGTCTGTGTGTTAGGGGTGGTGTCTCTGTGTTATGTGTTAGGGGTGGTGTCTCTGTTATGTGTTAGGGGTGGAGTCTCTGTGATGTGTGTTAGGGGTTGAGTCTGTGTGTTGTGTGTTAGGGGCAGAGTCTCTGTGTAATGTGTTGGGGTGGAGTCTCTGTGTTGGGTGTTAGGGGTGGAGTATCTGTGATGTGTGTTAGGGGTGGAGTCTGTGTGTTAGGGGTGGTGTCTCTGTCTTGTGTGTTAGGGGTGGAGTCTGTGTTGTGTGTTAGGGGTGGAGTATCTGTGTTGGGTGTTAGGGGTGGAGTCCCTGTGATGTGTGTTAGGGGTGGTGTCTCTGTTATAAGTTAGGGGTGGAGTCTCTGTATTGGGTGTTAGGTGTGGAGTCTCAGTGATGTGTGTTAGGGGTGGAGTCTCTGTATTGTGTTTTAGGGGGTGGAGTCAATGTGTTTTGTGTTAGGGGTGGAGTCTCTGTGTTGGGTGTTAGGGGTGGAGTCTCTGTGATGTGTGTTAGGGGTAGAGTCTGTGTGTTGTGTGTTAGGGGTGGAGTCTCTGTGTTGTGTGCTAGGGGCAGAGTCTCTGTGTAATGTGTTGGGGCAGAGTCTCTGTGTTGTGTGTTAGGGGTGGAGTCTCTGTGTTGTGTGATGGGGTGGAGTCTCTGTGATGTGTGTTAGGGGTGGTGTCTCTGTTATGTGTTAGGGGCAGAGTCTCTGTGTAATGTGTTGGGGTGGAGTCTCTGTGTTGGGTGTTAGGGGTGGAGTATCTGTGATGTGTGTTAGGGGTGGAGTCTGTGTTAGGGGTGGAGTATCTGTGATGGGTGTTAGGGGTGGAGTCCCTGTGATGTGTGTTAGGGGTGGAGTCTCTGTATTGGGTGTTAGGTGTGGAGTCTCAGTGATGTGTGTTAGGGGTGGAGTCTCTGTATTGTGTTTTAGGGGGTGGAGTCAATGTGTTTTGTGTTAGGGGTGGAGTCCCTGTGATGTGTGTTAGGGGTGGTGTCTCTGTTATGTGTTAGGGGTGGAGTCTCTGTGATGTGTGGTCTCTGTATTGTGTTTTAGGGGGTGGAGTCAATGTGTTTTGTGTTAGGGGTGGAGTCTCTGTGTTGTGTGTTAGGGGTGTTATCCCCGTATTGTGTGTTACGGGTGAAGTCCCTGTGTTGTATGTTAGGGGTGGAGTCTCATTGTTGTGTGTTAGGGGTGGAGTCCCTGTTATAAAATCCATAACTTACACATGGAGTCTCTGCTCAGTCTCGTTCTCACCGTCCTTCCCCTCCCCCTCTCCCCTCCCAGTACCTGGTGCCTCTTTCTTATCTCACCTCTCTTTGTCTTTCAGGGGAGCCCCGATGTCTTGTCCAGCCCCACCCTGGGGCACATTCATAACCCCAGGTAGTGACTGCGGGGTGTAGAAGAGATGTGATGGATATGGGTGGAGGGTCCCCGTTATGTATAATACTTTCTTTCTCGTACATCACGGGACACAGAGCGACATAGTCATTACTAATGGGTTATATAGTTACCGTCAGGTGCTGGCACTGGCAACTTCCAAAACCGGAAGTACCCTCCCCTATATAAGCCCCTCCCATCCGGGAGCACCTCAGTTTTTTGCCAGTGTCTAAGGTGTTGGCCAAGAAGAAACATGTGTTTTTCACTGAGCTTGCGTACAGGTTCTTTTGGGCCTCAGTAAGCTATTCCGGATCCGACCAAAAAAGCTTCATAGCTAAACGGTCGGTACCCGGGCCTTGCAGAGAAGAGCAAGGTTCTGCCTGTAATGCTTCTCTTAGGAGAGCTGGACCCTGGGATCCAGAGCTCTGGTCATACCCACGACCAAGATGTTTTCTGTGCAGGGTGCTATACAGGTCCAGGGGAGTGGAATCCTTGGGAACCCGGTCCCTGAAGGTTTGATTACAATGCCTGCCGTGATAGGTGAAGTTTGGGCTTTTGTGGACCAAACAAAGTCCTGCGGCGGGGAACAGGTAAGTGGGGGCCCCCAGGAACTTGGTTCTATTGGGGGACCCCCAAGCCTAATTTGTCTTTCTGTCTGTTACCTAACGGTATTCCCGCTAATATCTGTGCATGCCTGTAACTACTAAAAAAATGTAATAATTTTTAATGGTGGTCAAGAAAAATATAAAAAAACATTCTTTTTTTTTTTTTTTTTTTTTTTTATGTTTAGTATATTAAACTGCGGTACCTGTGTTTGTCCACTAGAGGCCGCTGTGGAATGTTTTTCTTGTCATATGGACTAGTTTCTTCTCAGAGAGCAAAGTCCAGGCAGCTGGTGAGTTCTCCTACAGGAAACTGTTTCCTCTGCCATGTTGCAGTGTTCGTCTATCCCCCGGCCTGCGGCAAAGGGGGCCCTGGCTCCTGTCCCTGGTTTCCATGTTTGAAAATTAGCGCCGAGGCGCACGTGGCCGCGCGCGTGCGCGTGCACGCGCCTCTATATATAGAGGTGGCCGGAAAAGGGGCGGGGCCTGGGGGATGACGCTCTGTGCGCGCCGCAGCGCTTCTGCGCATGTGCGGGCGTCCCAGCAGGTTTTTAAAAAGCCACATTATTGCAGATAAGCTGGTTATGAAGTACAGAGACAGAGCTGGCAACATTTAAAGGCATACAGCATAGCGGTTGATACAGGCATCCCCTAGAAAGGCACATTAGTAGACACCAACTGTGATATAGCAGCAATTGTGCTAGACTATTCTCAGTAAAAGTGGTGTATTACGGCTGGAATACCTCAGCTTTAGGCTTAGGAATATGCCGTCCAGTAGCTCCGGAACTGAATCTTCCAGGAAGCGAAGGGGGTCTCATCGGGCTCTGAGGATCTTGGGCATACTCCTGCTGCACCAGTCTCCCCTGAAGTTCAGAGGTAAGTGACCGTAGAGACCCCGCAGGGGTACTTGGTACTGTGGCTGTCCTCAGTCACCTGCTCCTGTGTATGTAACAGAGGAGGTTTTTTCCTCAGCTCTGGGAGGATTAGAGAGAGATTGTCAAAATTTATCGCTGCCTCCCTGTCAGGGAAAGCACGCCCGATCTCCGTCTCCTCCTTCAGAGTGCCTGTTAGCAGAGCAACAGTCCCATACAGGGATCGACCTGCCTGAAGGGGATCAGGATGAGGTTGATTCTGTTATAGAGGAATCAACAGTGGGGGAACCTTTCTCAGCATCACATGCTGAAAGATTATGGGTTCAGTCTCTGACTAACATGGTCCGATCAGCATTTAAAAATGCACCTTGCGGAACCATCAACCACTACTGTATCCTCGTTGGGGTCGCTAGAAGCCCCCAGACTGTTTGTTCTTTTCCACTTCACCCTTTACTGAAAGGGCTCATTTACCAGGATTGGGAACGTCCTGAGAAAATATTTATTCCCCCAAGAGATTTCCGGTGGTCTATCCCATGGAGGATAAGTTCATCAAAAAAAAAATGGAAGGTCCCTACAGTGGACGCAGCCATCTCTTGTATGTATAAATCACTGACATGTCCAGTGGATAATGTCCAAATGTTCAAGAACCCAATAGATAAAAGATTGGAGTCCTTATGAAAATCTGCTTGGTGATACAACCAGCAGTAGCAGCTATTGGGGTCTGCTAAGCAGTGAAGGATCAGTTGAAACAGGTCTTGAGGGACTTGACAGATCAGCAGGCTTTGCCCTAGCTGATCTACCTAGAGCCTTAGGCTTTGCGGTTGACGTCATAGAGGATTCAGTCCATCAGGCCTCCCGCCTTACGCTGTCTATAGTACATATGCGTAGGCTCCTATGGCTCAGAAACTGGTCTGCTGAAGCTCCCTGTAAAGAATGGCTGGTTAGCGTCCCATTTCATGGTGAACGCTTATTCAGGGAAAACCTGGACAAATATATCCAGAAAATTTCCAGCGGTAAAAATACGCTCTTGCCGGTTAAAAGCAGAGTTAGAGGTCCCTCTTTAAGAGGCCTGCTTCTCCAGTCCCTGGGGCATCGGCTGTGTAACAGTTCCGACGGCCTCCTCGGTCAAATCCCGGGGGTAAAAAACAGGGACAGTAGCAGGGTAATAAGAAACCCTGGGTCAGGGGAGGTACAAAACCTCCCCCAAAGTGAAATTCATTGAAGCCCCCACTCAGTCGGGTGGGGGGAGGACTCCAGTTGTTCGCAAGAGACCTGGCGGGACACGATCAAGACAGATAGGTGCTCTCCGCAGTAGGTTTGGGATACAGTTTGGAGTTAAAAGACTCTCCTCCTTCCCATTTTTGAGGTCAAACGTGCCAAGGGATCCCCGGAAGAGAGAGTCCCTCCTGTTGGCACTAGAACAACTATTGCTCCAAGGAGTAATTATGGAGGTTCCCCTGGAAGAATGAGGGTTCGAGTTTTACTCAAACCTCTTTACAGTCCCGAAGCAAATGCGGTCGGGAGGCCCATATTAATTCTAAAAGGGCTATACAAATTCCTGTATATCAGGACTTTCCGATGGAGTCGATCCGATCGGTGGCCACTGCCCTACAAGGGGAGGATTGGTTAGCCACGATCGACATCAAAGATGCTTATTTGCACATTCCCATCTTTCCAGTCCACCAAAAATTTCTACGCTTTGCAGTAGAAGGGCGCCATTTTCAGTTCAGAGCCTTACCCTTCGGTTTGGCCACAGCACCACGAGTGTTTACAAAAATTCTGGCCCTTTATTGGCCAATCTAAGAACACAAGGTGTAATGATAATGGCATATCTGGATGACTTGTTGCTGATAGACCACTCAGTGAAAAAACTAGACGTGGTCGTTCACAAGACGATCAAGTATCTGGAATCTCACGGTTGGATTATCAACCGAGACAAGTCAGCCCTAAAAACCAGTCAAAAGTCTGGAATACTTGGGGCTAAGGTTGGATTCAGGCCAGAGAAAAATATTCTTGCCTCGAGGAAAGGTGTTGTCTTTGAAAGATTTGATCCACTTAGTGGGTACAAAAAAGACAGCCGTCCATACGCCTGTATATGAGGCTGCTGGGAAAAATGGTGGCATCATTCGAAGCAGTACCCTACGGTCAATTCCATTCAAGGAATTTGCAAGGGGCCATACTGTCAGCCTGGAACAAAAAAGTTCAGGCCCTAGACTTACAATGTCCTTGTCCCCTTCCGTTCGCAAGAGCCTCCGTTGGTGGTTGGTTCCCCAGAATCTGGAAAAAAGGAAATCCTTCAGTCCGATTTCTTGGAAGGTGGTCACTACAGATGCCAGCCTTATAGGCTGGGGAGCAGTATTGGAGCAATAGTCTCTCCAGGGCAGATGGTCGGATGCAGAAAAGGCCCTGCCCATCAATCTCTTAGAGATACGAGCAGCCCGGTATGCCCTAGTAGCATGGACATCCAAACTCCAAGGGTCCCCTGTCAGAATTCAATCAGACAATGCCACAGCAGTGGCATATATCAATCATCAGGGGGGCACCAGGAGTCGTGCAGCCCAGAGGGAAGTAAATTACATCCTGAAATGGGCAGAAAAATATGTCCCAGCCATATCTGCGGTATTCATTCCAGGAGTGGAGAATTGGAAGGCGGACTTTCTAAGTCGCCAGCAATTAGGCCCAGAGGAAGGGTCCCTTCACCCCGAGGTTTTCTGGACAATATGTCAGCGGTGGGGAACATCGGATGTAGATCTTCTAGCATCCAGATTCAACGCAAAGGGGGACAGGTTTGTCTCTCGGACAAGGGATCCCCTAGCTTGCGGCTCGGATGCCCTAGTGTTCCCTTGGGATCAGTTCAAGCTGATATATGCATTCACACCGCCAATGGTTACCTTGATTACTCCGCAGAATCAGGGTAGAAAAGAAACCAGTGATTCCGGTGGCTCCAGCGTGGCCCCGAAGAGCGTGGTACGCGGAGATTGTAAAATTTCAGTGGGGAGTCCTTGGACTCTCCCACGTCGTCCGGCTTTCGCAAGGACCGATATACCACCCTTCCTTACCAGCCCTAGGTTTGACGGCCTGGCTATTGAAGCCCACATTCTAAAAAAGAGAGGGCTCTCTAATGCTGTGGTATCTACCATGATCAATGCTAGGAAGCCGGTATCCAGGCAGATCTACTATAGAATCTGGAAGGCGTACATCGCGTGGTGTGAGGCCAAGAAATGGCATCCACATAAGTACGTAATAGGTAGGATTCTGGACTTCCTACAATGGGCTGTAGATAGGAAGCTTGCCTTGAGTACTATCAAGGGTCAGATTTCGGCCTTGTCAATATTTTTTCAAAGGCCCTTGGCTTCGCATTCACTAGTCAAAGCCTTTATACAAGGAGTGATGCGTATTAGTCCTCCGGTTAATATTCCCATATGTCCATGGGATCTAAACTTGGTTCTGTCGGTTCTACAGAAACAACCATTTGAACCATTACAGCATATTTCCTTAGTGCTTCTCACCAGGAAATTGATTTTTCTAGTAGCCATTTGTTCGGCTAAAAGAGTATCGGAATTAGCAGCTATGTCCTGTAAGGAGCCATATCTGGTTATCCATAAGGACAGAGTAGTGTTACGTCCTCATCCAGCCTTTCTTCCTAAGGTGGTATCGAGGTTTCATTTGAACCAAGATGTGGTTCTTCCTTCTTTTTTCCCCAAGCCTACTTCGGTAGAGGAAAAGTTATTGCATTCTTTGGATGTAGTAAGAGCAGTTAAAGCTTATCTAAAAGCCACTGCTCAGATTCGCAGAACGGATACTTTGTTTATTCTGCCGGAAGGCCCCAGAAGGGGTCAGGCAGCGTCAAAATCTACTTTAGCCAAGTGGATTCGACAGGTCATAATACAAGCCTATAGCTTGAGAAGTAGACCGCCTCCGTTCAAAGTTAGGGCGCACTCCACGAGAGCAGTTGGAACTTCATGGGCAGTGCATCACCAGGCCTCCCTGGCTCAAGTCTGTAAGGCCGCAACATGGTCTTCAGTACACACGTTTACTAGGTTCTACCAGGTGGACGTTAGAAGTCAGGAGGATGTCGCCTTTGGGCGCAGTGTGTTGCAGGCCGCAAAAGATCCTCATGTCTGATAGCGCTCAGCTTATATATGGTGTATCCCCCCCCTCATTTGGCATTGCTTTAGGACATCCCATTAGTAATGACTATGTCGCTCTGTGTCCCGTGATGTACGAGAAAGAAAATAGGATTTTTATAACAGCTTACCTGTAAAATCCTTTTCTTGGAGTACATCACGGGACACAGAGCTCCCGCCCCTCTTTGGGGACACTTATTGCTTTGCTACAAAACTGAGGTGCTCCCGGATGGGAGGGGCTTATATAGGGGAGGGTACTTCCGGTTTTGGAAGTTGCCAGTGCCAGCACCTGACGGTAACTATATAACCCATTAGTAATGACTATGTCGCTCTGTGTCCCGTGATGTACTCCAAGAAAAGGATTTTACAGGTAAGCTGTTATAAAAATCCTATTTTTAACTGTCTGGGGTCCCAGCCTCGACCCCCAATGAAAATCTCTTTTCAGGGCTAGGGGCCCAGACTGGCAATGCCAGTGTTGGTTCTGGGTCTTCTGCTGAGTGGTGGATTCTAATGTAACTAATTTATGACTATTAAAGACTCCATCACTACACTCAGCATGTACTTACCTCTAGGATACCTACAGTGCTGACCACTAAAGAATAGACATGGAATCCCACCACTCAACTTGGTCCTTATAGATAGGACCTGGCAAGGCTTAGGTGACTGTTCCAGCCAGATTCCTAACCTGCTCTTCATCACGTGGTGTAAAGTACTATATGACTGAGCCAGAAGATCTGCCCAAAATGTACTGAGCTTTCACTCAGATCCACCCCCGAGGTACTGACCCTACAATCAGATCCACTCCAGGGGTACTGACCCTACAATCAGATCCACTCCAGGGGTACTGACCCTACAATCAGATCCACCCCCGAGGTACTGACCCTACAATCAGATCCACTCCAGGGGTACTGACCCTACAATCAGATCCACCCCCGAGGTACTGACCCTACAATCAGATCCACTCCAGGGGTACTGACTCTACAATCAGATCCACCCCCGAGGTACTGACCCTACAATCAGATCCACTCCAGGGGTACTGACTCTACAATCAGATCCACCCCCGAGGTACTGACCCTACAATCAGATCCACACTGGAGATACTGAGTGTAACGACACCCCGAGTATGAAAGGGTTTAAAGCCATTTAGGACATTCCATTTCCGAACACAAAGGCAGCTACTGAACACTCCAATCAGCCGAACAAGAAACCCATATGAATAATTCTCCCCTCAAGTACGAGACGAGGCTCTGTATTGAGGGTCAAGCAGGAATCAGACTTTATTGGAAGGAATACAGGCTCTTTATATACACTTGAGAATACTGCAGTCACCACATGAACAATGACCCGGATCCACCCACAACATCACACAATTATTACATAACGAGCCCCCAATACACATTATTCTGAGTGTCAGAACATCCCTTAGCAGACAACAGGTGAGTTCATTAGCACACTTAAAGGGGGGTTCCACCCGCAAAAAACACTGTAGCTGCTGACTTTTAATAAGGACACTTACCTGTCCTAGGCGCCCGCGAAGTGGCCCCCCCCCGAGGCCGATCGCTCAATTGCGGCAGGTCCCCGTGCCGCCATCCTCACTAAGGAAAACAGGCAGTGAAGCCTTGCGGCTTCACTGCCCGTTTCCTACTGCGCATGCGCGAGTTGCGCGGCGCTTTGTGAATGGGCCGGCTGCTCTCTGGGATACACACAGTTCCCAGAAGGCAGCGCTCCCCATTGACCAGAAGACACCGCAAGGAGGACGGAGGAAGAAGACCAGCTGCGGAGGATGAAGAGGCAGAATAGGAACTTCTGCATAGCAACCGCTATTTCTGGTAAGTAAAAAAAAATTTTTTTTATTTTTTTTTATTTTGTCGATTTTTGGTAAAAAAAAAATTTCAGGGTTGAACTCCACTTTAATAATAGGTGAAGGGAAAGCTACCTAAGACAAGATTAACACAATTTACTTATCCAGGCAAAGGCAACATCATTAAGCAATAGACGGTCAGTCTCTTACATTGAACTTCCTGGAATGCCCATATTAGGAGTTATACTTCCTGGTCATAGACCTCACAGTGTACAGGGGATAAAATCTTCATATTTCTTGAGAGATATTGTTAATGCTACTGCCCCATTTGAAGTAATCCAATCATATTCTCAGGGTTCATTATTTTCTTGGTCACCCTGCGCCCAAAAGTGACTCCCGTCACACTGACCCTCTATTCAGATCCACCTTGGAAGTACTGATCTTCCAGTCATATCCACCCCAGAGGAAATGTTCCTCCAATCTGATCCACCCCAGAAGTACTGACCCATCAGGAGCCTGTACCAGTCAGGTTCTGCACCTACTTTCTATCACATGGTTCGGAGTACAGTGATGTCAAGCCAGAAAATCCATCCCAGAGATCCTGACCCTCCAGTCAGACCCGCCCCAGAGATCTTGACCCTCCAGTCAGACCCGCCCCAGAGATCCTGACCCTCCAGTCAGACCCGCCCCAGAGATCCTGACCCTCCCTAGAGATCCTAACCCTCCAGTCAGACCCATTCCAGAGATCCTGACCCTCCAGTCAGACCCGCCCTAGAGATCCTGACCCTCCAGTCAACCCATCCCAGAGGTCATGACCCCCAGTCAGACTCCCCCCCCCTGAGGTCCTGACCCTCCAGTCAGACCCATCCCAGAGATCCTGACCCTCCAGTCAGACCCATCCCAGAGATCCCGACCCTCCAGTCAGACCAGCCCCAGAGGGCCTGACCCTTCAGTAAGATCCACCCCAGAGGTCCTGATCCCTCCAGTCAGCTTTGGGTTTCCAATTTACTGATCATCACAGATGAGTTGGTTTTATCCTCCAGACCCCATACCTGAGATGAGGGCAGATCTCAGGTTCTTGGCAGACAGTGACATGTCTACAGTTGTGTCCCATAGGATAGTGATGGGGGGGGGGGTTAGGGCCCAGATTAGGGTGTTGGGTTGTCCTTCTGTACTCACCTTTACCCCCACCCCATTCTTCTCCCCCCCCCTTCTCCCACCTCTCCAATGTCACCTTCTCTCATTTCTCTCTGTAGGATCCACGCTATACACTGCGGGGCAGCCCATACTGCACTCGATGCTCACCGCACCTGTTACCTCGTCACTCGGCTGTAGGGTCTATCAAGGAGTTCGCCTGCTGACACCTCTGACCCACCTCCATATATATCATATCTCTTCTGATTGGGTGCCGAGGAAACCTCCAGAACATCTCCAGGGTCGGGGGATGGGCCTACCTCATACTGTTCTGCATTGTTCTACATTCTAATAAATCATTATCCATTCATTCCATGCAAATCTCTCATTTCATAACAAAAAAACATTTGTAAATCTCTTTAAAAATACTGAATACCAAATTATGTTCAACAGATGTCAATCCTCTCTCCCCCCCCCCCCCTCAGTCCTGCACAGGTGTACCGGCTCCTCTCCTTCCTCTGATTTCACCACACACTGTGAGCTTCTCACAATGTGCAATAAAAGCTGCAGCAAGTCAGAGAGAGCCTGTCTCATTTCCTGGCTGGTGGACATTCGGCATCATCTAGCTATTTCCTCTCCCAGCCTGACTGAACCTGGCTCCACCCATTTCATTTATTGGATTTCAGTTCTTTTAATGACAGAGGTTCACTATCACACCTGGGCATTTCCTAGGGAGGTCTGGGTGCAAACACAGTCTGCCAGTTTGCCAATGGAAAGTAAATTTAAAAGAGCCAATGAAAATCCTGGATGGCTTTACTCCAATGTAAAAATGCATATGAAAGCAAAGGCGAAGGCCTTCAAAACATACAAGGCTGAGGGATCATCATCAGCATTCCAACTTTACAAATAATGCAACAAGAAATGTAAGGGTGTAATCAGGGCGGCTAAGATAGAACAGGAAAGGCACATAGTGGAGGAGAGCAAAAAAAATAAAAAATTCTTTAAGTATGTGTAGCGGCCTCACCCCATCTCCTTTTGCTAGGGGTAGGTCACATGACAGGGTGAGATGCGCTACGGCCCATGTCCTCCCCATGGCTGTGGGTGAGGTGAAGGCCAGTATCAGTATCTTCCTCGGGCCAATGTGCATTAGTCTTAAAACTCAGTCCTGCTATGCTGGAATCTCCCTTGCTCCCGTTAACCAGAGTCCATACACCGATCACAGTCCAACTCTTGCTTTATTGTACGCTCCACAATAAACAATGTCTTAATAGCCAACTGGTTGGTACATTATTATAACTTGATACGGTGGGATGAGCAGGCCGAGGCACTATCCTGATTTCAATCGAAACCCCTGTGCTTTGGCCAGGGGTTATAGCAACGTTGGTTGGCATAGAACATAGAACTTGTGAGTCTCTACCAGCAACTCCATAGAACATAGATGGGAGTACCTTCGCTGCGCTGCGGCCCCTATCAGGGGAAGATGTCCCTCCAAGGGAGTTACCGGAGGCCCATCCGTCACCGGGTTGATGCTGCTCCGGGTCTCCGGACGGGTGACCTTCCCAGCCTCCTCACCTCAGATGCGGGTCCCCTCGCAAGGCGGCACCCTGAGATCACTTCGCCCTTGCGGGACCCAGTCGAAGGTACTGGGCCCCAGGCCTACGATATAGTACCTCACTCCATGCTGAAGGTGCCTGGGATGGACCCCAACTTCGTTCCGGTCAGGCCTAGGTCGCCTGTGCTGGAACCTTGAACCGCCCGCACCCAGTCCTAAGGTGCCTGGGTGCGTGAAGAGAACTCCTCCAAGAAAGAACCTTGTGGCGAGGGCGTCTCCCCCTTTTATCTCCTCCCATCAACACCACGGCGGGTTCCCCGCCCCAGCCGTACCATCTCCGGAAAGGGACAAAAAGGGTAGCACTGTGGCAGTGATTCTACCCTGAGCCTGCGGGTACACCGCCACCCACAGGCCAAGGTGAGTAATACACCAGTCAATCCTCCACGAATTACAAAAGGGGTTCAGAACCTTTCATAATTATACACCTGAGTCACACTACCCCCAGGTGTACCCCAACTAAATTTAAAGACCCCGCTACATACTCCCCCCTGTGATTTGACGCTGGTCCCCAGCGTCAGGTGCACACCCACGTTCCCCAAGGAGTGGTGACATGAAGCGAGCCCCAGAGGCTATCCCTCAAAATTTTGAATACTGCGTGTGCCAAGACCTGCTCAAGGGGAAAGGGAACTATAAAACTACAAACTCTTGTATAAACATCTGTCATGTACACATATACAATCCCTCCCATCACTGTCTAAGAACCACCCCATACTCAGTAGTCTTGACCGACGAATCTCCTGCAGAAGGGAAACAAAAAAACAGCATCCTAACAATCTGTGTTAACTTGGAATGAATAGGTCTATCAGCCGAGAGACCCATTCGCTCCAATAAGTAAAGTGATGTAAACGTAAAATTTCAAACAGCCGTTGCACAACACTGCCACCTGGTGACAGCGCTGCGGTAATGACACTTGGTGAGATCTTCATTCTTCCTGCTTTCCCTACACTGACTCTACCCCCAAAGTCTCTGCCTTTGGCACATGAAGAAAAGGGAGAAAAGAAAAAAACAACAGCTCCCAAGTCTCCAGTGAGTAAAAGAAAAGCCCAAATCAAAACAAAACTAGGGCGCAGTTCTGAGTATCTGGGAATGTTCCTTCCAGAGAGTTCGATAAGCAAACAAATAGGAGTTCTCTTCTCCTACAAATAGAATCTTGGATCTGGCAAAAACAGGGGCTTTAGGTGCTTGTCAAACACTTCAACTGAATATTCGACATCCTCTCCCTCCTTCCTGCAGATAAGTACTTTATCGGCATGAATATGGCGCCCCAACTTCCAATCCGCTCTGCAATCTTTGAATTTCTTGGACACAGGCGGCGAACAGGACAAGTATCGCCGGGCCTGAGGCACTTTGAGCTTCTCCCAGACAAATTCGTCGTACCATCTCTGGCGCAAGACCTCAACTTCATAAAGTAAGTCCCGAGGCAAGTAGGGATACTCCCATCCGTACTCACGGGCGACTCTCTGGGAGAAAAGTCGTTGTAATCTGGCCAAAGGAGGCATGACATCCCGCTCACCTTCTCCCGGCTGCACGATGGCCTCCGGGTGCCGAGGTACCTTCACTACCTCGGGTGGCTTGGCTTTTGGCGCCCGCAAGGAAGCGCGCTGCATCCCCACTATCAACGCGGGGGATGTTGCGGAATGTGGAAGATTGGTCGGAGGACTAGACTCCCTCCTGTGCTCCGGGGCCTGCCGTCTTCTATGGACATAGGGGAATCCTGCGGTTTACATAGCACAGGTAGCGGGCATTTGTCCCAGCCCTTCCGGTGAAACAGTTCATCTATTTCCCCGTCATCTCCGCAGTCCGACAGCGATTCCAGGTCGGAGGTTTCATACATCTCGGCGGGAAGGTAGTCTTTAGTAGACGGAGAACTACCCTCCCTTGCGGGCTCCACCTCCAGTGGACCCCCGACACCTCCAACCACCACCACAGTCCCAGCCCCTGGCTCACCTGGACCTTTTTCAGCACTGGGATGTCCAGGACTCTTCCAACCGGATCCATCCAGGTCCGGCAAGCGGCGGGGTGAAGCTCGACCACGACCACAGGAGGCCTGCACCAGGCCTATCTTCCTCTTCGGAGGTGGGAGCAGGGAATCTGTGGTGACCGAAGCAGCATCCTCGGATTTTTCTCTCTCAGTCTCTGGTTGGGCAGTCCCGTCCCCCCGGTCAGCGAGTACGGGGACTTCCGCAAAGGCCTGGATCTCTCCCTCCGGAGTGGCGGTACCTGTGATGCAATTGAGGCGAAGGGCCCGGGGCCTTACTGTGGATGATTCAACCTCTAACAGAAATTCTTTACACGCTTCACAACGCCCAAATGGCTTTAGTTGGACCACCAGTCCCGAGCATCTGGGACAGATCACACAGAGGGCCTCCGTGTCTCTGCATGAGTACAAAGCCAACTGCCCTCGGGGCCTGAGTCTTATCCCCGTGTCTGTAAGGGGAGCAGCAAAAGCAGTCATCTTCGTGGGGTATGATACCGGCATCCACGGGGAGCTTGAGGCCATCCCAACCACCTGCTGCTCCATCACGCGCTGACCACGCGTCGGAGTCTCCACGTGTATCTCCACATATGGCAAGACTCCTCCCACGACTTGCACGTTTTTGCGGGCTTCCCACAGTCCCCGCCCACGAATTGCGCAGTCATGGGGTGCCTCGTGGCGCAGTGCATTAAACACTCCCACATGTAGTTCGTCACACGGCTGGACTTTTCCCTCTTCCCGCTCTCTTTCTGCATGGGCCTCTCCCGGTTTTTCAGGGAAATTTCCACGACTTCGAGCACAGGGACGCACTTTGGCCAATCACATGGCCGACCTGCTCGGACCTCCTCCGGGCAGCAAAGTCCAGACACAGCCATTTCAAGTTTCAAAGTCAACACACATTTTATCCCGGACTCACGAGCCCCCACGTGTAGCGGCCTCACCCCATCTCCTTTTGCTAGGGGTATGTCACATGACAGGGTGAGATGCGCTACGGCCCATGTCCTCCCCATGGCTGTGGGTGAGGTGAAGGCCAGTATCAGTATCTTCCTCGGGCCAATGTGCATTAGTCTTAAAACTCAGTCCTGCTATGCTGGAATCTCCCTTGCTCCCATTAACCAGAGTCCATACACCGATCACAGTCCAACTCTTGCTTTATTGTACGCTCCACAATAAACAATGTCTTAATAGCCAACTGGTTGGTACATTATTATAACTTGATACGGTGGTATGAGCAGGCCGAGGCACTATCCTGATTTCAATCTAAACCCCTGTGCTTTGGCCAGGGGTTATAGCAACGTTGGTTGGCATAGAACATAGAACTTGTGAGTCTCTACCAGCAACTTCATAGAACATAGATGGGAGTACCTTCACTGCGCTGTGGCCCCTGTCAGGGGAAGATGTCCCTCCAAGGGAGTTACCAGAGGCCCATCTGTCACTGGGTTGATGCTGCTCCGGGTCTCCGGACGGGTGACCTCCCCGGCCTCCTCACCTCAGATGCGGGTCCCCTCGCAAGGCGGCACCCTGAGATCACTTCGCCCTTGCGGGACCCAGTCAAAGTTACTGGGCCCCAGGCCTACGATATAGTACCTCACCCCAGGCTGAAGGTGCCTGGGATGGACCCCAACTTCATTCCGGTCAGGCCTAGGGCGCCTGGGCCGGAACCTTGAACCGCCCGCACCCAGGCCTAAGGTGCCTGGGTGCGTGAAGAGAACTCCTCCAAGAAAGAACCTCGTGGCGTGGGCGTCTCCCCCTTTTATCTCCTCCCATCAACACCACGGCGGGTTCCCCGCCCCAGCCGTACCATCTCCGGAAAGGGACAAAAAGGGTAGCACTGTGGCAGTGATTCTACCCTGAGCCTGCGGGTACACCGCCACCCACAGGCCAAGGTGAGTAATACACCAGTCAATCCTCCACGAATTACAAAAGGGGTCCAGAACCTTTCATAATTATACACCTTGGTCACACTACCCCCAGGTGTACCCCAACTAAATTTAAAGACCCCGCTACATATGTAAACAGTAAGAAAGGGAGGACAGACCATATTGGCCCCATAAAGAATGAGAAGGGACATCTGGTTACAAAGGAGGGGGAGATGGCGAAGGTATTGAATTTATTCTTCTCCTCAGTCTTCACAAGGGAATCGGGGGGCTTCAGTAACCAAAACTGAAGTGTTTATCCTCATGACACATCACAGGAAGCCCCTTCTTGGTTAACAGAGGACAGAATTAAAATTAGACTTGGGAAACTTAACATTAATAAATCACCGGGACCAGATGGCTTGCACCCGAGGGTCCTTAGGGAACTCAGTCAAGTAATTGCCAGACCATTGTTCCTAATTTGAAATTTGTCTAATGACTGGAATGGTACCAGCTGATTGGAGAAAAGCCAATGTAGCACCAATATTTAAAAAGGGCCCAAAATACATCCCTGGGAATTACAGAGCAGTCAGACTGACATCAATAGTATGTAAGCTCTTGGAGTGGATGATAAGGGACTATATACAAGATTTTAGTAATGAGAACGGTATCATTAGCAGTAATCAGCATGGATTCATGAAGAATCGTTTTTGCCAAACCAATCTATTACCCTTCTATGAGGAGGTGAGCTGCCATCTAGATAAAGGGAGGCCCGTAGACGTGGTGTATCTAGATAAAGGAAGGCCCCGTAGACGTGGTGTATCTGGATAAAGGAAGGCCCGTAGACGTGGTGTATCTGGATAAAGGAAGGCCCGTAGACGTGGTGTATCTGGATAAAGGAAGGCCCCGTAGACGTGGTGTATCTGGATAAAGAAAGGCCCGTAGACGTGGTGTATCTGGATAAAGAAAGGCCCGTAAATGTGGTGTATCTGGATAAAGGAAGGTCCGTAGACGTGGTGTATCTGGATAAAGGAAGGTCCGTAGACGTGGTGTATCTAGATAAAGGAAGGCCCGTAGACGTGGTGTATCTGGACAAAGGAAGGCCCGTAGACGTGGTGTATCTAGATAAAGGAAGGCCCGTAGACGTGGTGTATCTGGATAAAGGAAGGCCCGTAGACGTGGTGTATCTGGATAAAGGAAGGCCCGTAGACGTGGTGTATCTAGATAAGGGAAGGTCCGTAGACGTGGTGTATCTGGATAAAGGAAGGCCCGTAGACGTGGTGTATCTGGATAAAGGAAGGCCCGTAGACGTGGTGTATCTGGATAAAGAAAGGCCCGTAGACGTGGTGTATCTGGATAAAGAAAGGCCCGTAGACGTGGTGTATCTGGATAAAGAAAGGCCCGTAGACGTGGTGTATCTGGATAAAGGAAGGCCCGTAGACGTGGTGTATCTGGATAAAGGAAGGCCCGTAGACGTGGTGTATCTGGATAAAGGAAGGCCCGTAGACGTGGTGTATCTAGATAAGGGAAGGTCCGTAGACGTGGTGTATCTGGATAAAGGAAGGCCCGTAGACGTGGTGTATCTGGATAAAGGAAGGCCCGTAGACGTGGTGTATCTGGATAAAGAAAGGCCCGTAGACGTGGTGCATCTGGATAAAGGAAGGCCCGTAGACGTGGTGCATCTGGATAAAGGAAGGCCCGTAGACATGGTGTATCTGGATAAAGGAAGGCCCGTAGACGTGGTGTATCTGGATAAAGGAAGGCCCGTAGACGTGGTGTATCTAGATAAAGGAAGGCCCGTAGACGTGGTGTATCTGGATAAAGGAAGGCCCGTAGACGTGGTGTATCTGGATAAAGGAAGGCCCGTAGACGTGGTGTATCTAGATAAGGGAAGGTCCGTAGACGTGGTGTATCTGGATAAAGGAAGGCCCGTAGACGTGGTGTATCTGGATAAAGAAAGGCCCGTAGACGTGGTGTATCTGGATAAAGAAAGGCCCGTAGACGTGGTGTATCTGGATAAAGGGAGGCCCGTAGACGTGGTGTATCTGGATAAAGAAAGGCCCGTAGACGTGGTGTATCTGGATAAAGGGAGGCCCGTAGACGTGGTGTATCTGGATAAAGGGAGGCCCGTAGACGTTGTGTATCTGGATAAAGGAAGGCCCGTAGACGTGGTGTATCTGGATAAGGGAAGGTCTGTAGACGTGGTGTATCTGGATAAAGGAAGGCCCGTAGATGTGGTGTATCTGGATAAGGGAAGGTCCATAGACGTGGTGTATCTGGATAAAGGAAGGCCCGTAGACGTGGTGTATCTAGATAAAGGAAGGTCCGTAGACGTGGTGTATCTGGATAAAGGAAGGCCCGTAGACGTGGTGTATCTAGATAAAGGAAGGCCTGTAGACGTGGAGTATCTAGATAAAGGAAGGCCCGTAGATGTGGTGTATCTGGATACAGGAAGGCCCGTAGACGTGGTGTATCTGGATACAGGAAGGCCCGTAGACGTGGTGTATCTGGATAAAGGAAGGCCTGTAGACGTGGTGTATCTAGATAAAGGAAGGCCCATAGACGTGGTGTATCTGGATAAAGGAAGGCCTGTAGACGTGGTGTATCTGGATAAAGGAAGGCCCGTAGACGTGGTGTATCTGGATAAAGGAAGGCCCGTAGACGTGGTGTATCTGGATAAAGGAAGGCCCGTAGACGTGGTGTATCTGGATAAAGGAAGGCCCGTAGACGTGGTGTATCTAGATAAGGGAAGGTCCGTAGACGTTGTGTATCTGGATAAAGGAAGGCCCGTAGACGTGGTGTATCTGGATAAAGGAAGGCCCGTAGACGTGGTGTATCTGGATAAAGAAAGGCCCGTAGATGTGGTGCATCTGGATAAAGGAAGGCCCGTAGACGTGGTGCATCTGGATAAAGGAAGGCCCGTAGACATGGTGTATCTGGATAAAGGAAGGCCCGTAGACGTGGTGTATCTAGATAAAGGAAGGCCCGTAGACGTGGTGTATCTGGATAAAGGAAGGCCCGTAGACGTGGTGTATCTGGATAAAGGAAGGCCCGTAGACGTGGTGTATCTAGATAAGGGAAGGTCCGTAGACGTGGTGTATCTGGATAAAGGAAGGCCCGTAGACGTGGTGTATCTGGATAAAGAAAGGCCCGTAGACGTGGTGTATCTGGATAAAGAAAGGCCCGTAGACGTGGTGTATCTGGATAAAGGGAGGCCCGTAGACGTGGTGTATCTGGATAAAGAAAGGCCCGTAGACGTGGTGTATCTGGTGTGAGGGGGTTAGCTCGGCAGCGGGTGTGTGTGACCCCCGAGATGGGCTCCCCACACAAAAACAGGCCCAGCAAACGGAGGTTGTGGTTTTCAAAATCAAAAAGGTGCGGTTTATTTTCTATTTACAGTGACAAAACACAGCAAAGCAAAAGAAACATAAACAAAATAAATCCTGGTCAACTTGACCTCTGACTAAACATACAGGTTTCCTAACTAACAACTGGGATCAGCCTAGTGCTGTCCTAGTCCCTAAGTCCCTGGTTTTAAATGTCCAAGCAAATAGCCACACAGGCTTTGTCTCACCGCACAGGGGTTCACTCTCCCTAGACAGTCCACACAGGTCTGGGTCCAGGCATGAGCTAACATCTAATGAAGCTGGGAGTTCTTATAGAGGCCTAAATGAGCTGACAAGCTTCAGCTGGTCTCATCAACTCCCTGTCTGCACGACGCCCCACACTCTCCCTAGAGGTATGCGTCATCCATGAGCCCACTAGCCTCAGCTGGGCTTATACAACTCTCCACCTAGTTGTATAAGTCGGCATAAAGCCTGAATCTGGGAGAAATATCCCTACCCCCCTGGATGCAACCAGGTGACTTTACCTTCCTGCTGTCACATACCCCCCCCTCTTGTTTTAACCTCGGGGTTGGAACACCAGCAATCAGGCATTCATGTACTCGAGACAAAGCATCCACATTCCCCATTTGAACGCCAGGGCGATGCTTTACTGTGAAGTTGAATTCCTGGAGGGCCAGGAACCACCTATTCACTCTTCTATTTGTTTCCTTGTTTTGAGCCATCCACTTTAACGGAGCGTGATCCGTAACCATGTCAAAGTGCCTACCTAGCAGGTAGTACCAAAGGGAAACTAGAGCCCACTTCACCGCTAAACACTCCTTTTCAACGGTGGCGTAATTTACCTCATGGGACTTCAACTTCCTGCTGAGGTAAATGACTGGGTGCTCTTCCCCGTTCCAATACTGCTCCTAACCCCACATCTGACGCATCACTTTGTACGACAAAGTCTTTAGAGAAGTCGGGTGAGTACAACACTGGCTGGCTACATAAGGCTTGTTTCAAGAATTGGAATGCTGCCTCAGCCTCGGGGGTCCATTTAATCATGACCGACCCTTTCCCCTTCGTTAGGTTGGTTAGGGGCACAGCCTTAGAGGCAAAGTGGGGAATGAAGCGCCGATAATAACCCGCGATTCCCAGAAAGGCCCGTACCTGCTTCTTGCTGTTGGGACGTGGCCAACTCTGGATGGCCTCGACTTTGTTGAGTTGGGGTTTTATTACTCCCCTCCCAATGGTGTACCCAAGATATTTGGCCTCCTCCTGCCCAATGGTACACTTCTTGGGGTTAGCCGTAAACCCCGCTTCCCGAACAGAGTCCAGGACTGCTTGCACTTTTGGCAGATGTGAGGCCCAATCTGTGCTATGGACAATTACGTCATCCAGGTAAGCCGCAGCATACTTCCGATGGGGCCTCAGCATCTGGTCCATTTTCCGCTGGAATGTGGCCGGCGCATTCTGTAACCCGAACGGCATTCTTTTATATTGGAACGCCCCGTCTGGGGTTACAAATGCGGTTTTCTCTTTGGCCAATTTGGCCAGGGGGATTTGCCAATACCCTTTTGTGAGGTCAAGAGTCGTCATGTATCGGGCTGTTCCCAGCCGGTCGATCAACTCATCTATACGTGGCATGGGGTAGGTGTCAAATTTTGTAACTTTGTTCAACTGACGAAAATCGTTACAAAATCGCCAGCTCCCATCCGGTTTAGGCACCAACACAATGGGACTAGACCAATCACTTTGGGACTCCTCTATCACCCCTAAGTTCAGCATTTTCTGTACTTCCTCCCGTATTGCCTCCCGTCGGGCCTCTGGGATCCGATAGGGTTTTAACTTCACCCTTTCACCGGGCGGGGTAATGATGTCATGCTCTACCCCAGATGTTTGTCCCGGCAGCTCAGAGAATACCTCCTTGTTGCGAAGCACAAACTCCTTAACCTCCTGTTGTTGGGGTTGTGACAAGGTGGCTGCTATTCCAACCTCAGGAATCACGCAACCAGTTTGAGCTGGTGACCAAGTGTCTGCGACTAGGGACTCTCTATCCCTCCAGGCTTTCAACAGATTAACGTGATAGATCTGTTCGGGCTTTCGCCTTCCTGGTTGTCTGACCTTGTAATTCACTTCGCTCACTTTTTCCATTATCTCGTAGGGGCCTTGCCATTTGGCAAGGAATTTACTTTCAACCGTAGGGACAAGTACCAGTATCCTATCCCCCGGGGAAAAGGTACGGGTCTTGGCTCCACGGTTGTACACTCTCTGCTGTGCTAACTGCGCTTGGGCCAAATGTTCCTTCACGGTGGGCATTACCTGTGCAATTCGGTCTTGCATCAGGGCGACATGCTCAATCACACTCCTGTGGGGAGAACTCTCACTTTCCCAAGTTTCCTTGGCAATATCCAACAGCCCTCTTGGGTGTCTCCCATACAGTAACTCAAAGGGGGAGAATCCCGTAGAGGATTGGGGCACCTCCCTAATAGCAAACATCAAATAAGGAAGTAGACAGTCCCAATCCTTTCCATCTCTATCCACCACTTTCTTCAACATTTGTTTTAGGGTTTTGTTGAATCTTTCAACCAGCCCATCGGTTTGGGGGTGATACACAGATGTACGTAATTGCGTCACTTTGAACAATTTACACAGCTCCTTCATAACCCGGGACATAAAGGGTGTACCTTGGTCCGTAAGCAGTTCTTTACAAATACCCACCCGGCTAAAAACAAGAGATAGCTCTTTGGCTATGGTTTTGGCCGAGGTATTTCTGAGAGGGATCGCTTCTGGATAACGGGTGGCATAGTCCATTATAACCAATATGTACTGGTGCCCCCTAGCGGACTTGATTATAGGACCTACCAAATCCATGGCGATCCTCTCAAACGGGACCTCAATGATGGGTAGAGGGACCAGCGGGCTACGGAAATGTGGCATCGGGGCCGACCTCTGACACACAGGGCAGGAGGAACAATAATTTTCTATGTCCTTTATCACCCCCGGCCAATAGAATCTCTGTAATACCCTCTCTCGGGTTTTCTCTGTCCCCAGATGACCTCCAAGAATGTGCCCATGGGCCAACTCCAACACCAACTTCCTGTAAGGTTTGGGCACCACAAGCTGCTCAACGGTTTCTTCTGCCCTTTTTGCCACCCGATACAGTAGGTCCTTCTCTACGCTGAAGTATGGGTAAGTGCAGGTATTATCTGGGTTCACTAACTCGCCATCTATTTTCACTACGTTTTCCCGTGCCTTTATTAGGGCGGGGTCTTTCAACTGTTCTGTGGCAAAGTTTTCCCTGTGAACCTCCAGATCAGAAAACTCCACAGACGGTAGGTTTTCGTCTGAGGAGGTGGGCTCCTCTCCAGTTTCTTGAGTCTCCCCTGCCAATACTGATAAGGGAAATTCCGGAGAGTCCTCACCACTCTCAGGGGAGTTCTGGCTATCCCATTCCTGGTACATAGGGGCACCAGTGGGGGGCTCAGGGTCATCCCACAGTTCCCAGAACTTCGGAAAATCCCTTCCCACAATGGCGTCATGCGGTAACTGAGATACTAAGCCCACTGGATGAGAGAGGGTACCTTTGGGGGTCTCGAAACACACTGTAGTCACTGGATACTCTCGGGTGTCCCCATGCACACAAATAACAGCTACCTTGCTATTCCCAGAGACCTCTGTTTTAACTAACTCAGCCTTTATCAGGGTCACAAGGCTACCTGAATCCAGCAATACCACAACATTTCTACCATTAACACACATTTTGCATAAATGTTTCTCAGTTCCTCGAATGGCAGTGCATGCGACTGTCGCACACAGCGACTGACGTCTGCCCATCAGAAAGTCACACTGCATGGGTTCCTCCACAACCGGGCAATTGGCTGCAATATGTCCCGCTTGCCGGCAGCGGTAGCAAACGATCCTTCTTGCCGCCTCTTGAGCCGCTGATTTCCCAGGCTGTTCTCGCCAAACTTGGGGTAGAGCTCCCACCCTCTCACTCTCTCCACCCTCACCCCTTGGAATCCTCTTATCCGCCCCTGGGGATGGTCTGGTCTTAGGGTGGAAAGTCCGAGTGTCTCTGGAAGAGGCCGTCAGGTTCTCTGTAGCCAAGTATTTCTCCACACGATCCACAAGACCATCGGCCGTCTCTGGGTCTCCATGGCTTACCCACTTTTGGATGGCAGTAGGAAGAGCTCTCAAAAACCGATCCATTACAACACGTTCCACAATCTTTGGTGCGGACAAAGTCTCTGGCTGTAGCCACTTTCTGCTCAGGTGAATGAGATCATACATTTGAGACCTGGGGGGTTTTCCAAGCTGGAAAGTCCAGTTATGCACACGCTGAGCCCGGACAGCCTGGGTGACACCCAGCCTTGCCAATATTTCAGCTTTTAGCATCACATAGTCTTTTGCTTGGTCAGGCTCTAGGTCATAGTAAGCCTTCTGCGATTCACCAGTTAACAGAGGAGCCACCAGTCCAGCCCACTGCTCCTCAGGCCACTTTTCTCTTTCAGCAGTCCTTTCAAATGTGGTCAAAAATACCTCTGGATCATCCTCTCCAGTCATTTTTGTCAATAAACGACTCACCCCAAAGGACGCGGTATTAGTGGGACAGCTTTCCTCACTGGTCTGCGGACGTTGCTGCATTACTGCTTCCATTTGTTGTAGTCTCTGCTCTTGCTTCTGTAACAGGTCTATGAAGCGGGCCTCAGATTGCTGCTGGGCTTGTTGCTGAGCTTCCAGACTCTGTTGGTGAGCTTGCTGCTGGGCTGCGAAGTTCTGTTGTTGAGCTTGCTGCTGGGCTGCGAAGTTCTGTTGTTGAGCTGCAAGGCTCTGTTGTTGAGCTGCAAGGCTCTTTTGCAAACCTGCATTTGTCTGCTGTTGATTGGCATTTGCTAGAGCCAGCTGCTTCAGTATCTCCTCCATGCTGGCTTAAAAAAAAACTGCCACTGGTTCTCCACCAACTGTGAGGGGGTTAGCTTGGCAGCGGGTGTGTGTGACCCCCGGGATGGGCTCCCCACACAAAAACAGGCCCAGCAAACGGAGGTTGTGGTTTTCAAAATCAAAAAAAAGGTGCGGTTTATTTTCTATTTACAGTGACAAAACACAGCAAAGCAAAAGAAACATAACCAAAATAAATCCTGGTCAACTTGACCTCTGACTAAACATACAGGTTTCCTAACTAACAACTGGGATCAGCCTAGTGCTGTCCTAGTCCCTAAGTCCCTGGTTTTAAATGTCCAAGCAAATAGCCACACAGGCTTTGTCTCACCGCACAGGGGTTCACTCTCCCTAGACAGTCCACACAGGTCTGGGTCCAGGCATGAGCTAACATCTAATGAAGCTGGGAGTTCTTATAGAGGCCTAAATGAGCTGACAAGCTTCAGCTGGCCTCATCAACTCCCTGTCTGTACGACGCCCAGCCCTCTCCCTAGAGGTATGAGTCATCCATGAGCCCACTAGCCTTATACAACTCTCCACCTAGTTGTATAAGTCGGCGTAAAGCCTGAATCTGGGCGAAATATATCTACCCCCCTGGATGCAACCAGGTGACTTTACCTTCCTGCTGTCACACTGGATAAGGGAAGGTCTGTAGACGTGGTGTATCTGGATAAAGGAAGGTCTGTAGACGTGGTGTATCTAGATAAAGGAAGGTCTGTAGACGTGGTGTATCTGGATAAAGGAAGGTCTGTAGACGTGGTGTATCTGGATAAAGGAAGGTCTGTAGACGTGGTGTATCTGGATAAAGGAAGGCCCGTAGACGTGGTGTATCTGGATAAAGGAAGGTCCGTAGACGTGGTGTATCTGGATAAAGGAAGGTCTGTAGACGTGGTGTATCTGGATAAAGGAAGGCCCGTAGACGTGGTGTATCTAGATAAAGGAAGGCCCGTAGACGTGGTGTATCTGGATAAAGGAAGGCCCGTAGACGTGGTGTATCTGGATAAAGGAAGGCCCGTAGACGTGGTGTATCTGGATAAAGGAAGGCCCGTAGACGTGGTGTATCTAGATAAAGGAAGGTCCGTAGACGTGGTGTATCTGGATAAAGGAAGGTCCGTAGACGTGGTGTATCTGGATAAGGGAAGGTCCGTAGACGTGGTGTATCTGGATAAAGGAAGGCCCGTAGACGTGGTGTATCTAGATAAAGGAAGGCCCGTAGACGTGGTGTATCTGGATAAAGGAAGGCCCGTAGACGTGGTGTATCTGGATAAAGGAAGGCCCGTAGACGTGGTGTATCTAGATAAAGGAAGGTCCGTAGACGTGGTGTATCTAGATAAAGGAAGGTCCGTAGACGTGGTGTATGTGGATAAAGGAAGGCCCGTAGATGTGGTGTATGTGGATAAAGGAAGGTCCGTAGACGTGGTGTATCTAGATAAAGGAAGGTCCGTAGACGTGGTGTATCTAGATAAAGGAAGGTCCGTAGACGTGGTGTATCTGGATAAAGGAAGGTCCGTAGACGTGGTGTATCTGGATAAGGGAAGGTCCGTAGACGTGGTGTATCTGGATAAAGGAAGGCCCGTAGACGTGGTGTATCTAGATAAAGGAAGGCCCGTAGACGTGGTGTATCTGGATAAAGGAAGGCCCGTAGACGTGGTGTATCTGGATAAAGGAAGGCCCGTAGACGTGGTGTATCTAGATAAAGGAAGGTCCGTAGACGTGGTGTATCTGGATAAAGGAAGGCCCGTAGACGTGGTGTATCTGGATAAGGGAAGGTCCGTAGACGTGGTGTATCTGGATAAAGGAAGGTCCGTAGACGTGGTGTATCTGGATAAGGGAAGGTCCGTAGACGTGGTGTATCTGGATAAAGGAAGGCCCGTAGACGTGGTGTATCTAGATAAAGGAAGGTCTGTAGACGTGGTGTATCTGGATAAAGGAAGGTCTGTAGACGTGGTGTATCTGGATAAAGGAAGGCCCGTAGACGTGGTGTATCTGGATAAAGGAAGGCCCGTAGACGTGGTGTATCTGGATAAAGGAAGGCCCGTAGACGTGGTGTATCTAGATAAAGGAAGGTCCGTAGACGTGGTGTATCTGGATAAAGGAAGGCCCGTAGACGTGGTGTATCTGGATAAAGGAAGGCCCGTAGACGTGGTGTATCTGGATAAAGGAAGGCCCGTAGACGTGGTGTATCTAGATAAAGGAAGGTCCGTAGACGTGGTGTATCTAGATAAAGGAAGGTCCGTAGACGTGGTGTATCTGGATAAAGGAAGGTCCGTAGACGTGGTGTATCTGGATAAGGGAAGGTCCGTAGACGTGGTGTATCTGGATAAAGGAAGGCCCGTAGACGTGGTGTATCTAGATAAAGGAAGGCCCGTAGACGTGGTGTATCTGGATAAAGGAAGGCCCGTAGACGTGGTGTATCTGGATAAAGGAAGGCCCGTAGACGTGGTGTATCTAGATAAAGGAAGGTCCGTAGACGTGGTGTATCTGGATAAAGGAAGGCCCGTAGACGTGGTGTATCTGGATAAGGGAAGGTCCGTAGACGTGGTGTATCTGGATAAAGGAAGGTCCGTAGACGTGGTGTATCTGGATAAGGGAAGGTCCGTAGACGTGGTGTATCTGGATAAAGGAAGGCCCGTAGACGTGGTGTATCTGGATAAGGGAAGGTCCGTAGACGTGGTGTATCTGGATAAAGGAAGGTCCGTAGACGTGGTGTATCTGGATAAGGGAAGGTCCGTAGACGTGGTGTATCTGGATAAAGGAAGGCCCGTAGACGTGGTGTATCTGGATAAGGGAAGGTCCGTAGATGTGGTGTATCTGGATAAGGGAAGGTCCATAGACGTGGTGTATCTGGATAAAGGAAGGTCCGTTGGCATGGACTATAGGGGTGAGGACATGGACTGAAAACTGGCTACAAGGACGAGTTCAGAGGGTGGTGATAAATGGGGAGTACTCGGAATGGTCGGGGGTGGGTAGTGGGGTCCCCCAGGGGTCTGTGCTGGAGGATGGGGTAAGCAGTGCAATCTATGTATTTGCAGACGATACTAAGCTAAGCAGGGCAATAACTTCTCCACAGGATGTGGAAACCTTCCAAGAAGATCTGAACAATATAATGGGGGGGGGGGGGGGGGCAACTACATGCAAATGAGGTTCAATGTAGAAAAATTGAAAATAATGCATTTGGGGGGTAAAAATCTGAATGCAATCTATACACTGGGGGGAGAACCTCTGGGGGGGATCTAGGGTGAAGGACCTGGAGGTCCTAGTAGATTATTGGCTCAGGTATGGGGGAGGGAGGAGCTCAGGTATGAGGGAGGGAGGAGCTCAGGTATGGAGGGGAGGAGCTCAGGTATGGGGGAGGGAGGAGCTCAGCAATGCCAAGCTGCTGCTAACAAAGCAAACAGAATATTGGCATTAAAAAGGAGAATAACTCCAGAGATAAAAGGATAATTCTCCCGGTCTACAAGACTCTGGTCCGGCCGCACCTGGAGTATGCCGTCCAGTTCTGGGCACCAGTCCTCAGGAAGGATGTACTGGAAATGGAGAAGAGTACAAAGAAGGGCCACAAAGCTAATAAAGGGTCTGGAGGATATTAGTTATGAGGAAAGGTTGTGAGCTCTGAACTTATTCTCTCTGGAGAAGAGACGCTTGAGAGGGGAGATGATTTCAATGTACAAATACCGTACTGGTGACCCCACAATAGGGAGAAAACGTTTCCATGGAAGGGAGTTTAATAAAACACGTGGCCACTCATTAAAATTAGAGGAAAAGAGGATTAACCTTAAACTATGTAGAGGGTTCTTTACTGTAAGAGTGGCAAGGATGTGGAATTCCCTTCCACAGGCGGTGGTCTCAGCGGGAACATCGATGTTTCAAGAAACTATTAGATAATCATCTGAAGGAGCACAACATACAGGGAGATACAATGTAATACTGACATCTCATCACACACATAGGTTGGACTTGTGTCTTTTTTCAGCCTCACCTCCTATGTAACGGCTGCTCCTCCAGACTGACACCCACCAAGACATTTTGGTATTTGCATAACTCCTCCCACTACTTGCATCAGGACTGAGGGCTCTTGAGAGGAGTACTGAGGCAGGGTGCAGTGATGTTTCCAGGAAGCCCCTCCCACCAGCCATGATCTGTCTGCATTGCATAGAGAAGCACAGAGACCCGGTGATGACATCACTAAATCTAAAATAAGGTATGTCATGAAAATGGAAAAGTTTTATTTAAAAAAGGCGTTATTGATTGTTGATAAGAGGGGAGGGGGGACCCAGGGAAGGCAAAATATAAGCATTATAAACTTAAACACACAGAGATGGGCGTGGACGTGTTCTTCCTGACCCTGACTACAAATGTGAAATAGAAAAACATTCTCCCATCTCTGCCAGGAGAAACGCATCCCCTCCTAGGTTCCCTCTGAAGTCCCCTCTGATGTTCTCTTTGATGTCCTGTCCAATGTCCTCTCCGATGTCCCCACCGATGTTCTTTGATGTCCTGTCCAATGTCCTCTCCGATGTCCCCACCGATGTTCTCTTTAATTTCCTGTCCAATGTCCTCTCCGATGTCCCCACCGATGTTCTCTTTGATGTCCTCTCCGATGTCCCCACCGATGTTCTCTTTGATGTCCTGTCCAATGTCCTCTCCGATGTTACATAGTTACATAGTTACATAGTTAGTCAGGTTGAAAAAAGACAAAGTCCATCCAGTTCAACCATAAAAAAAATAACTAAAATAAAATAAAAAAAAATATCGTGCACTCCCATATACCCAATTCTATACCCAGAGTTGATCCAGAGAAAGGCGAAAAACCCCAGCAGAGCATGATCCAATTTGCTACAGCAGGGGAAAAAATTCCTTCCTGATCCCCCGAGAGGCAATCGGATTTTCCCCGGATCAACTTTACCAAGAACTGTTAGTACCCAGTTATATTCTGTACATTTAGGAAAGTATCCAGGCCTTTCTTAAAGCAATCTACTGAGCTGGCCAGATCCACCTCTGCAGGGAGTCTGTTCCACATTTTCACAGCTCTTACTGTGAAGAAACCTTTCCGCATTTGGAGATGAAATCTTTTTTCTTCTAGACGTAAAGAGTGCCCCCTTGTTCTCTGTGTTGACCGTAAAGTGAATAACTCATCACCAAGTTCACTATATGGACCCCTTATATATTTGTACATGTTGATCATATCCCCCCTTATTCTCCTCTTCTCAAGAGAGAATAAATTCAGTTCCTCTAATCTTTCCTCATAGCTGAGCTCCTCCATGCCTCTTATCAGTTTGGTTGCCCTTCTCTGCACTTTCTCCAGTTCCCCGATATGCTTTTTGAGAACTGGTGCCCAAAACTGAACTGCGTATTCCAGATGAGGCCTTACTAATGATTCTCTTTGATGTCCTGTCCAATGTCCTCTCCGATGTCCCCACCGATGTTCTCTTTGATGTCCTGTCCAATGTCCTCTCCGATGTCCCCACCGATGTTCTCTTTGATGTCCTGTCCAATGTCCTCTCCGATGTCCCCACCGATGTTCTCTTTGATGTCCTGTCCAATGTCCTCTCCGATGTCCCCACCGATGTTCTCTTTGATGTCCTGTCCAATGTCCTCTCCGATGTCCCCACCGATGTTCTCTTTGATGTCCTGTCCAATGTCCTCTCCGATGTCCCCACCGATGTTCTCTTTGATGTCCTGTCCAATGTCCTCTCCGATGTCCCCACCGATGTTCCCCTTTGATGTCCTGTCCAATGTCCTCTCCGATGTCCCCACCGATGTTCCCCTTTGATGTCCTGTCCAATGTCCTGTCCCGATGTCCCCACCGATGTTCTCTTTGATGTCCTGTCCAATGTCCTCTCCGATGTTCTCTTTGATTTCCTGTCCAATGTCCTCTCCGATGTCCCCACCGATGTTCTCTTTGATGTCCTGTCCAATGTCCTCTCCGATGTCCCCACCGATGTTCCCCTTTGATGTCCTGTCCAATGTCCTGTCCCGATGTCCCCACCGATGTTCTCTTTGATGTCCTGTCCAATGTCCTCTCCGATGTTCTCTTTGATTTCCTGTCCAATGTCCTCTCCGATGTCCCCACCAATGTTCTCTTTGATTTCCTGTCCAATGTCCTCTCCGATGTCCTCTCTCTCTGAAGTTCCCCCTCTGATGTCCCTCCGATGTCCCCTCTGTTGCACGCTCCGATGTCCTCTCCAATGTTCCATTCCTCTGAAGTCCTTTCCAATTTCCTCTTCAATGTCCCCTTTCTGATGTACTCTCCAATATTCCTTCCGATTTTTTTTCCAATGTCCCCTCCAATGTTCCATTCCTCTGAAGTCCCCTCCAATGTCCCCCTCTGATGTCTCCTCCAATTTCCTCTTCCATGTTCGCTTTCTGATGTACTCTCCAATATTTCCTCGGACGTTCCATCCAATGTCCCCCTCTCATCTCTGGCCCCTCCCTGAAGGCAGGTGAAAAAAGATCAGCAACAGTGCAGTGACCTTGGTGGCGAAAAACTCATAGTGAGTCCCTCCACCCAGAGCCGTCTTTAATATTGATTGGACCCTGGGCAAACATTTTCTTGGGTCCTCCCGAATCCACTTATCAACTATTTGTGGGCTCAAAGGGAGGATGCATCAGGCCCCACAACAATGACTGGGCCCGGGGGCAGCTGCCCCTTTTGCCCTGTGTTTAAGGCGGTCCTGCCCCCACCCCACTGTGAGAATTTACTTCACCCCTGGACTGCGGCTCCAGAGCCACGTACACTGCAGGCTTCTCTCATCCTGGCCCCTGGCCAGACCAGCTCAGCGCCATCCCTACCAGGAGGGCATTAGAACTTAGGAAGCTTAAGGAGGTCCTTGTCTTTATCCAGGGAGAAGCCTGGGGCACCGGCCAGAATCCAACCCAAGAGGAACAAGCTCCGCCCACCACTCCCACCTTATTGTGATGAGGGATGATCGGAACCACAGATGGTACACCAGAAAATCAAAGGAATGAGGAGGAACCCATCAATCCAAACACCTGGAAGTGTCAAACTCTGCAAACCTACCTAATCTTCATCCAAAAAGCCTCCTCATTCTCCACCTCCTCCTCCACCTCATCCTCTTCATTCTCCACCTCTTCCCTCCTCCTCCACTTCATCCTCATCTTCCACCTCATACTATGCCTCATGCTCATCCTCCCCCTGATCCTCCACCTTATCCTCAGCCTCCTCCTCCACCTCATCTTCCACCTCATCCTACGCCTCATGCTCATCCTCCTTTTCCACCTCATCCTCATCTTCCACCTCATCTTCACCCTCATCCTCCGCCTCCACCTCAACCTCCTCTTCCACCTTATGCTCATCTTCCACCTCATCCTCCTCTTCCACCTCATGCTCATCTTCCACCTCATGCTAATCTTCCACCTCATCCTCCTCCTCCTCATTATCCACCTCATGCTCATCCTCCACCTCATGCTAATCTTCCACCTCATCCTCCTCCTCCTCATTATCCACCTCATGCTCATCCTCCACCTCATGCTCATCCTCCACTTCCACCTCAACCTCCTCCTCCACCTCATGCTAATCTTCAACCTCATGCTCATCCTCCTCTTCCACCTCATGCTCATCTTCCACCTCATCCTCCTCCTCCTCATTATCCACCTCATGCTCATCCTCCACCTCATGCTAATCTTCCACCTCATCCTCCTCCTCCTCATTATCCACCTCATGCTCATCCTCCACCTCATGCTCCTCTTCCATCTCATGCTCATCTTCCACCTTATCCTCCTCCTCCTCATTATCCAGTATCCACCTCATGCTCATCCTCCACCTCATGCTCATCTTCCACCTCATGCTCATCCTCCACCTCATGCTCATCCTCCACCTCATGCTAATCCTCCACCTCATGCTAATCCTCCACCTCATCCTCCACCCCATCCTCAACCTCTGCCCCATCCTCAACCTCCTCATCCACCTCCTCCTCAACCTCATTCTCCCCCTTATCCTCCGCCACCTCATCCTACACCTCCTCCTCATGCTCATCCTCCGCCTCATCTTCCACCTCATCCTCATTATCCACCTCATGTTCATCCTCCACCTCCGCCCCATCCTCCTCCTCATCCGCCGCCCCATCCTCCTCCTCAGAGCTGAGAGGCCAGAGTCTTAGTCACAGTGACTGCGGACAAGAACAAGGAAGGAATCTGATTGAACTTCCTCAACAGGCTGCAAATCAGCCCTGGAATGGGGACTAATTTCCTGGTGATCAGGTCCCATGAAGACCTCTGGACTCCACTGGAGGCTGGGCCGGTGCTTCCACAAGGCAAACTAGGCAGCCGCCTAGGGCGCCCGGCCACTGGTGTTCCTACTCTCTTCTCTCTGCAGCAAAACTAAGTCTCAACATCAACAGGCAGCCACTGCTCCATTCACACACAGTGTCAGAAACGCAGCGGTGGCAGAGGAGTGTGTGTCCCGACTCCCAAATGAACGGAAGCAAACATGCATTGATGGGCGCTGGTGAGGCTGAAGTGATGGGCGCTGGTGAGGCTGAAGTGATGGGCGCTGGTGAGGCTGAAGTGATGGGCGCTGGTGAGGCTGCATTGATGGGCGCTGGTGAGGCTGCATTGATGGGCGCTGGTGAGGCTGAAGTGATGGGCGCTGGTGAGGCTGAAGTGATGGGCGCTGGTGAGGCTGAAGTGATGGGCGCTGGTGAGGCTGAAGTGATGGGCGCTGGTGAGGCTGCATTGATGGGCGCTGGTGGGGCTGAAGTGATGGGCGCTGGTGAGGCTGAAGTGATGGGCGCTGGTGAGGCTGAAGTGATGGGCGCTGGTGAGGCTGAAGTGATGGGCGCTGGTGGGGCTGAAGTGATGGGCGCTGGTGGGGCTGAAGTGATGGGCGCTGGTGGGGCTGAAGTGATGGGCGCTGGTGAGGCTGAAGTGATGGGCGCTGGTGAGGCTGAAGTGATGGGCGCTGGTGAGGCTGAAGTGATGGGCGCTGGTGAGGCTGAAGTGATGGGCGCTGGTGAGGCTGAAGTGATGGGCGCTGGTGAGGCTGAAGTGATGGGCGCTGGTGAGGCTGAAGTGATGGGCGCTGGTGGGGCTGAAGTGATGGGCGCTGGTGGGGCTGAAGTGATGGGCGCTGGTGAGGCTGAAGTGATGGGTGCTGGTGGGGCTGAAGTGATGGGTGCTGGTGAGGCTGCATTGATGGGCGCTGGTGAGGCTGCATTGATGGGCGCTGGTGGGGCTGAAGTGATGGGCGCTGGTGAGGCTGCATTGATGGGCGCTGGTGGGGCTGAAGTGATGGGCGCTGGTGAGGCTGAAGTGATGGGTGCTGGTGGGGCTGAAGTGATGGGCACTGGTGAGGCTGAAGTGATGGGTGCTGGTGGGGCTGAAGTGATGGGTGCTGGTGGGGCTGAAGTGATGGGTGCTGGTGAGGCTGAAGTGATGGGCGCTGGTGGGGCTGAAGTGATGGGTGCTGGTGAGGCTGAAGTGATGGGCGCTGGTGGGGCTGAAGTGATGGGTGCTGGTGAGGCTGGAGTGATGGGCACTGGTGGGGCTGGAGTGATGGGCGCTGGTGGGGCTGGACTGATGGGCGCTGGTGGGGCTGGACTGATGGGCGCTGGTGGGGCTGAAGTGATGGGTGCTGGTGAGGCTGAAGTGATAGGTGCTGGTGAGGCTGGAGTGATGGGCGCTGGTGGGGCTGGAGTGATGGGCGCTGGTGGGGCTGGAGTGATGGGCGCTGGTGGGGCTGGAGTGATGGGCGCTGGTGGGGCTGGAGTGATAGGTGCTGGTGAGGCTGAAGTGATGGGTGCTGGTGAGGCTGAAGTGATGGGTGCTGGTGAGGCTGAAGTGATGGGTGCTGGTGAGGCTGAAGTGATGGGTGCTGGTGAGGCTGAAGTGATGGGTGCTGGTGAGGCTGAAGTGATGGGCGCTGGTGGGGCTGCATTGATGGGCGCTGGTGGGGCTGCATTGATGGGCGTTTCGTTAAAAAGGTGGGATCATATACTTGGGCAGGGCAAAGAGGGTGGAGTCAGAGGGATGGTAAAATTAGGATTCGCCTAGGCTGAAGTGATGGGCGCTGGTGGGGCTGCATTGATGGGCGTTTCGTTAAAAAGGTGGGATCATATACTTGGGCAGGGCAAAGAGGGTGGAGTCAGAGGGATGGTAAAATTAGGATTCGCCTAGGCTGAAGTGATGGGCGCTGGTGAGGCTGCATTGATGGGCGCTGGTGGGGCTGAAGTGATGGGCGCTGGTGGGGCTGAAGTGATGGGTGCTGGTGGGGCTGAAGTGATGGGTGCTGGTGGGGCTGAAGTGATGGGTGCTGGTGGGGCTTTAGTGATGGGTGCTGGTGAGGCTGAAGTGATGGGCGCTGGTGGGGCTGAAGTGATGGGCGCTGGTGAGGCTGAAGTGATGGGCGCTGGTGGGGCTGGAGTGATGGGCGCTGGTGGGGCTGGAGTGATGGGCGCTGGTGGGGCTGCATTGATGGGCGCTGGTGGGGCTGCATTGATGGGCGTTTCGTTAAAAAGGTGGGATCATATACTTGGGCAGGGCAAAGAGGGTGGAGTCAGAGGGATGGTAAAATTAGGATTCGCCTAGGCTGAAGTGATGGGCGCTGGTGGGGCTGCATTGATGGGCGTTTCGTTAAAAAGGTGGGATCATATACTTGGGCAGGGCAAAGAGGGTGGAGTCAGAGGGATGGTAAAATTAGGATTCGCCTAGGCTGAAGTGATGGGCGCTGGTGAGGCTGCATTGATGGGCGCTGGTGGGGCTGAAGTGATGGGCGCTGGTGGGGCTGAAGTGATGGGTGCTGGTGGGGCTGAAGTGATGGGTGCTGGTGGGGCTGAAGTGATGGGTGCTGGTGGGGCTTTAGTGATGGGTGCTGGTGAGGCTGAAGTGATGGGCGCTGGTGGGGCTGAAGTGATGGGCGCTGGTGAGGCTGAAGTGATGGGCGCTGGTGGGGCTGGAGTGATGGGCGCTGGTGGGGCTGGAGTGATGGGCGCTGGTGGGGCTGGAGTGATGGGTGCTGGTGAGGCTGAAGTGATGGGTGCTGGTGAGGCTGAAGTGATGGGCGCTGGTGAGGCTGAAGTGATGGGTGCTGGTGGGGCTGCATTGATGGGCGTTTCGTTAAAAAGGTGGGATCATATACTTGGGCAGGGCAAAGAGGGTGGAGTCAGAGGGACGGTAAAATTAGGATTCGCCTAGGGTGTCACAGATCCTTGCACCCGTCCCGAGTGGAGGTCTCGGGTGGGGGTCCCGGTTGGAAGTCCCGAGTGGAGGTCCCGAGTGGAAGTCCCGGGTGGAGGTCCCCGGTGGAGGTCCCGAGTGGAAGTCCCGGTTGGAGGTCCCGAGTGGAGGTCCCGAGTGGAGGTCCCCGGTGGAGGTCCCGAGTGGAGGTTCCCGGTGGAGGTCCCCGGTGGAGGTCCCGAGTGAAGGTCCCGAGTGAAGGTCCCGAGTGAAGGTCCCCGGTGGAGGTCCCGAGTGAAGGTCCCCGGTGGAGGTCCCGAGTGAAGGTCCCCGGTGGAGGTCCCGAGTGAAGGTCCCCGGTGGAGGTCCCGAGTGGAGGTCCCCGGTGGAGGTCCCGAGTGGAGGTCCCCGGTGGAGGTCCCCGGTGGAGGTCCCGAGTGGAGGTCCCCGGTGGAGGTCCCGAGTGGAGGTCCCCGGTGGAGGTCCTGGTTGGAGGTTCCGGGTGAAGGTCCTGTGTGGGGGTCCCCGGTGTAGGTCCTGAATGGAGGTCCCCGGTGGAGGTCCTGAATGGAGGTCCCTGGTGGAGGTCCTGAGTGAAGGTCCCCGGTGGAGGTCCCGAGTGAAGGTCCCCGGTGGAGGTCCCGAGTGAAGGTCCCGAGTGAAGGTCCCAAGTGGAGGTCCCAAGTGGAGGTCCCGAGTGAAGGTCCTGAGTGGAGGTCCCGAGTGAAGGTCCTGAGTGAAGGTCCCCGGTGAAGGTCCCGAGTGAAGGTCCCCGGTGAAGGTCCCGAGTGAAGGTCCCCGGTGAAGGTCCTGAGTGAAGGTCCCGAGTGGAGGTCCTGAGTGAAGGTCCCCGGTGAAGGTCCTGAGTGAAGGTCCCCGGTGAAGGTCCCGAGTGGAGGTCCTGGTTGGAGGTCCCCGGTGGAGGTTCCGGGTGGAGGTTCCGGGTGAATGTTCCGGGTGAAGGTCCTGTGTGGGGGTCCCCGGTGTAGGTCCTGAGTGGAGGTCCCCGGTGAAGGTCCCGAGTGAAGGTCCCCGGTGAAGGTCCCGAGTGAAGGTCCCAAGTGGAGGTCCTGAGTGAAGGTCCCCGGTGAAGGTCCCGAGTGAAGGTCCCTGGTGAAGGTCCCGAGTGGAGGTCCTGGTTGGAGGTCCCCGGTGGAAGTTCCGGGTGGAGGTTCCGGGTGAATGTTCCGGGTGAAGGTCCTGTGTGGGGGTCCCCGGTGAAGGTTCCGAGTGAAGGTCCCCGGTGAAGGTCCTGGTTGGAGGTCCCCGGTGGAGGTTCCGGGTGGAGGTTCTGGGTGAAGGTTCCGGGTGAAGGTCCTGTGTGGGGGTCCCCGGTGTAGGTCCTGAGTGGAGGTCCCCGGTGTAGGTCCTGAGTGGAGGTCCCCGGTGAAGGTTCCGAGTGAAGGTCCCCGGTGAAGGTCCCGAGTGGAGGTCCTGGTTGGAGGTCCCCGGTGGAGGTCCCGAGTGGAGGTCCCCGGTGGAGGTCCTGAGTGACCAAAACAGAAAGCGCTCAGGTGTGGACGTCCTCCAGGTGACTATCTCCTCCCAACAGCCCAGGGTGCAGGCAATGCAATTTCAGGCAAAACAAAAGATCGAGTCTTCTGGACAGCAGCACTCCAATAAAAAGCCTTTATTAAGTAAAATCTTCAAAAATCCAAATACAGCCCAGCAAGTCACACAATTCTGCTTAGAGCCGACTAGTTTCACACTTACTTAGTGTTTAATCATATGATAGCTATGATTAAACACTGATGCCGCGCACACACGACCGTTTTTCCCGTCATTTTTTTCTTTGTCGAGAAAAACGAGCGTCTGTGGGCTCCGTGGCAGTGACTCCCGATGGGAAAACTGCCGCGGAAAAAAATGCTGGAAAAAACGATGAGAAAATTTAGAGCATGTTCTAATTTTTCTCGTCGTGATTAATGCCGTTTTTCTCGTCCAAAGGAAAATGATCGTGTGAACGCGACGTAAGTAAGTGTGAAACTAGTCGGCTCTAAGCAGAATTGTGTGACTTGCTGTGCTGTATTTGGATTTTTGAAGATTTTACATAATAAAGGCTTTTTATTGGAGTGCTGCTGTCCAGAAGACTTGATTTGCTTTGTTTTGCCTAGAGGTCACGAGTGAAGGTCCCGAGTGGAGGTCCTGGTTGGAGGTCCCGAGTGGAGGTCCTGAGTGGAGGTCCCGGGTGGAGGTCCCGAGTGAAGGTCCCGAGTGGAGGTCCCGGGTGGAGGTCCCGGGTGGAGGTCCCGGGTGGAGGTCCCGAGTGGAGGTCCTGGTTGGAGGTCCTGAGTGGAGGTCCCGAGTGGAGGTCCTGGTTGGAGGTCACGAGTGAAGGTCCCGAGTGGAGGTCCCGGGTGGAGGTCCCGGGTGGAGGTCCCAGTTGGAGGTCCCAGTTGGAGGTCCCGAGTGGAGGTCCTGGTTGGAGGTCCTGAGTGGAGGTCCCGAGTGGAGGTCCTGGTTGGAGGTCCTGGTTGGAGGTCACGAGTGAAGGTCCCGAGTGGAGGTCCCGAGTGGAGGTCCCGGGTGGAGGTCCCGGGTGGAGGTCCCAGTTGGAGGTCCCAAGTGGAGGTCCCGAGTGGAGGTCCCGAGTGGAGGTCCTGGTTGGAGGTCACGAGTGAAGGTCCCGAGTGGAGGTCCCGAGTGGAGGTCCCGGGTGGAGGTCCCGGGTGGAGGTCCCAGTTGGAGGTCCCAGTTGGAGGTCCCGAGTGGAGGTCCCGAGTGGAGGTCCTGGTTGGAGGTCCCGAGTGGAGGTCCTGGTTGGAGGTCACGAGTGAAGGTCCCGAGTGGAGGTCCCGAGTGGAGGTCCCGGGTGGAGGTCCCAAGTGGAGGTCCCAAGTGGAGGTCCCGAGTGGAGGTCCTGGTTGGAGGTCACGAGTGAAGGTCCCGAGTGGAGGTCCCGAGTGGAGGTCCCGGGTGGAGGTCCCGGGTGGAGGTCCCAGTTGGAGGTCCCAGTTGGAGGTCCCGAGTGGAGGTCCTGGTTGGAGGTCCTGAGTGGAGGTCCCGAGTGGAGGTCCTGGTTGGAGGTCACGAGTGAAGGTCCCGGGTGGAGGTCCCGGGTGGAGGTCCCAGTTGGAGGTCCCAGTTGGAGGTCCCGAGTGGAGGTCCTGGTTGGAGGTCCTGAGTGGAGGTCCCGAGTGGAGGTCCTGGTTGGAGGTCACGAGTGAAGGTCCCGAGTGGAGGTCCCGAGTGGAGGTCCCGGGTGGAGGTCCCGGGTGGAGGTCCCAGTTGGAGGTCCCAAGTGGAGGTCCCGAGTGGAGGTCCCGGGTGGAGGTCCTGAGTGGAGGTCCCGGGTGGAGGTCCCGGGTGGAGGTCCCGGTTGGAGGTCCCGAGTGGAGGTCCTGGTTGGAGGTCCCGGGTGGAGGTCCTGAGTGGAGGTCCTGGTTGGAGGTCCCGGGTGGAGGTCCTGAGTGGAGGTCCTGGTTGGAGGTCCCGAGTGGAGGTCCCGAGTGGAGGTCCCGGGTGGAGGTCCTGGTTGGAGGTCCCGGGTGGAGGTCCTGGTTGGAGGTCCCCGGTGGAGGTCCTCGGTGGAGGTCCCAAGTGGAGGTCCCGAGTGGAGGTCCCGGTTGGAGGTCCCGGGTGGAGGTCCTGAGTGGAGGTCCTGGTTGGAGGTCCCCGGTGGAGGTCCCGGGTGGAGATCCTGAGTTGAGGTCCCCGGTGGAGGTCCCCGGTGGAGGTCCCGGTTGGAGGTCCCCGGTGGAGGTCCTGGTTGGAGGTCCCGGGTGGAGGTCCCGGGTTGGAGGTCCCGGGTGGAGGTCCTGAGTGGAGGTCCCGGGTGGAGGTCCTGGTTGGAGGTCCCAAGTGGAGGTCCTGAGTGGAGGTCCCCGGTGGAGGTCCCGAGTGGAGGTCCCGGGTGGAGGTCCCGAGTGGAGGTCCCGGGTTGGAGGTCCCGGGTGGAGGTCCCGGGTGGAGGTCCTGGTTGGAGGTCCCGAGTGGAGGTCCCCGGTGGAGGTCCCGAGTGGAGGTCCCGGGTGGAGGTCCTGGTTGGAGGTCCCCGGTGGAGGTCCCCGGTGGAGGTCCCCGGTGGAGGTCCCCGGTGGAGGTCCCGGTTGGAGGTCCCGGGTGGAGGTCCCGGGGTGGAGGTCCCGGGGTGGAGGTCCTGGTTGGAGGTCCCGAGTGGAGGTCCCCGGTGGAGGTCCCCGGTGGAGGTCCCGAGTGGAGGTCCCGGGTGGAGGTCCTGGTTGGAGGTCCCGGGTTGGAGGTCCCGGGTGGAGGTCCTGAGTGGAGGTCCCGGGTGGAGGTCCTGGTTGGAGGTCCCGGGTGGAGGTCCCGGTTGGAGGTCCCGAGTGGAGGTCCCCGGTGGAGGTCCTGGTTGGAGGTCCCCGGTGGAGGTCCTCGGTGGATGTCCTGAGTGGAGGTCCTGGTTGGAGGTCCCCGGTGGAGGTCCCGGGTGGAGATCCTGAGTGGAGGTCCCCGGTGGATGTCCTGAGTGGAGGTCCTGGTTGGAGGTCCCCGGTGGAGGTCCCGGGTGGAGATCCTGAGTGGAGGTCCCGGGTGGAGGTCCTGGTTGGAGGTCCCGGGTGGAGGTCCCGGTTGGAGGTCCCGGGTGGAGGTCCTGGTTGGAGGTCCCCGGTGGAGGTCCCGGGTGGAGATCCTGAGTGGAGGTCCCCGGTGGAGGTCCTGAGTGGAGGTCCCGGGTGGAGGTCCTGGTTGGAGGTCCCGGGTGGAGGTCCTGAGTGGAGGTCCCGGGTGGAGGTCCTGAGTGGAGGTCCCGGGTGGAGGTCCTGGTTGGAGGTCCCGGGTGGAGGTCCTGGTTGGAGGTCCCGGGTGGAGGTCCTGGTTGGAGGTCCCGGGTGGAGGTCCTGGTTGGAGGTCCCGGGTGGAGGTCCTGGTTGGAGGTCCCGGGTGGAGGTCCTGAGTGGAGGTCCCTGGTGGAGGTCCTGGTGAGCTTGGGGTCCTCCATCCATTGGTCGGTCCCTCACACAGACACACCAATTATAAGGGGAAAGAAGCGTCCAATGGGGACCTCGGCTTGTCACAGGAAGGAGGGGAAGTCCCGCCCACTTTCCTGATCTCTCATGGAGCCGCAGAGAAGGAGACCGGAAGATGCGGAAACTCTGTTCTGAGGAGATCTTCCTATTATCTTATCTGTTAACCAATCAGGTGGCAAAATTCCAACTAAGCTCCGCCCCCCGACGCTGTAAACAGATTGAAAGCGGGGGCGTGTCCCTATAGACGATGAGGCGTGTCCACAGCGGTAGAGCGAGAGAGGGCGTGTCTCTTTAGAAAATAGGGGCGTGACCGCGGCAATACAGTGACAGGGGGCGTGTACCAGTCTGTGTAATTAAGAGAGCGGCACGTGTTGGGCGGGACACTGGGCGGGCTGGCAGCTACTTAGCACCTCCCACCTTCTCCCACAATCCCACGGTGCTCCGTTCTGTCAGAATGCGGAAGAGGGGAAATCCCGCCCACAGGAGAGACCTCTCCGGTCATGGAGGTAAGAGAGGGGAGGAGCCACGGTATAGAGGGGGAGGGGAATACCGAGGATAAACATGACACCCCGCCCCCATCTTCTCTATGATAAGACCCCAGGGATGAGAATGTCCCCCCCCCCACATCTTCTCTATGATAAGACCCCAGGGATGAGAATGTCCCCCCCCCCACATCTTCTCTATGATAAGACCCCAGGGATGAGAATGTCCCCCCCCCCACATCTTCTCTATGATAAGACCCCAGGGATGGGAATGTCCCCCCCCCACATCTTCTCTATGATAAGACCCCAGGGATGAGAATGTCCCCCCCCCCACATCTTCTCTATGATAAGACCCCAGGGATGAGAATGTCCCCTCCCCCACATCTTCTCTATGATAAGACCCCAGGGATGAGAATGTCCCCTCCCCCACATCTTCTCTATGATAAGACCCCAGGGATGAGAATGTCCACCCCCCACATCTTCTCTATGATAAGACCCCAGGGATGGGAATGTCCACCCCCCACATCTTCTCTATGATAAGACCCCAGGGATGAGAATGTCCCCCCCCCACATCTTCTCTATGATAAGACCCCAGGGATGAGAATGTCCCCCCCACATCTTCTCTATGATAAGACCCCAGGGATGAGAATGTCCCCCCCCCCCACATCTTCTCTATGATAAGACCCCAGGGATGGGAATGTCCCCCCCCCACATCTTCTCTATGATAAGACCCCAGGGATGAGAATGTCCCCCCCCCCCCCACATCTTCTCTATGATAAGACCCCAGGGATGAGAATGTCCCCCCCCCCACATCTTCTCTATGATAAGACCCCAGGGATGGGAATGTCCCCCCCCCACATCTTCTCTATGATAAGACCCCAGGGATGGGAATGTCCCCCCCCCACATCTTCTCTATGATAAGACCCCAGGGATGAGAATGTCCCCCCCCCCACATCTTCTCTATGATAAGACCCCAGGGATGAGAATGTCCCCCCCCCCACATCTTCTCTATGATAAGACCCCAGGGATGGGAATGTCCCCTCCCCACATCTTCTCTATGATAAGACCCCAGGGATGAGAATGTCCCCCCCCCCCACATCTTCTCTATGATAAGACCCCAGGGATGGGAATGTCCCCCCCCCACATCTTCTCTATGATAAGACCCCAGGGATGAGAATGTCCCCCCCCCTCCACATCTTCTCTATGATAAGACCCCAGGGATGAGAATGTCCCCCCCCACATCTTCTCTATGATAAGACCCCAGGGATGAGAATGTCCCCCCCCACATCTTCTCTATGATAAGACCCCAGGGATGAGAATGTCCCCCCCACATCTTCTCTATGATAAGACCCCAGGGATGGGAATGCCCCCCCCCCCACATCTCCTCTATGATAAGACCCCAGGGATGAGAATGTCCCCCCCCCCACATCTTCTCTATGATAAGACCCCAGGGATAAGAATGTCCCCCCCCCACATCTTCTCTATGATAAGACCCCAGGGATGAGAATGTCCCCCCCCCCACATCTTCTCTATGATAAGACCCCAGGGATGAGAATGCCCCCCCCACATCTTCTCTATGATAAGACCCCAGGGATGAGAATGTCCCCCCCCCACATCTTCTCTATGATAAGACCCCAGGGATGAGAATGTCCCCCCCCCTCCACATCTTCTCTATGATAAGACCCCAGGGATGGGAATGTCCCCCCCCACATCTTCTCTATGATAAGACCCCAGGGATGAGAATGTCCCCCCCCCCCACATCTTCTCTATTATAAGACCCCAGGGATGAGAATGTCCCCCCCCCACATCTTCTCTATGATAAGACCCCAGGGATGAGAATGCCCCCCCCACATCTTCTCTATGATAAGACCCCAGGGATGAGAATGTCCCCCCCCCACATCTTCTCTATGATAAGACCCCAGGGATGAGAATGTCCCCCCCCCCCCACATCTTCTCTATGATAAGACCCCAGGGATGAGAATGTCCCCCCCCCTCCACATCTTCTCTATGATAAGACCCCAGGGATGGGAATGTCCCCCCCCACATCTTCTCTATGATAAGACCCCAGGGATGAGAATGTCCCCCCCCCCATCATCTCTATGATAAGACCCCAGGGATGAGAATGTCCCCTCCCCCCACATCTTCTCTATGATAAGACCCCAGGGATGAGAATGTCCCCCCCCACATCTTCTCTATGATAAGACCCCAGGGATGAGAATGTCCCCTCCCCCCACATCTTCTCTATGATAAGACCCCAGGGATGAGAATGTCCCCCCCCCCCCACATCTTCTCTATGATAAGACCCCAGGGATGGGAATGTCCCCCCCCCCACATCTTCTCTATGATAAGACCCCAGGGATGAGAATGTCCCCCCCCACATCTTCTCTATGATAAGACCCCAGGGATGGGAATGTCCCCCCCCCCACATCTTCTCTATGATAAGACCCCAGGGATGAGAATGTCCCCCCCCCCCACATCTTCTCTATGATAAGACCCCAGGGATGGGAATGTCCCCTCCCCCCACATCTTCTCTATGATAAGACCCCAGGGATGAGAATGTCCCCCCCCCCCACATCTTCTCTATGATAAGACCCCAGGGATGAGAATGTCCCCCCCCCCACATCTTCTCTATGATAAGACCCCAGGGATGGGAATGTCCCCCCCACATCTTCTCTATGATAAGACCCCAGGGATGAGAATGTCCCCCCCCCCACATCTTCTCTATGATAAGACCCCAGGGATGGGAATGTCCCCCCCCACATCTTCTCTATGATAAGACCCCAGGGATGAGAATGTCCCCCCCCCCCACATCTTCTCTATGATAAGACCCCAGGGATGAGAATGTCCCCCCCCACATCTTCTCTATGATAAGACCCCAGGGATGAGAATGTCCCCCCCCCCACATCTTCTCTATGATAAGACCCCAGGGATGAGAATGTCCCCCCCCACATCTTCTCTATGATAAGACCCCAGGGATGGGAATGTCCCCCCCCCACATCTTCTCTATGATAAGACCCCAGGGATGAGAATGCCCCCCCACATCTTCTCTATGATAAGACCCCAGGGATGAGAATGTCCCCCCCCCCACATCTTCTCTATGATAAGACCCCAGGGATGAGAATGTCCCCCCCCCCACATCTTCTCTATGATAAGACCCCAGGGATGAGAATGTCCCCCCCCCACATCTTCTCTATGATAAGACCCCAGGGATGAGAATGCCCCCCCCCCACATCTTCTCTATGATAAGACCCCAGGGATGAGAATGTCCCCCCCCCACATCTTCTCTATGATAAGACCCCAGGGATGAGAATGCCCCCCCACATCTTCTCTATGATAAGACCCCAGGGATGAGAATTTCCCCCCCCCCACATCTTCTCTATGATAAGACCCCAGGGATGAGAATGCCCCCCCCCCCCACATCTTCTCTATGATAAGACCCCAGGGATGAGAATGTCCCCCCCCCACATCTTCTCTATGATAAGACCCCAGGGATGAGAGTGTCCCCCCCCCACATCTTCTCTATGATAAGACCCCAGGGATGAGAATGTCCTCCCCCCCCCCACATCTTCTCTATGATAAGACCCCAGGGATGAGAATGTCCCCTCCCCCATATCTTCTCTATGATAAGACCCCAGGGATGAGAATGTCCCCCCCCCACATCTTCTCTATGATAAGACCCCAGGGATGGGAATGTCCCCCCCCCCACATCTTCTCTATGATAAGACCCCAGGGATGAGAATGTCCCCCCCCCCACATCTTCTCTATGATAAGACCCCAGGGATGAGAATGTCCCCCCCCCCCCACATCTTCTCTATGATAAGACCCCAGGGATGAGAATGTCCCCCCCCCCACATCTTCTCTATGATAAGACCCCAGGGATGAGACTGTCCCCCCCCCCCACATCTTCTCTGTGATAAGACCCCAGGGATGAGAATGTCCCCCCCCCCCCCCCATCTTCTCTATGATAAGACCCCAGGGATGAGAATGTCCCCCCCCCCACATCTTCTCTATGATAAGACCCCAGGGATGGGAATGTCCCCCCCCCACATCTTCTCTATGATAAGACCCCAGGGATGAGAATGTCCCCCCCCCACATCTTCTCTATGATAAGACCCCAGGGATGAGAATGTCCCCCCCCCCCACATCTTCTCTATGATAAGACCCCAGGGATGAGAATGTCCCCCCCCCACATCTTCTCTATGATAAGACCCCAGGGATGAGAATGTCCTCCCCCCACATCTTCTCTATGATAAGACCCCAGGGATGAGAATGTCCCCCCCCCACATCTTCTCTATGATAAGACCCCAGGGATGAGAATGTCCCCTTCCCCCACATCTTCTCTATGATAAGACCCCAGGGATGAGAATGTCCCCCCCCCACATCTTCTCTATGATAAGACCCCAGGGATGAGAATGTCCCCTCCCCCACATCTTCTCTATTATAAGACCCCAGGGATGAGAATGTCCCCCCCCCACATCTTCTCTATGATAAGACCCCAGGGATGAGAATGTCCCCCCCCCACATCTTCTCTATGATAAGACCCCAGGGATGAGAATGTCCCCTCCCCCACATCTTCTCTATGATAAGACCCCAGGGATGAGAATGTCCCCCCCCCCACATCTTCTCTATGATAAGACCCCAGGGATGAGAATGTCCTCCCCCCACATCTTCTCTATGATAAGACCCCAGGGATGAGAATGTCCCCCCCCCACATTTTCTCTATGATAAGACCCCAGGGATGGGAATGTCCCCCCCCACATCTTCTCTATGATAAGACCCCAGGGATGAGAATGTCCCCCCCCCCATCTTCTCTATGATAAGATCCCGGGGATGAGAATGTCCCCCCCCCCACATCTTCTCTATGATAAGACCCCAGGGATGAGAATGTCCCCCCCCACATCTTCTCTATGATAAGACCCCAGGGATGAGAATGTCCCCCCCCCCACATCTTTTCTATGATAAGACCCCAGGGATGAGAATGTCCCCCCCCCCACATCTTCTCTATGATAAGACCCCAGGGATGAGAATGTCCCCCCCCCACATCTTCTCTATGATAAGACCCCAGGGATGAGAATGTCCCCCCCCCCCCACATTTTCTCTATGATAAGACCCCAGGGATGGGAATGTCCCCCCCCCACATCTTCTCTATGATAAGACCCCAGGGATGAGAATGTCCCCCCCCCCACATTTTCTCTATGATAAGACCCCAGGGATGGGAATGTCCCCCCCCCACATCTTCTCTATGATAAGACCCCAGGGATGAGAATGTCCCCCCCCCCCACATTTTCTCTATGATAAGACCCCAGGGATGGGAATGTCCCCCCCCCACATCTTCTCTATGATAAGACCCCAGGGATGAGAATGTCCCCCCCCCACATCTTCTCTATGATAAGACCCCAGGGATGAGAATGTCCCCCCCCACATCTTCTCTATGATAAGACCCCAGGGATGAGAATGTCCCCCCCCCCCACATCTTCTCTATGATAAGACCCCAGGGATGGGAATGTCCCCCCCCACATCTTCTCTATGATAAGACCCCAGGGATGAGAATGTCCCCCCCCCCACATCTTCTCTATGATAAGACCCCAGGGATGAGAATGTCCCCCCCCCACATCTCCTCTATGATAAGACCCCAGGGATGAGAATGTCCCCCCCCCACATCTTCTCTATGATAAGACCCCAGGGATGAGAATGTCCCCCCCCCCACATCTTCTCTATGATAAGACCCCAGGGATGAGAATGTCCCCCCCCCCACATCTTCTCTATGATAAGACCCCAGGGATGGGAATGTCCCCCCCCACATCTTCTCTATGATAAGACCCCAGGGATGAGAATGTCCCCCCCCCCACATCTTCTCTATGATAAGACCCCAGGGATGAGAATGTCCCCTCCCCCCACATCTTCTCTATGATAAGACCCCAGGGATGAGAATGTCCCCCCCACATCTTCTCTATGATAAGACCCCAGGGATGAGAATGTCCCCCCCCCACATCTTCTCTATGATAAGACCCCAGGGATGAGAATGTCCCCTCCCCCCACATCTTCTCTATGATAAGACCCCAGGGATGAGAATGTCCCCCCCCCACATCTTCTCTATGATAAGACCCCAGGGATGGGAATGTCCCCCCCACATCTTCTCTATGATAAGACCCCAGGGATGAGAATGTCCCCCCCCCACATCTTCTCTATGATAAGACCCCAGGGATGAGAATGTCCTCCCCACATCTTCTCTATGATAAGACCCCAGGGATGAGAATGTCCCCCCCCCACATCTTCTCTATGATAAGACCCCAGGGATGAGAATGTCCCCCCCCCACATCTTCTCTATGATAAGATCCCAGGGATGAGAATGTCCCCCCCCCCCCACATCTTCTCTATGATAAGACCCCAGGGATGAGAATGTCCCCCCCCCCCACATCTTCTCTATGATAAGACCCCAGGGATGGGAATGTCCCCCCCCCCCACATCTTCTCTATGATAAGACCCCAGGGATGAGAATGTCCCCCCCCCACATCTTCTCTATGATAAGACCCCAGGGATGAGAATGTCCCCCCCCCACATCTCCTCTATGATAAGACCCCAGGGATGAGAATGTCCCCTCCCACATCTTCTCTATGATAAGACCCCAGGGATGAGAATGTCCCCCCCCCACATCTTCTCTATGATAAGACCCCAGGGATGGGAATGTCCCCCCCCACATCTTCTCTATGATAAGACCCCAGGGATGAGAATGTCCCCCCCCACATCTTCTCTATGATAAGACCCCAGGGATGAGAATGTCCCCTCCCCCCACATCTTCTCTATGATAAGACCCCAGGGATGAGAATGTCCCCCCCCCCACATCTTCTCTATGATAAGACCCCAGGGATGAGAATGTCCCCCCCCACATCTTCTCTATGATAAGACCCCAGGGATGAGAATGTCCCCCCCCCCCCACATCTTCTCTATGATAAGACCCCAGGGATGGGAATGTCCCCCCCACATCTTCTCTATGATAAGACCCCAGGGATGAGAATGTCCCCCCCCCCCACATCTTCTCTATGATAAGACCCCAGGGATGAGAATGTCCCCTCCCCCCACATCTTCTCTATGATAAGACCCCAGGGATGAGAATGTCCCCCCCCCACATCTTCTCTATGATAAGACCCCAGGGATGAGAATGTCCCCCCCCCACATCTTCTCTATGATAAGACCCCAGGGATGAGAATGTCCCCCCCCCCACATCTTCTCTATGATAAGACCCCAGGGATGAGAATGTCCCCCCCCCACATCTTCTCTATGATAAGACCCCAGGGATGAGAATGTCCCCCCCCCACATCTTCTCTATGATAAGACCCCAGGGATGAGAATGTCCCCCCCCCCACATCTTCTCTATGATAAGACCCCAGGGATGAGAATGTCCCCCCCCACATCTTCTCTATGATAAGACCCCAGGGATGAGAATGTCCCCCCCCACATCTTCTCTATGATAAGACCCCAGGGATGAGAATGCCCCCCCCCCACATCTTCTCTATGATAAGACCCCAGGGATGAGAATGTCCCCCCCCCCACATCTTCTCTATGATAAGACCCCAGGGATGAGAATGTCCCCCCCCACATCTTCTCTATGATAAGACCCCAGGGATGAGAATGTCCCCCCCCCCACATCTTCTCTATGATAAGACCCCAGGGATGAGAATGTCCCCCCCCACATCTTCTCTATGATAAGACCCCAGGGATGAGAATGTCCCCCCCCCCCACATCTTCTCTATGATAAGACCCCAGGGATGAGAATGTCCCCCCCACATCTTCTCTATGATAAGACCCCAGGGATGAGAATGTCCCCCCCCCCACATCTTCTCTATGATAAGACCCCAGGGATGAGAATGTCCCCCCCCACATCTTCTCTATGATAAGACCCCAGGGATGAGAATGTCCCCCCCCCACATCTTCTCTATGATAAGACCCCAGGGATGAGAATGTCCCCCCCCCACATCTTCTCTATGATAAGACCCCAGGGATGAGAATGTCCCCCCCCCCCCACATCTTCTCTATGATAAGACCCCAGGGATGAGAATGTCCCCCCCCCCCACATCTTCTCTATGATAAGACCCCAGGGATGAGAATGTCCCCCCCCCCACATCTTCTCTATGATAAGACCCCAGGGATGAGAATGTCCCCCCCCCACATCTTCTCTATGATAAGACCCCAGGGATGAGAATGTCCCCCCCCCCCCACATCTTCTCTATGATAAGACCCCAGGGATGAGAATGTCCCCCCCCACATCTTCTCTATGATAAGACCCCAGGGATGGGAATGTCCCCCCCCACATCTTCTCTATGATAAGACCCCAGGGATGA
>JARGYO010005626.1:222089005-222409449 GCA_029206835.1 Rana muscosa | reverse complement strand
GGAGGAGGAGGTAAAGTTTGTGGGGGGGAGGGAGGTAAATGTTCTGCCGGGGTGGGGAGGAGGAGAAGGAGGGAGGTGAGAGTTCTGGGGGGAGGGGAAGGAGGGAGGTGAGAGTTTTGGTCGGAGGGGAAGGAGGGAGGTGAGAGTTTTGGGGGGAGGGGAAGGAGGGAGGTGAGAGTTCTGGGGGGAGGAGGAGAAGGAGGGAGGTGAGAGTTCTGGGGGGGAGGAGGAGAAGGAGGGAGGTGAGAGTTCTGGGGGGAGGGGAAGGAGGGTGAGGTGAGAGTTCTGGGGGGAGGAGGAGAAGGAGGGTGAGGTGAGAGTTCTGGGGGGAGGGGAAGGAGGGTGAGGTGAGAGTTCTGGGGGGAGGGGAAGGAGGGAGGTGAGAGTTCTGGGGGGAGGAGGGTGAGGTGAGAGTTCTGGGGGGAGGAGGGTGAGGTGAGAGTTCTGGGGGGAGGAGGGGGAGGTGAGAGTTCTGGGGGGAGGGGAAGGAGGGAGGGGAGAGTTCTGGGGGGAGGAGGGGAAGGAGGGAGGGGAGAGTTCTGGGGGGAGGAGGAGAAGGAGGGAGGTGAGAGTTCTGGGGGGAGGAGAAGGAGGGAGGTGAGCATTCCGGGGGAAGGAGGGAGGTGAGAGTTCTGGGGGGAGGAGGAGGTAAAGTTTGTGGGGGGGAGGGAGGTAAATGTTCTGCCGGGGTGGGGAGGAGGAGAAGGAGGGAGGTGAGAGTTCTGGGGGGAGGGGAAGGAGGGAGGTGAGAGTTTTGGTCGGAGGGGAAGGAGGGAGGTGAGAGTTTTGGGGGGAGGGGAAGGAGGGAGGTGAGAGTTCTGGGGGGAGGAGGAGAAGGAGGGAGGTGAGAGTTCTGGGGGGGAGGAGGAGAAGGAGGGAGGTGAGAGTTCTGGGGGGAGGGGAAGGAGGGTGAGGTGAGAGTTCTGGGGGGAGGAGGAGAAGGAGGGAGGTGAGAGTTCTGGGGGGAGGGGAAGGAGGGTGAGGTGAGAGTTCTGGGGGGAGGGGAAGGAGGGTGAGGTGAGAGTTCTGGGGGGAGGGGAAGGAGGGAGGTGAGAGTTCTGGGGGGAGGAGGGTGAGGTGAGAGTTCTGGGGGGAGGAGGGGGAGGTGAGAGTTCTGGGGGGAGGGGAAGGAGGGAGGTGAGAGTTCTGGGGGGAGGGGAAGGAGGGAGGGGAGAGTTCTGGGGGGAGGAGGAGAAGGAGGGAGGTGAGAGTTCTGGGGGGGAGGAGGAGAAGGAGGGAGGTGAGAGTTCTGGGGGGGAGGAGGAGAAGGAGGGAGGTGAGAGTTCTGGGGGGAGGGGAAGGAGGGTGAGGTGAGAGTTCTGGGGGGAGGAGGAGAAGGAGGGAGGTGAGAGTTCTGGGGGGAGGGGAAGGAGGGTGAGGTGAGAGTTCTGGGGGGAGGGGAAGGAGGGTGAGGTGAGAGTTCTGGGGGGAGGGGAAGGAGGGAGGTGAGAGTTCTGGGGGGAGGAGGGTGAGGTGAGAGTTCTGGGGGGAGGAGGGGGAGGTGAGAGTTCTGGGGGGAGGGGAAGGAGGGAGGTGAGAGTTCTGGGGGGAGGGGAAGGAGGGAGGGGAGAGTTCTGGGGGGAGGAGGAGAAGGAGGGAGGTGAGAGTTTTGGGGGAAGGGGAAGGAGGGAGGTGAGAGTTCCGGGGGAAGGAGGAGAAGGAGGGAGGTGAGAGTTCTGGGGGGAGGAGAAGGAGGGAGGTGAGCATTCCGGGGGAAGGAGGAGAAGGAGGGAGGTGAGAGTTCTGGGGGGAGGAGGAGGTAAAGTTTGTGGGGGGAGGGAGGTAAACGTTCTGCCGGGGTGGGGAGGAGGAGAAGGAGGGAGGTGAGAGTTCTGGGAGGAGGAGAAGGAGGGAGGTGAGAGTTCTGGGGGGAGGGGAAGGAGGGAGGTGAGAGTTCTGGGGGGGAGGAGGAGAAGGAGGGAGGTGACAGTTCTGGGGGGAGGAGGAGGAGGGTGAGGTGAGAGTTCTGGGGGGAGGGGAAGGAGGGAGGTGAGAGTTCTGGGGGGAGGGGAAGGAGGGAGGTGAGAGTTCTGGGGGGAGGGGAAGGAGGGAGGTGAGAGTTCTGGGGGGAGGGGAAGGAGGGAGGTGAGAGTTCTGGGAGGAGGAGAAGGAGGGAGGTGAGAGTTCTGGGGGGAGGGAAAAGTTCTGGGGGGAGAACGGAGGGAGGTGAGAGTTCTGGGGGGAGGGAAGTGAGTCCTGGGGGGAGGGAAGAGTTCTGGGGGGAGGAGAACGGAGGGAGGTGAGAGTTCTGGGGGGAGGAGGAGGTAAAATTTGGTGGGGGGGGAGGGAGGTAAACGTTCTGCCGGGGTGGTAAGGAGGGGGAGGTGAGAGTTCTGGGGGGAGGGGGAGGTGAGAGTTCTGGGGGGAGGGGAAGGAGGGAGGTGAGATTTCTGGGAGGAGGGTGAGATGAGGGGAAGGGGGGAGGTGAGATTTCTGGGGGGAGGAGGTAAAATTTTGGGGGGGGGGGAGTTATGAGCTCTGGGGGGGGGAGGAAGAGGTAAGGAGGGAGGTGAGAGTTCTGGTGGGAGGAGAATATCGGAGGTAAGTTCTGGGGGGAGGTAAGAGTTTTGGGGGGAGGGAAGAGTTCTGGGGGGAGGAGAACGGAGGGAGGTGAGAGTTCTGGGGGGAGGAGGAGGTAAAATTTGGGGGGGGAGGGAGGTAAACGTTCTGTCGGGGTGGGGAGGAGGAGGGGGAGGCGAGAGTTCTGGGGGGAGGAGAATAATGGAGGTGAGAGTTCTGGGGGGAGGGGGAGGTGAGAGTTCTGGGGGGAGGGGGAGGTGAGAGTTCTGGGGGGAGGGGGAGGTGAGAGTTTTGGGGGGAGGGGGAGGTGAGAGTTTTGGGGGGAGGGGGAGGTGAGAGTTTTGGGGAAGGAGGGAGGTGAGAGTTTTGGGGAAGGAGGGAGGTGAGAGTTTTGGGGAAGGAGGGAGGTGAGAGTTTTGGGGAAGGAGGGAGGTGAGAGTTCTGGGGGGAAGGGAAGGAGGGAGGTGAGATTTCTGGGAGGAGGGGAGAGTTCTGGGGGGAGGGGAAGTTCTGGGGGGAGAACGGAGGGGGGGAGGAGGAGGTAACATTTGGGGGGAGGTAAGGAGGGAGGGGAGAGTTCTGGGGGGAGGAGAATAATGGAGGGAAGAGTTCTGGGGGGAGGGGAAGGAGGGAGGTGAGTTCTGGGGGGAGGGGAAGGAGGGAGGTGAGTTCTGGGGGGAGGGGAAGTTGGGAGGTGAGAGTTCTGGGGGGAGGGGAAGGAGGGAGGTGAGTTCTGGGGGAAGGAGCAGAGGGAAGTGAGGGTTCTGGGGGGAGGGAAGAGTTCTGAGGGTAAGAGATCGGAGGGAGGTGAGAGTTCTGGGGGGAGGGGAAGGAGGGAGGTGAGTTCTGGGGGGAGGGGAAGGAGGGAGGTGAGTTCTGGGGGGAGGGGAGGGAGGTGAGAGTTCTGGAGGGAGGTGAGAGTTCTGGGGGGGGGAGGGGAAGGAGGGAGGTGAGAGTTCTGGGGGGAGGAGGGGAAGGAGGGAGGTGAGTTCTGGGGGGAGGAGGGGAAGGAGGGAGGTGAGTTCTGGGGGAGGAGGGGAAGGAGGGAGGTGAGTTCTGGGGGGAGGAGGGGAAGGAGGGAGGTGAGAGTTCTGGGGGGAGGGGAAGGAGGGAGGTGAGAGTTCTGGGGGGAGGGGAAGGAGGGAGGTGAGAGTTCTGGGGGGAGGGGAAGGAGGGAGGTGAGAGTTCTGGGGGGAGGGGAAGGAGGGAGGTGAGTTCTGGGGGGAGGGGAAGGAGGGAGGTGAGAGTTCTGGGGGAAGGAGCAGAGGGAAGTGAGGGTTCTGGGGGGAGGGAAGAGTTCTGGGGGTAAGAGAACGGAGGGAGGTTAGAGTTCTGGGGGGAGGAGGAGGTAAAGTTTGTGGGGGGGAGGGAGGTAAACGTTCTGCCGGGGTGGGGAGGAGGTAAGGAGGGGGAGGTGAGAGTTCTGGGGGGAGGAGAATAACGGAGGTAAGTTCTGGGGGGAGGGAAGAGTTCTGGGGGAGGAGAAGGAGGGAGGTGAGAGTTCTGGGGGGAGGAGGAGGGTGAGGTGAGCGTTCTGGGGGGAGGGGAAGGAGGGAGGTGAGTTCTGGGAGAAGGAGGGAAGTGAGAGTTCTGGGGGGAGGAGGAGGTAAAGTTTGGGGGGGGGGAGTTCATGGGGGAGGAGAATAACGGAAGTGAGAGTTCTGGGGGGAGGAGGAAGGAGGGAGGTAAGATTTCTGGGGGGAGGAGGAGGGTGAGGTGAGAGTTCTGGGGGGAGGGGAAGGAGGGAGGTGAGATTTCTGGGGGGAGGAGGAGGGTGAGGTGAGAGTTCTGGGGGGAGGTGAGAGTTCTGGGGGGAGGGGAAGGAGGGAGGTGAGATTTCTGGGGGGAGGGGGAGGAGAAGAACGGAGGTGAGTTCTGGGGGGAGGTGAGAGTTCTGGGGGGAGGGGAAGAACGGAGGGGAGATTTCTGGGGGAAGGAGAAGAACGGAGGGGAGAGTTCTGGGGGGAGGGGAGAGTTCTGGGGGGAGGAGAAAAACGGAGGGGAGAGTTCTAGGGGGAGGTGAAGAACGGAGGTGAGAGTTCTGGGGGGAGGTGAGAGTTCTGGGGGAGTGGAAGAACGGAGGGGAGAGTTCTGGGGGGGGAGGGGAGAGTACTGGGGGGAGGAGAAAAACGGAGGGGAGAGTTCTGGGGGGAGGTGAAGAACGGAGGGGAGAGTTCTGGGGGGAGGAGAAAAACGGAGGGGAGAGTTCTGGGGGGAGGTGAAGAACGGAGGTGACAGTTCTGGGGGGAGGTGAGAGTTCTGGGGGAGGGGAAGAACGGAGGGGAGAGGTCTGGGGGGGAGGGGAGAGTACTGGGGGAAGGAGAAGAACGGAGAGGAGAGTTCTGGGGGGAGAGGAGAGTTCTGGGGGGAGGAGAAGAACGGAGGGGAGAGTTCTAGGGGGAGAGGAGAGTTCTGGGGGAGGTGAAGAACGGAGGTGAGAGTTCTGGGGGGAGGGGAGAGCTCTAGGGGGAGGAGAAGAACGGAGGTGAGTTCTGGGGGGAGGAGAAGGGGGGAGGTGAGAGTTCTGGGGGGGAGGGGAAGAACGGAGGGGAGAGTTCAGGGGGGAGGAGAAGAACGGAGGTGAGAGTTCTGGGGGAGGGAAGAATTCTGGGGGGAGGAGAACGGAGGTGAGAGTTCTGGGGGGAGGGGAGAGTTCTGGGGGGAGGAGAAGAACGGAGGGGAGAGTTCTGGGGGAGGGGAGAGTTCTGGGGGGAGGTGAAGAACGGAGGTGAGAGTTCTGGGGGGAGGGGAGAGTTCTGGGGGGAGGAGAAAAACGGAGGGGAGAGTTCTAGGGGGAGGTGAAGAACGGAGGTGAGAGTTCTGGGGGGAGGTGAGAGTTCTGGGGGAGGGGAAGAACGGAGGGGAGAGTTCTGGGGGGGGAGGGGAGAGTTCTGGGGGGAGGAGAAAAACGGAGGGGAGAGTTCTGGGGGGAGGTGAAGAACGGAGGTGACAGTTCTGGGGGAGGTGAGAGTTCTGGGGGAGGGGAAGAACGGAGGGGAGAGGTCTGGGGGGGAGGGGAGAGTACTGGGGGAAGGAGAAGAACGGAGGGGAGAGTTCTAGGGGGAGAGGAGAGTTCTGGGGGGAGGGGAGAGTTCTGGGGGGAGGAGAACAACGGAGGGGAGAGTTCTGGGGGGAGGGGAGAGTTCTGGGGGGAGGAGAAGAACGGAGGGGAGAGTTCTAGGGGGAGAGGAGAGTTCTGGGGGAGGTGAAGAACGGAGGTGAGAGTTCTGGGGGGAGGGGAGAGCTCTAGGGGGAGGAGAAGAACGGAGGTGAGTTCTGGGGGGAGGAGAAGGGGGGAGGTGAGAGTTCTGGGGGGGAGGGGAGAGTTCTGGGGGGAGGAGAAGAACGGAGGTGAGAGTTCTGGGGGAGGGAAGAATTCTGGGGGGAGGAGAACGGAGGTGAGAGTTCTGGGGGGAGGAGAAGAACGGAGGGGAGAGTTCTGGGGGGAGGGGAGAGTTCTGGGGGGAGGTGAAGAACGGAGGTGAGAGTTCTGGGGGGAGGGGAGAGCTCTAGGGGGAGGAGAAGAATGGAGGTGAGTTCTGGGGGCGAGGGGAAGAACGGAGGGGAGAGTTCTGGGGGGGGAGGGGAAGAACGGAGGGGAAAGTTCTGGGGGGGAGGGGAAGAACGGAGGGGAGAGTTCTGGGGGAGGGGAAGAACGGAGGGGAGAGTTCTGGGGGGGAGGGGAGAGTACTGGGGGAAGGAGAAGAACGGAGGGGAGAGTTTTGGGGGGAGGAGAAGAACGGAGGGGAGAGTTCTGGGGGGAGGGGAGAGTTCTGGGGGGAGGAGAAGGGGGGAGGTGAGAGTTCTGGGGGGAGGAGAAGAACGGAGGGGAGAGTTCTGGGGGGAGGGGAGAATTCTGGGGGGAGGAGAACGGAGGGGAGAGTTCTGGGGGGGAGGGGAGAGTTTTGGGGGAGGAGAAGAACGGAGGGGAGAGTTCTGGGGGGAGGAGAAGAACGGAGGGGAGAGTTCTGGGGGGAGGAGAAGAACGGAGGGGAGAGTTCTGGGGGGAGGAGAAGAACGGAGGGGAGAGTTCTGGGGGGAGGAGAAGAACGGAGGTGAGAGTTTTGGGGGGAGGGGAGTTTTCTGGGGGGGAGGTAAGAGTTCTGGGGGGAGGAGAATGGAGGGGAGAGTTCTGGGGGGAGGGGAGAAGAACGGAGGTGAGAGTTCTGGGGGGGAGGTGAGAGTTCTGGGGGGAGGTGAGAGTTCTGGGGGGAGGAGAAGAACGGAGGTGAGAGTTCTGGGGAAGGGGAAGAACGGAGGGGAGAGTTCTGGGGGGAGGGGAAAAACGGAGGGGAGAGTTCTGGGGGGAGGGGAAGAACGGAGGGGAGAGTTCTGGGGGGTAGGGGAAGAACTGAGGGGAGAGTTCTGGGGGAGGGGAAAAACGGAGGTAAGAGTTCTGGGGGTGAGAGTTCTGGGGGGAGGGGAAGAACGGAGGGGAGATTTCTGGGGGGAGGGAAGAACGCAGGGGAGATTTCTGGGGGGAGGTGAGAGTTCTGGGGGGAGAAGAACGGAGGTGAGAGTTCTGGGGGGGAGGGGAGAGTTGGGGGGGGTTGATTTCTGGGGGGAGGGGAGATTTCTGGGGGGAGTAGAAGAACGGAGGTGAGATTTCTGGGGGGGAGGGGAGAGTTCTGGGGGGAGGGAAGAGTTCTGGGGGGAGGAGAAGAACGGAGGTGAGAGTTCTGGGGGGAGGGGAAGAACGGAGGCGAGATTTCTAGGGGGAGGTGAGATTTCTGGGAGGAGGGGAAGAACGGAGGGGAGATTTCTGGGGGGAGGTGAGATTTCTGGGGGGAGGTGAGATTTCTGGGGGGAGGGGAGAGTTCTGGGGGGGAGGGGAGAGTTCTGGGGGGAGGAGAAGAGCGGAGGTGAGAGTTCTGGGGGGAGGGGAAGAACGGAGGGGAGATTTCTGGGGGGGGTAGAAGAACAGAGGTGAGATTTCTGGGGGGGGAGGTGAGATTTCTGGGGGGGGAGGTGAGATTTCTGGGGGGGAGGGAAGAGTTCTGGGGGGAGGAGAAGAGCGGAGGTGAGAGTTCTGGGGGGAGGGGAAGAACGGAGGGGAGATTTCTGGGGGGGGAGGTGAGATTTCTGGGGGGGGAGGTGAGATTTCTGGGGGGGGGAGGTGAGATTTCTGGGGGGGAGGGGAGAGTTCTGGGAGGGAGGGAAGAGTTCTGGGGGGAGGAGAAGAGCGGAGGTGAGAGTTCTGGGGGGAGGGGAAGAACGGAGGGGAGATTTCTGGGGGGAGTAGAAGAACAGAGGTGAGATTTCTGGGGGGGGAGGTGAGATTTCTGGGGGGGAGGGGAGATTTCTGGGGGGAGGGGGTAAAGAGTCCATTCCTGCATTAGCTGATCCCATAGCGGTTTTCTGGGGGCCCGCAGTGTAAGGTGGGAAGTCGTTGTATTGGGGTGATGTGTGAATCGTGTTTCCTCTCCCCCCTTAGGATGTGTGCAGAGCCCTCTCCCCTCTTCATTTCTCGCCTTCACTGCTCACCTCGTCCTTCCTCAACTCTACGACTGTCCGGAATCTTGACCTGTCCACAGAATCCTTTTCTATTCGAGATTCTCATAAGGATCTTCAGCGCTGGGCACGACTCCGAGCCGCTCTGTCTCTCCACCGCAAGAAGAAAGGTCAGGAAAAGCGATCTCTGTGCCGTCAGCTGAGACCTCTGTGGGAGGTTTGATTTTGTAGTAGGTGGGGTCTCTAAATTCTGGATCTGCGTTATGTGGGGCCCCTGTTGGAGGTTTGGTTCTGGATTATATGGGACCCCTGTGGGAGGTTTGGTTCTGGATTATGTGGGGCCCCTGTGGGAGGTTTGGTTCTGGATTATGTGGGGCCCCTGTGGGAGGTTTGGTTCTGGATTATGTGGGGCCCCTGTGGGAGGTTTGGTTCTGGATTATGTGGGGCCCCTGTGGGAGGTTTGGTTCTGGATTATGTGGGCCCCCTGTGGGAGGTTTGGTTCTGGATTATGTGGGGCCCCTGTGGGAGGTTTGGTTCTGGATTATATGGGACCCCTGTGGGAGATTTGGTTCTGGATTATGTGGGGCCCCTGTGGGAGGTTTGGTTCTGGATTATATGGGACCCCTGTGGGAAGTTTGGTTCTGGATTATGTGGGACCCCTATGGGAGGTTGGGTTCTGGATTATATGGGGCCCCTGTAGGAGGTTTGGTTCTGTGGGAAGTTTGGTTCTGGATTATGTGGGGCCCCTGTGGGAGGTTGGGTTCTGGATTATGTGGGGCCCCCGTGGGAGGTTGGGTTCTGGATTATGTGGGGCCCCTGTGGGAGGTTGGGTTCTGGATTATGTGGGACCCTGTGGGAGGGTTGGTTCTGGATTATATGGGACCCCTGTGGGAGGTTTGGTTCTGGATTATATGGGACCCCTGTGGGAGGTTTGGTTCTGGATTATGTGGGACCCCTGTGGGAGGTTTGGTTCTGGATTATGTGGGGCCCCTGTGGGAGGTTTGGTTCTGGATTATGTGGGGCCCCTGTGGGAGGTTTGGTTCTGGATTATATGGGACCCCTGTGGGAGATTTGGTTCTGGATTATGTGGGGCCCCTGTGGGAGGTTTGGTTCTGGATTATATGGGACCCCTGTGGGAAGTTTGGTTCTGGATTATGTGGGACCCCTATGGGAGGTTGGGTTCTGGATTATATGGGGCCCCTGTAGGAGGTTTGGTTCTGTGGGAAGTTTGGTTCTGGATTATGTGGGGCCCCTGTGGGAGGTTGGGTTCTGGATTATGTGGGGCCCCCGTGGGAGGTTGGGTTCTGGATTATGTGGGGCCCCTGTGGGAGGTTGGGTTCTGGATTATGTGGGACCCTGTGGGAGGGTTGGTTCTGGATTATATGGGACCCCTGTGGGAGGTTTGGTTCTGGATTATATGGGACCCCTGTGGGAGGTTTGGTTCTGGATTATGTGGGACCCCTGTGGGAGGTTTGGTTCTGGATTATGTGGGGCCCCTGTGGGAGGTTTGGTTCTGGATTATGTGGGGCCCCTGTTGGAGGTTTGGTTCTGGATTATATGGGGCCCCTGTAGGAGGTTTGGTTCTGGATTCTGTGGGAAGTTTGGTTCTGGATTATGTGGGGCCCCTGTGGGAGGTTTGGTTCTGGATTATATGGGACCCCTGTGGGAGGTTTGGTTCTGGATTATGTGGGACCCCTGTGGGAGGTTTGGTTCTGGATTATGTGGGACCCCTGTGGGAGGTTTAGTTCTGGATTATGTGGGGCCCCTGTGGGAGGTTTGGTTCTGGATTATGTGGGGCCCCTGTGGGAGGTTGGGTTCTGGATTATATGGGGCCCCTGTGGGAGGTTGGGTTCTGGATTATGTGGGGCCCCTGTGGGAGGTTGGGTTCTGGATTATGTGGGGCCCCTGTGGGAGGTTGGGTTCTGGATTATGTGGGACCCTGTGGGAGGGTTGGTTCTGGATTATATGGGACCCCTGTGGGAAGTTTGGTTCTGGATTATATGGGACCCCTGTGGGAGGTTTGGTTCTGGATTATATGGGACCCCTGTGGGAGGTTTGGTTCTGGATTATGTGGGACCCCTGTGGGAGGTTTGGTTCTGGATTATGTGGGGCCCCTGTGGGAGGTTTGGTTCTGGATTATGTGGGGTCCCTGTGGGAGGTTTGGTTCTGGATTATGTGGGGCCCCTGTGGGAGGTTGGGTTCTGGATTATATGGGGCCCCTGTGGGAGGTTGGGTTCTGGATTATGTGGGGCCCCTGTGGGAGGTTGGGTTCTGGATTATGTGGGGCCCCTGTGGGAGGGTTGGTTCTGGATTATGTGGGGCCCCTGTGGGAGGTTTGGTTCTGGATTATATGGGACCCCTGTGGGAGGTTTGGTTCTGGATTATGTGGGGCCCCTGTTGGAGGTTTGGTTCTGGATTATATGGGACCCCTGTGGGAGGTTGGGTTCTGGGTTATGTGGGGCCCCTGTGGGAGGGTTGGTTCTGGATTATGTGGGGCACCTGTGGGAGGTTTGGTTCTGGATTATATGGGACCCCTGTGGGAGGTTTGGTTCTGGATTATGTGGGGCCCCTGTTGGAGGTTTGGTTCTGGATTATGTGGGGCCCCTGTGGGAGGTTGGGTTCTGGATTATGTGGGGCCCCTGTGGGAGGGTTGGTTCTGGATTATGTGGGGCCCCTGTGGGAGGTTTGGTTCTGGATTATATGGGACCCCTGTGGGAGGTTGGGTTCTGGATTATGTGGGGCCCCTGTTGGAGGTTTGGTTCTGGATTATATGGGACCCCTGTGGGAGGTTTGGTTCTGGATTATGTGGGGCCCCTGTGGGAGGTTTGGTTCTGGATTATGTGGGGCCCCTGTGGGAGGTTTGGTTCTGGATTATGTGGGCCCCCTGTGGGAGGTTTGGTTCTGGATTATGTGGGGCCCCTGTGGGAGGTTTGGTTCTGGATTATATGGGACCCCTGTGGGAGATTTGGTTCTGGATTATGTGGGGCCCCTGTGGGAGGTTTGGTTCTGGATTATATGGGACCCCTGTGGGAAGTTTGGTTCTGGATTATGTGGGGCCCCTGTGGGAGGTTTGGTTCTGGATTATGTGGGGCCCCTGTGGGAGGTTGGGTTCTGGATTATGTGGGGCCCCTGTGGGAGGTTTGGTTCTGGATTATATGGGACCCCTGTGGGAAGTTTGGTTCTGGATTATGTGGGGCCCCTGTGGGAGGTTGGGTTCTGGATTATGTGGGGCCCCTGTGGGAGGTTTGGTTCTGGATTATGTGGGGCCCCTGTGGGAGGTTTGGTTCTGGATTATGTGGGCCCCCTGTGGGAGGTTTGGTTCTGGATTATGTGGGGCCCCTGTGGGAGGTTTGGTTCTGGATTATATGGGACCCCTGTGGGAGGTTTGGTTCTGGATTATGTGGGGCCCCTGTTGGAGGTTTGGTTCTGGATTATATGGGACCCCTGTGGGAGGTTTGGTTCTGGATTATGTGGGGCCCCTGTGGGAGGTTTGGTTCTGGATTATGTGGGGCCCCTGTGGGAGGTTTGATTCTGGATTATATGGGACCCCTGTGGGAGGTTTGGTTCTGGATTATGTGGGGCCCCTGTGGGAGGTTTGGTTCTGGATTATGTGGGGCCCCTGTGGGAGGTTTGGTTCTGGATTATGTGGGCCCCCTGTGGGAGGTTTGGTTCTGGATTATGTGGGGCCCCTGTGGGAGGTTTGGTTCTGGATTATATGGGACCCCTGTGGGAGATTTGGTTCTGGATTATGTGGGGCCCCTGTGGGAGGTTTGGTTCTGGATTATATGGGACCCCTGTGGGAAGTTTGGTTCTGGATTATGTGGGACCCCTATGGGAGGTTGGGTTCTGGATTATATGGGGCCCCTGTAGGAGGTTTGGTTCTGTGGGAAGTTTGGTTCTGGATTATGTGGGGCCCCTGTGGGAGGTTGGGTTCTGGATTATGTGGGGCCCCCGTGGGAGGTTGGGTTCTGGATTATGTGGGGCCCCTGTGGGAGGTTGGGTTCTGGATTATGTGGGACCCTGTGGGAGGGTTGGTTCTGGATTATATGGGACCCCTGTGGGAGGTTTGGTTCTGGATTATATGGGACCCCTGTGGGAGGTTTGGTTCTGGATTATGTGGGACCCCTGTGGGAGGTTTGGTTCTGGATTATGTGGGACCCCTGTGGGAAGTTTGGTTCTGGATTATGTGGGGCCCCTGTGGGAGGTTTGGTTCTGGATTATATGGGACCCCTGTGGGAGGTTTGGTTCTGGATTATGTGGGACCCCTGTGGGAGGTTTGGTTCTGGATTATGTGGGACCCCTGTGGGAGGTTTAGTTCTGGATTATGTGGGGCCCCTGTGGGAGGTTTGGTTCTGGATTATGTGGGGCCCCTGTGGGAGGTTGGGTTCTGGATTATATGGGGCCCCTGTGGGAGGTTGGGTTCTGGATTATGTGGGGCCCCTGTGGGAGGTTGGGTTCTGGATTATGTGGGGCCCCTGTGGGAGGTTGGGTTCTGGATTATGTGGGACCCTGTGGGAGGGTTGGTTCTGGATTATATGGGACCCCTGTGGGAAGTTTGGTTCTGGATTATATGGGACCCCTGTGGGAGGTTTGGTTCTGGATTATATGGGACCCCTGTGGGAGGTTTGGTTCTGGATTATGTGGGACCCCTGTGGGAGGTTTGGTTCTGGATTATGTGGGGCCCCTGTGGGAGGTTTGGTTCTGGATTATGTGGGGTCCCTGTGGGAGGTTTGGTTCTGGATTATGTGGGGCCCCTGTGGGAGGTTGGGTTCTGGATTATATGGGGCCCCTGTGGGAGGTTGGGTTCTGGATTATGTGGGGCCCCTGTGGGAGGTTGGGTTCTGGATTATGTGGGGCCCCTGTGGGAGGGTTGGTTCTGGATTATGTGGGGCCCCTGTGGGAGGTTTGGTTCTGGATTATATGGGACCCCTGTGGGAGGTTTGGTTCTGGATTATGTGGGGCCCCTGTTGGAGGTTTGGTTCTGGATTATATGGGACCCCTGTGGGAGGTTGGGTTCTGGGTTATGTGGGGCCCCTGTGGGAGGGTTGGTTCTGGATTATGTGGGGCACCTGTGGGAGGTTTGGTTCTGGATTATATGGGACCCCTGTGGGAGGTTTGGTTCTGGATTATGTGGGGCCCCTGTTGGAGGTTTGGTTCTGGATTATGTGGGGCCCCTGTGGGAGGTTGGGTTCTGGATTATGTGGGGCCCCTGTGGGAGGGTTGGTTCTGGATTATGTGGGGCCCCTGTGGGAGGTTTGGTTCTGGATTATATGGGACCCCTGTGGGAGGTTGGGTTCTGGATTATGTGGGGCCCCTGTTGGAGGTTTGGTTCTGGATTATATGGGACCCCTGTGGGAGGTTTGGTTCTGGATTATGTGGGGCCCCTGTGGGAGGTTTGGTTCTGGATTATGTGGGGCCCCTGTGGGAGGTTTGGTTCTGGATTATGTGGGCCCCCTGTGGGAGGTTTGGTTCTGGATTATGTGGGGCCCCTGTGGGAGGTTTGGTTCTGGATTATATGGGACCCCTGTGGGAGATTTGGTTCTGGATTATGTGGGGCCCCTGTGGGAGGTTTGGTTCTGGATTATATGGGACCCCTGTGGGAAGTTTGGTTCTGGATTATGTGGGGCCCCTGTGGGAGGTTTGGTTCTGGATTATGTGGGGCCCCTGTGGGAGGTTGGGTTCTGGATTATGTGGGGCCCCTGTGGGAGGTTTGGTTCTGGATTATATGGGACCCCTGTGGGAAGTTTGGTTCTGGATTATGTGGGGCCCCTGTGGGAGGTTGGGTTCTGGATTATGTGGGGCCCCTGTGGGAGGTTTGGTTCTGGATTATGTGGGGCCCCTGTGGGAGGTTTGGTTCTGGATTATGTGGGCCCCCTGTGGGAGGTTTGGTTCTGGATTATGTGGGGCCCCTGTGGGAGGTTTGGTTCTGGATTATGTGGGACCCCTGTGGGAGGTTTGGTTCTGGATTATGTGGGGCCCCTGTTGGAGGTTTGGTTCTGGATTATATGGGACCCCTGTGGGAGGTTTGGTTCTGGATTATGTGGGGCCCCTGTGGGAGGTTTGGTTCTGGATTATGTGGGGCCCCTGTGGGAGGTTTGATTCTGGATTATATGGGACCCCTGTGGGAGGTTTGGTTCTGGATTATGTGGGGCCCCTGTGGGAGGTTTGGTTCTGGATTATGTGGGGCCCCTGTGGGAGGTTTGGTTCTGGATTATGTGGGCCCCCTGTGGGAGGTTTGGTTCTGGATTATGTGGGGCCCCTGTGGGAGGTTTGGTTCTGGATTATATGGGACCCCTGTGGGAGATTTGGTTCTGGATTATGTGGGGCCCCTGTGGGAGGTTTGGTTCTGGATTATATGGGACCCCTGTGGGAAGTTTGGTTCTGGATTATGTGGGACCCCTATGGGAGGTTGGGTTCTGGATTATATGGGGCCCCTGTAGGAGGTTTGGTTCTGTGGGAAGTTTGGTTCTGGATTATGTGGGGCCCCTGTGGGAGGTTGGGTTCTGGATTATGTGGGGCCCCCGTGGGAGGTTGGGTTCTGGATTATGTGGGGCCCCTGTGGGAGGTTGGGTTCTGGATTATGTGGGACCCTGTGGGAGGGTTGGTTCTGGATTATATGGGACCCCTGTGGGAGGTTTGGTTCTGGATTATATGGGACCCCTGTGGGAGGTTTGGTTCTGGATTATGTGGGACCCCTGTGGGAGGTTTGGTTCTGGATTATGTGGGACCCCTGTGGGAAGTTTGGTTCTGGATTATGTGGGGCCCCTGTGGGAGGTTTGGTTCTGGATTATATGGGACCCCTGTGGGTGGTTTGGTTCTGGATTATGTGGGACCCCTGTGGGAGGTTTGGTTCTGGATTATGTGGGACCCCTGTGGGAGGTTTAGTTCTGGATTATGTGGGGCCCCTGTGGGAGGTTTGGTTCTGGATTATGTGGGGCCCCTGTGGGAGGTTGGGTTCTGGATTATATGGGGCCCCTGTGGGAGGTTGGGTTCTGGATTATGTGGGGCCCCTGTGGGAGGTTGGGTTCTGGATTATGTGGGGCCCCTGTGGGAGGTTGGGTTCTGGATTATGTGGGACCCTGTGGGAGGGTTGGTTCTGGATTATATGGGACCCCTGTGGGAAGTTTGGTTCTGGATTATATGGGACCCCTGTGGGAGGTTTGGTTCTGGATTATATGGGACCCCTGTGGGAGGTTTGGTTCTGGATTATGTGGGACCCCTGTGGGAGGTTTGGTTCTGGATTATGTGGGGCCCCTGTGGGAGGTTTGGTTCTGGATTATGTGGGGTCCCTGTGGGAGGTTTGGTTCTGGATTATGTGGGGCCCCTGTGGGAGGTTGGGTTCTGGATTATATGGGGCCCCTGTGGGAGGTTGGGTTCTGGATTATGTGGGGCCCCTGTGGGAGGTTGGGTTCTGGATTATGTGGGGCCCCTGTGGGAGGGTTGGTTCTGGATTATGTGGGGCCCCTGTGGGAGGTTTGGTTCTGGATTATATGGGGCCCCTGTAGGAGGTTTGGTTCTGGATTCTGTGGGAAGTTTGGTTCTGGATTATGTGGGGCCCCTGTGGGAGGTTTGGTTCTGGATTATATGGGACCCCTGTGGGAGGTTTGGTTCTGGATTATGTGGGACCCCTGTGGGAGGTTTGGTTCTGGATTATGTGGGGCCCCTGTGGGAGGTTTGGTTCTGGATTATGTGGGACCCCTGTGGGAGGTTTAGTTCTGGATTATGTGGGACCCCTGTGGGAGGTTGGGTTCTGGATTATGTGGGGCCCCTGTGGGAGGTTGGGTTCTGGATTATGTGGGGCCCCTGTGGGAGGTTGGGTTCTGGATTATGTGGGGCCCCTGTGGGAGGTTGGGTTCTGGATTATGTTGGGCCCCTGTGGGAGGGTTGGTTCTGGATTATGTGGGGCCCCTGTGGGAGGTTTGGTTCTGGATTATATTGGGCCCCTGTAGGAGGTTTGGTTCTGGATTCTGTGGGAAGTTTGGTTTTGGATCATGTGGGGCCCCTGTGGGAGGTTTGGTTCTGGATTATATGGGACCCCTGTGGGAGGTTTGGTTCTGGATTATGTGGGGCCCTTGTGGGAAGTTTGGTTCTGGATTATGTGGGGCCCCTGTGGGAGGTTGGGTTCTGGATTATGTGGGGCCCCTGTGGGAGGTTGGGTTCTGGATTATGTGGGGCCCCTGTGGGAGGTTGGGTTCTGGATTATGTGGGGCCCCTGTGGGAGGTTGGGTTCTGGATTATGTGGGGCCCCTGTGGGAGGTTGGGTTCTGGATTATGTGGGGCCCCTGTGGGAGGTTGGGTTCTGGATTATGTGGGTCCCCTGTGGGAGGTTGGGTTCTGCATTATGTGGGGCCCCTGTGGGAGGTTGGGTTCTGGATTATGTGGGGCCCCTGTGGGAAGTTTGGTTCTGGATTATGTGGGACCCCTGTGGGAGGTTGGGTTCTGGATTATGTGGGACCCCTGTGGGAGGTTGGGTTCTGGATTATGTGGGACCCCTGTGGGAGGTTGGGTTCTGGATTATGTGGGGCCCCTGTGGGAGGTTGGGTTCTGGATTATGTGGGACCCCTGTGGGAGGTTGGGTTCTGGATTATGTGGGGCCCCTGTGGGAGGTTGGGTTCTGGATTATGTGGGGCCCCTGTGGGAGGTTGGGTTCTGGATTATATGGGACCCCTGTGGGAGGTTTGGTTCTGGATTATGTGGGACCCCTATGGGAGGTTGGGTTCTGGATTATGTGGGGCCCCTGTGGGAGGTTTGGTTCTGGATTATGTGGGGCCCCTGTGGGAGGTTTGGTTCTGGATTCTGTGGGAAGTTGGGTTCTGGATTACGTGGGGCCCCTGTGGGAGGTTTGGTTCTGGATTATATGGGACCCCTGTGGGAGGTTTGGTTCTGGATTATGTGGGACCCCTGTGGGAGGTTTGGTTCTGGATTATGTGGGGCCCCTGTGGGAGGTTTGGTTCTGGATTATGTGGGACCCCTGTGGGAGGTTTAGTTCTGGATTATGTGGGACCCCTGTGGGAGGTTGGGTTCTGGATTATGTGGGGCCCCTGTGGGAGGTTGGGTTCTGGATTATGTGGGGCCCCTGTGGGAGGTTGGGTTCTGGATTATGTGGGGCCCCTGTGGGAGGTTGGGTTCTGGATTATGTTGGGCCCCTGTGGGAGGGTTGGTTCTGGATTATGTGGGGCCCCTGTGGGAGGTTTGGTTCTGGATTCTGTGGGAAGTTTGGTTCTGGATCATGTGGGGCCCCTGTGGGAGGTTTGGTTCTGGATTATATGGGACCCCTGTGGGAGGTTTGGTTCTGGATTATTTGGGGCCCCTGTGGGAAGTTTGGTTCTGGATTATGTGGGGCCCCTGTGGGAGGTTGGGTTCTGGATTATGTGGGGCCCCTGTGGGAGGTTGGGTTCTGGATTATGTGGGGCCCCTGTGGGAGGTTGGGTTCTGGATTATGTGGGGCCCCTGTGGGAGGTTGGGTTCTGGATTATGTGGGGCCCCTGTGGGAGGTTGGGTTCTGGATTATGTGGGGCCCCTGTGGGAGGTTGGGTTCTGGATTATGTGGGGCCCCTGTGGGAGGTTGGGTTCTGCATTATGTGGGGCCCCTGTGGGAGGTTGGGTTCTGGATTATGTGGGGCCCCTGTGGGAAGTTTGGTTCTGGATTATGTGGGACCTCTGTGGGAAGTTTGGTTCTGGATTATGTGGGACCCCTGTGGGAGGTTGGGTTCTGGATTATGTGGGGCCCCTGTGGGAGGTTGGGTTCTGGATTATGTGGGACCCCTGTGGGAGGTTGGGTTCTGGATTATGTGGGGCCCCTGTGGGAGGTTGGGTTCTGGATTATGTGGGGCCCCTGTGGGAGGTTTGGTTCTGGATTATATGGGACCCCTGTGGGAGGTTTGGTTCTGGATTATGTGGGACCCCTATGGGAGGTTGGGTTCTGGATTATGTGGGGCCCCTGTGGGAGGTTGGGTTCTGGATTATGTGGGGCCCCTGTGGGAGGTTGGGTTCTGGATTATGTGGGGCCCCTGTGGGAGGTTGGGTTCTGGATTATGTGGGGCCCCTGTGGGAGGTTGGGTTCTGGATTATGTGGGGCCCCTGTGGGAAGTTGGGTTCTGGATTATGTGGGGCCCCTGTGGGAGGTTGGGTTCTGGATTATGTGGGGCCCCTGTGGGAGGTTGGGTTCTGGATTATGTGGGGCCCCTGTGGGAGGTTTGGTTCTGGATTATATGGGACCCCTGTGGGAGGTTTGGTTCTGGATTATGTGGGACCCCTGTGGGAGGTTGGGTTCTGGATTATGTGGGGCCCCTGTGGGAGGTTGGGTTCTGGATTATGTGGGGCCCCTGTGGGAGGTTGGGTTCTGGATTATGTGGGGCCCCTGTGGGAGGTTGGGTTCTGGATTATGTGGGGCCCCTGTGGGAGGTTGGGTTCTGGATTATGTGGGGCCCCTGTGGGAAGTTGGGTTCTGGATTATGTGGGGCCCCTGTGGGAGGTTGGGTTCTGGATTATGTGGGGCCCCTGTGGGAGGTTGGGTTCTGGATTATGTGGGGCCCCTGTGGGAGGTTGGGTTCTGGATTATGTGGGGCCCCTGTGGGAGGTTGGGTTCTGGATTATGTGGGGCCCCTGTGGGAGGTTTGGTTCTGGATTATATGGGACCCCTGTGGGAGGTTTGGTTCTGGATTATGTGGGACCCCTGTGGGAGGTTGGGTTCTGGATTATGTGGGGCCCCTGTGGGAGGTTGGGTTCTGGATTATGTGGGGCCCCTGTGGGAGGTTGGGTTCTGGATTATGTGGGGCCCCTGTGGGAGGTTGGGTTCTGGATTATGTGGGGCCCCTGTGGGAGGTTGGGTTCTGGATTATGTGGGGCCCCTGTGGGAAGTTGGGTTCTGGATTATGTGGGGCCCCTGTGGGAGGTTGGGTTCTGGATTATGTGGGGCCCCTGTGGGAGGTTGGGTTCTGGATTATGTGGGGCCCCTGTGGGAAGTTGGGTTCTGGATTATGTGGGGCCCCTGTGGGAGGTTGGGTTCTGGATTATGTGGGGCCCCTGTCTTATTTGTGCCTTTCTCTTGTTCTCCCCCTCAGTTGAGGCCGGCCTTCCATCCCTCCACCTCGCTGACAGGAGATCTGGGAACCAAAGTGCACACAGCAATTCCTCTTCTCTGGTAAGCTTGTCCTCCGCCGTCACCCTGGTGGACGAGACGCTTTGCTGGTCCTGACAAATGACGTCTTCCATGTGGGTAAAGGAAAGAGCCGATAACGAGACCCAAAAAATGGATTTCTTTCTCGTACATCACGGGACACAGAGCGACATAGTCATTACTAATGGGTTATATAGATACCGTCAGGTGCTGGCACTGGCAACTTCCAAAACCGGAAGTACCCTCCCCTATATAAGCCCCTCCCATCCGGGAGCACCTCAGTTTTTTGCCAGTGTCTAAGGTAAGTGACCGTAGAGACCCCGCAGGGGTACTTGGTACTGTGGCTGTCCTCAGTTCACCTGCTCCTGTGTATGTAACAGAGGAGGTTTTTTTCCTCAGCTCTGGGAGGATTAGAGAGAGATTGTCAACATTGATCGCTGCTTCCCTGTCAGGGAAAGCACGCCCGATCTCCGTCTCCTCCCTCAGAGTGCCTGTTAGCAGAGCAACAGTCCCATACAGGGATCGACCTGCCTGAAGGGGATCAGGATAAGGTTGATTCTGTTATAGAGGAATCAACAGTGGGGGAACCTTTTCTCAGCATCTCAAGCTGAAAGATTATGGGTTCAGTCTCTGACTAACATGGTCCGATCAGCATTTAAAAATGCACCTTGCGGAACCATCAACCACTACTGTATCCTCGTTGGGGTCGCTAGAAGCCCCCAGACTGTTTGTTCTTTTCCACTTCACCCTTTACTGAAAGGGCTCATTTACCAGGATTGGGAACGTCCTGAGAAAATATTTATTCCCCCAAGAGATTTCCGGTGGTCTATCCCATGGAGGATAAGTTCATCAAAAAAAAAAAAAAAAAAATGGAAGGTCCCTACAGTGGACGCAGCCATCTCTTGTATGTATAAATCACTGACATGTCCAGTGGATAATGTCCAAATGTTCAAGAACCCAATAGATAAAAGATTGGAGTCCTTATGAAAATCTGCTTGGTGATACAACCAGCAGTAGCAGCTATTGGGGTCTGCTAAGCAGTGAAGGATCAGTTGAAACAGGTCTTGAGGGACTTGACAGATCAGCAGGCTTTGCCCTAGCTGATCTACCTAGAGCCTTAGGCTTTGCGGTTGACGCCATAGAGGATTCAGTCCATCAGGCCTCCCGCCTTACGCTGTCTATAGTACATATGCGTAGGCTCCTATGGCTCAGAAACTGGTCTGCTGAAGCTCCCTGTAAAGAATGGCTGGTTAGCGTCCCATTTCATGGTGAACGCTTATTCAGGGAAAACCTGGACAAATATATCCAGAAAATTTCCAACGGTAAAAATACGCTCTTGCCGGTTAAAAGCAGAGTTAGAGGTCCCTCTTTAAGAGGCCTGCTTCTCCAGTCCCTGGGGCATCGGCTGTGTAACAGTTCCGACGGCCTCCTCGGTCAATTCCCGGGAGTAAAAAAACAGGGACAGTAGCAGGGTAATGAGAAACCCTGGGTCAGGGGAGGTACAAAACCTCCCCCAAAGTTAAATTCATTGAAGCCCCCACTCAGTCGGGTGGGGGGAGGACTCCAGTTGTTCGCAAGAGACCTGGCGGGACACGATCAAGACAGATAGGTGCTCTCCGCAGTAGGTTTGGGATACAGTTTGGAGTTAAAAGACTCTCCTCCTTCCCATTTTTGAGGTCAAACGTGCCAAGGGATCCCCGGAAGAGAGAGTCCCTCCTGTTGGCACTAGAACAACTATTGCTCCAAGGAGTAATTATGGAGGTTCCCCTGGAAGAATGAGGGTTCGGGTTTTACTCAAACCTCTTTACAGTCCCGAAGCAAACACGGACGGGAGGCCCATATTAATTCTAAAAGGGCTATACAAATTCCTGTATATCAGGACTTTCCGATGGAGTCGATCCGATCGGTGGCCACTGCCCTACAAGGGGAGGATTGGTTAGCCACGATCGACATCAAAGATGCTTATTTGCACATTCCCATCTTTCCAGTCCACCAAAAATTTCTACGCTTTGCAGTAGAAGGGCGCCATTTTCAGTTCAGAGCCTTACCCTTCGGTTTGGCCACAGCACCACGAGTGTTTACAAAAATTCTGGCCCTTTATTGGCCAATCTAAGAACACAAGGTGTAATGATAATGGCATATCTGGATGACTTGTTGCTGATAGACCACTCAGTGAAAAAACTAGACGTGGTCGTTCACAAGACGATCAAGTATCTGGAATCTCACGGTTGGATTATCAACCGAGACAAGTCAGCCCTAAAAACCAGTCAAAAGTCTGGAATACTTGGGGCTAAGGTTGGATTCAGGCCAGAGAAAAATATTCTTGCCTCGAGGAAAGGTGTTGTCTTTGAAAGATTTGATCCACTTAGTGGGTACAAAAAAGACAGCCGTCCATACGCCTGTATATGAGGCTGCTGGGAAAAATGGTGGCATCATTCGAAGCAGTACCCTACGGTCAATTCCATTCAAGGAATTTGCAAGGGGCCATACTGTCAGCCTGGAACAAAAAAGTTCAGGCCCTAGACTTACAATGTCCTTGTCCCCTTCCGTTCGCAAGAGCCTCCGTTGGTGGTTGGTTCCCCAGAATCTGGAAAAAAGGAAATCCTTCAGTCCGATTTCTTGGAAGGTGGTCACTACAGATGCCAGCCTTATAGGCTGGGGAGCAGTACTGGAGCAATAGTCTCTCCAGGGCAGATGGTCGGATGCAGAAAAGGCCCTGCCCATCAATCTCTTAGAGATACGAGCAGCCCGGTATGCCCTAGTAGCATGGACATCCAAACTCCAAGGGTCCCCTGTCAGAATTCAATCAGACAATGCCACAGCAGTGGCATATATCAATCATCAGGGGGGCTCCAGGAGTCGTGCAGCCCAGAGGGAAGTAAATTACATCCTGAAATGGGCAGAAAAATATGTCCCAGCCATATCTGCGGTATTCATTCCAGGAGTGGAGAATTGGAAGGCGGACTTTCTAAGTCGCCAGCAATTAGGCCCAGAGGAAGGGTCCCTTCACCCTGAGGTTTTCTGGACAATATGTCAGCGGTGGGGAACATCGGATGTAGATCTTCTAGCATCCAGATTCAACGCAAAGGGGGACAGGTTTGTCTCTCGGACAAGGGATCCCCTAGCTTGCGGCTCGGATGCCCTAGTGTTCCCTTGGGATCAGTTCAAGCTGATATATGCATTCACACCGCCAATGGTTACCTCGATTACTCCGCAGAATCAGGGTAGAAAAGAAACCAGTGATTCCGGTGGCTCCAGCGTGGCCCCGAAGAGCGTGGTACGCGGAGATTGTAAAATTTCAGTGGGGAGTCCTTGGACTCTCCCACGTCGTCCGGCTTTCGCAAGGACCGATATACCACCCTTCCTTACCAGCCCTAGGTTTGACGGCCTGGCTATTGAAGCCCACATTCTAAAAAAGAGAGGGCTCTCTAATGCTGTGGTGTCTACCATGATCAATTCCAGGAAGCCGGTATCCAGGCAGATCTACTATAGAATCTGGAAGGCGTACATCGCGTGGTGTGAGGCCAAGAAATGGCATCCACATAAGTACGTAATAGGTAGGATTCTGGACTTCCTACAGTGGGCTGTAGATAGGAAGCTTGCCTTGAGTACTATCAAGGGTCAGATTTCGGCCTTGTCAATATTTTTTGAAAGGCCCTTGGCTTCGCATTCACTAGTCAAAGCCTTTATACAAGGAGTGATGCGTTTTAGTCCTCCGGTTAATATTCCCATATGTCCATGGGACTTAAACCTGGTTCTGTCGGTTCTACAGAAACAACCATTTGAACCATTACAGCATATTTCCTTGGTGCTTCTCACAAGGAAATTGATTTTTCTAGTAGCCATTTGTTCGGCTAGAAGAGTATCGGAATTAGCAGCTATGTCCTGTAAGGAGCCATATCTGGTTATCCATAAGGACAGAGTAGTGTTACGTCCTCATCCAGCCTTTCTTCCTAAGGTGGTATCGAGGTTTCATTTGAACCAAGATGTGGTTCTTCCTTCTTTTTTCCCCAAACCTACTTCGGTAGAGGAAAAGTTATTGCATTCTTTGGATGTAGTAAGAGCAGTTAAAGCTTATCTAAAAGCCACTGCTCAGATTCGCAGAACGGATACTTTGTTTATTCTGCCGGAAGGCCCCAGAAAGGGTCAGGCAGCGTCAAAGTCTACTTTAGCCAAGTGGATTCGACAGGTCATTATGCAAGCTTATGGCTTGAGAAGGAGACCACCTCCGTTCAAAGTTAGAGCGCACTCCACGAGAGCAGTTGGAACTTCATGGGCAGTGCATCACCAGGCCTCCCTGGCTCAAATCTGTAAGGCCGCAACATGGTCTTCGGTACACACGTTTATTAGGTCCTACCAGGTGGACGTTAGAAGTCAGGAGGATGTCGCCTTTGGGCGCAGTGTGTTGCAGGCCGCAAAAGATCCTCATGTCTGATAGCGCTCAGCTTATATATGGTGTATCCCCCCCCTCATTTGGCATTGCTTTAGGACATCCCATTAGTAATGACTATGTCGCTCTGTGTCCCGTGATGTACGAGAAAGAAAATAGGATTTTTATAACAGCTTACCTGTAAAATCCTTTTCTTGGAGTACATCACGGGACACAGAGCTCCCGCCCCTCTTTAGGGACACTTATTGCTTTGCTACAAAACTGAGGTGCTCCCGGATGGGAGGGGCTTATATAGGGGAGGGTACTTCCGGTTTTGGAAGTTGCCAGTGCCAGCACCTGACGGTATCTATATAACCCATTAGTAATGACTATGTCGCTCTGTGTCCCGTGATGTACTCCAAGAAAAGGATTTTACAGGTAAGCTGTTATAAAAATCCTATTTTTCCCAAATAACAGCAAATGAAAAACAGGCTCCTCCCACAAGAACCAAAACTCACTACCAAAAACACTAAATGGAAGTCCTTCTCTCAGGCTGGCCAGTCATGGTGACGGAAGTCCTTCTCTCAGGCTGGCCAGTCATGGTGACGGAAGTCCTTCTCTCAGGTTGGCCAGTCATGGTGACGGAAGTCCTTCTCTCAGGTTGGCCAGTCATGGTGACGGAAGTCCTTCTCGCAGGTTGGCCAGTCATGGTGACGGAAGTCCTTCTCTCAGGCTGGCCAGTCATGGTGACGGAAGTCCTTCTCTCAGGCTGGCCAGTCATGGTGACGGAAGTCCTTCTCTCAGGTTGGCCAGTCATGGTGACGGAAGTCCTTCTCTCAGGCTGGCCAGTCATGGTGACGGAAGTCCTTCTCTCAGGTTGGCCAGTCATGGTGACGGAAGTCCTTCTCTCAGGTTGGCCAGTCATGGTGACGGAAGTCCTTCTCTCAGGTTGGCCAGTCATGGTGACGGAAGTCCTTCTCTCAGGTTGGCCAGTCATGGTGACGGAAGTCCTTCTCTCAGGTTGGCCAGTCATGGTGACGGAAGTCCTTCTCGCAGGCTGGCCAGTCGTGGTGACGGAAGTCCTTCTCGCAGGCTGGCCAGTCGTGGTGACGGAAGTCCTTCTCTCAGGTTGGCCAGTCATGGTGACGGAAGTCCTTCTCTCAGGCTGGTCATTCATGGTGACGGAAGTCCTTCTCTCAGGTTGGCCAGTCGTGGTGACGGAAGTCCTTCTCTCAGGTTGGCCAGTCATGGTGACGGAAGTCCTTCTCTCAGGCTGGTCATTCATGGTGACGGAAGTCCTTCTCTCAGGCTGGCCAGTCATGGTGACGGAAGTCCTTCTCTCAGGTTGGCCAGTCATGGTGACGGAAGTCCTTCTCTCAGGCTGGTCATTCATGGTGACGGAAGTCCTTCTCGCAGGTTGGCCAGTCATGGTGACAGAAGTCCTTCTCTCAGGTTGGCCAGTCATGGTGACGGAAGTCCTTCTCTCAGGTTGGCCAGTCATGGTGACGGAAGTCCTTCTCTCAGGTTGGCCAGTCATGGTGACGGAAGTCCTTCTCGCAGGCTGGCCAGTCATGGTGACGGAAGTCCTTCTCTCAGGCTGGCCAGTCATGGTGACGGAAGTCCTTCTCTCAGGCTGGCCAGTCATGGTGACGGAAGTCCTTCTCTCAGGTTGCCCAGTCATGGTGACGGAAGTCCTTCTCTCAGGTTGGCCAGTCATGGTGACGGAAGTCCTTCTCTCAGGTTGGCCAGTCATGGTGACGGAAGTCCTTCTCTCAGGCTGGCCAATCATGGTGACGGGACGGAAGTCCTTCTCTCAGGTTGGCGAGCCATGGTGACGGAAGTCCTTCTCTCAGGTTGGCGAGCCATGGTGACGGAAGTCCTTCTCTCAGGTTGGCCAGCCATGGTGACGGAAGTCCTTCTCTCAGGCTGGCCAGTCATGGTGACGGAAGTCCTTCTCTCAGGTTGCCCAGTCATGGTGACGGAAGTCCTTCTCTCAGGCTGGCCAGTCATGGTGATGGAAGTCCTTATTTCAGGCTGGCCAGTCATGGTGACGGAAGTCCTTCTCTCAGGTTGGCCAGTCATGGTGACGGAAGTCCTTCTCTCAGGTTGGCCAGTCATGGTGACGGAAGTCCTTCTCGCAGGCTGGCCAGTCGTGGTGACGGAAGTCCTTCTCTCAGGTTGGCCAGTCGTGGTGACGGAAGTCCTTCTCTCAGGTTGGCCAGTCATGGTGACGGAAGTCCTTCTCTCAGGTTGGCCAGTCATGGTGACGGAAGTCCTTCTCTCAGGCTGGCCAATCATAGTGACGGGACGGAAGTCCTTCTCTCAGGTTGGCCAGCCATGGTGACGGAAGTCCTTCTCTCAGGTTGGCCAGCCATGGTGACGGAAGTCCTTCTCTCAGGTTGGCCAGCCATGGTGACGGAAGTCCTTCTCTCAGGCTGGCCAGTCATGGTGACGGAAGTCCTTCTCTCAGGCTGGCCAGTCATGGTGACGGAAGTCCTTCTCTCAGGTTGGCCAGTCATGGTGATGGAAGTCCTTCTCTCAGGTTGGCCAGTCATGGTGACGGAAGTCCTTCTCGCAGGCTGGCCAGTCATGGTGACGGAAGTCCTTCTCGCAGGCTGGCCAGTCATGGTGACGGAAGTCCTTCTCTCAGGCTGGCCAGTCATGGTGACGGAAGTCCTTCTCTCAGGTTGCCCAGTCATGGTGACGGAAGTCCTTCTCTCAGGTTGGCCAGTCATGGTGAAGGAAGTCCTTCTCTCAGGCTGGTCATTCATGGTGACGGAAGTCCTTCTCGCAGGTTGGCCAGTCATGGTGACAGAAGTCCTTCTCGCAGGCTGGCCAGTCATGGTGACGGAAGTCCTTCTCTCAGGCTGGCCAGTCATGGTGACGGAAGTCCTTCTCTCAGGCTGGCCAGTCATGGTGAAGGAAGTCCTTCTCTCAGGCTGGCCAGTCATGGTGAAGGAAGTCCTTCTCTCAGGTTGGCCAGTCATGGTGAAGGAAGTCCTTCTCGCAGGCTGGCCAGTCGTGGTGACGGAAGTCCTTCTCTCAGGTTGGCCAGTCATGGTGACGGAAGTCCTTCTCTCAGGCTGGCCAATCATGGTGACGGGACGGAAGTCCTTCTCTCAGGTTGGCCAGCCATGGTGACGGAAGTCCTTCTCTCAGGTTGGCCAGCCATGGTGACGGAATTCCTTCTCTCAGGTTGGCCAGCCATGGTGACGGAAGTCCTTCTCTCAGGCTGGCCAGTCATGGTGACGGAAGTCCTTCTCTCAGGCTGGCCAGTCATGGTGACGGAAGTCCTTCTCTCAGGTTGGCCAGTCATGGTGACGGAAGTCCTTCTCTCAGGTTGGCCAGTCATGGTGACGGAAGTCCTTCTCTCAGGTTGGCCAGTCATGGTGACGGAAGTCCTTCTCTCAGGTTGGCCAGTCATGGTGACGGAAGTCCTTCTCTCAGGCTGGTCATTCATGGTGACGGAAGTCCTTCTCTCAGGTTGGCCAGTCATGGTGACGGAAGTCCTTCTCTCAGGTTGGCCAGTCATGGTGACGGAAGTCCTTCTCTCAGGCTGGCCAGTCATGGTGACGGAAGTCCTTCTCTCAGGTTGGCCAGTCATGGTGACGGAAGTCCTTCTCTCAGGCTGGTCATTCATGGTGACGGAAGTCCTTCTCTCAGGCTGGCCAGTCATGGTGACGGAAGTCCTTCTCTCAGGCTGGCCAGTCATGGTGACGGAAGTCCTTCTCTCAGGTTGGCCAGTCATGGTGACGGAAGTCCTTCTCTCAGGCTGGCCAATCATGGTGACGGGACGGAAGTCCTTCTCTCAGGTTGGCCAGCCATGGTGACGGAAGTCCTTCTCTCAGGTTGGCCAGCCATGGTGACGGAAGTCCTTCTCTCAGGTTGGCCAGCCATGGTGACGGAAGTCCTTCTCTCAGGCTGGCCAGTCATGGTGACAGAAGTCCTTCTCTCAGGCTGGCCAGTCATGGTGACGGAAGTCCTTCTCTCAGGTTGGCCAGTCATGGTGACGGAAGTCCTTCTCTCAGGTTGGCCAGTCATGGTGACGGAAGTCCTTCTCGCAGGCTGGCCAGTCATGGTGACGGAAGTCCTTCTCTCAGGCTGGCCAGTCATGGTGACGGAAGTCCTTCTCTCAGGTTGGCCAGTCATGGTGAAGGAAGTCCTTCTCTCAGGCTGGTCATTCATGGTGACGGAAGTCCTTCTCGCAGGTTGGCCAGTCATGGTGACAGAAGTCCTTCTCGCAGGTTGGCCAGTCATGGTGACGGAAGTCCTTCTCTCAGGCTGGCCAGTCATGGTGACGGAAGTCCTTCTCTCAGGCTGGCCAGTCATGGTGAAGGAAGTCCTTCTCTCAGGCTGGCCAGTCATGGTGACGGAAGTCCTTCTCGCAGGCTGGCCAGTCGTGGTGACGGAAGTCCTTCTCTCAGGTTGGCCAGTCGTGGTGACGGAAGTCCTTCTCTCAGGTTGGCCAGTCATGGTGACGGAAGTCCTTCTCTCAGGTTGGCCAGTCATGGTGACGGAAGTCCTTCTCTCAGGTTGGCCAGTCGTGGTGACGGAAGTCCTTATTTCAGGCTGGCCAGTCATGGTGACGGAAGTCCTTATCTCAGGTTGGCCAGTCATGGTGACGAAAGTCCTTCTCTCAGGTTGGCCAGTCATGGTGACGGAAGTCCTTCTCTCAGGTTGGCCAGTCATGGTGACGGAAGTCCTTCTCTCAGGCTGGCCAATCATGGTGACGGGACGGAAGTCCTTCTCTCAGGTTGGCCAGCCATGGTGACGGAAGTCCTTCTCTCAGGTTGGCCAGCCATGGTGACGGAAGTCCTTCTCTCAGGTTGGCCAGTCATGGTGATGGAAGTCCTTCTCTCAGGCTGGCCAGTCATGGTGACGGAAGTCCTTCTCTCAGGTTGGCCAGTCATGGTGACGGAAGTCCTTCTCTCAGGCTGGCCAGTCATGGTGACGGAAGTCCTTTTCTCAGGCTGGCCAGTCATGGTGACGGAAGTCCTTCTCTCAGGTTGGCCAGTCATGGTGACGGAAGTCCTTCTCTCAGGCTGGCCAATCATGGTGACGGGACGGAAGTCCTTCTCTCAGGTTGGCCAGCCATGGTGACGGAAGTCCTTCTCTCAGGTTGGCCAGCCATGGTGACGGAAGTCCTTCTCTCAGGTTGGCCAGTCATGGTGATGGAAGTCCTTCTCTCAGGCTGGCCAGTCATGGTGACGGAAGTCCTTCTCTCAGGTTGGCCAGTCATGGTGACGGAAGTCCTTCTCTCAGGCTGGCCAGTCATGGTGACGGAAGTCCTTCTCTCAGGCTGGCCAGTCATGGTGACGGAAGTCCTTCTCGCAGGTTGGCCAGTCATGGTGACGGAAGTCCTTCTCACAGGCTGGCCAGTCATGGTGACGGAAGTCCTTCTCTCAGGTTGGCCAGTCATGGTGACGGAAGTCCTTCTCTCAGGCTGGCCAGTCATGGTGACGGGACGGAAGTCCTTCTCTCAGGTTGGCCAGTCATGGTGACGGAGGTCCTTCTCTCAGGCTGGCCAGTCATGGTGACGGGACGGAAGTCCTTCTCTCAGGTTGGCCAGTCATGGTGACGGGACGGAAGTCCTTCTCTCAGGTTGGCCAGCCATGGTGACGGAAGTCCTTCTCTCAGGCTGGCCAGTCATGGTGACGGGACGGAAGTCCTTCTCTCAGGTTGGCCAGTCATGGTGACGGAAGTCCTTCTCTCAGGCTGGCCAGTCATGGTGACGGGACGGAAGTCCTTCTCTCAGGTTGGCCAGCCATGGTGACGGAAGTCCTTCTCTCAGGTTGGCCAGCCATGGTGACGGAAGTCCTTCTCTCAGGTTGGCCAGTCGTGGTGACGGAAGTCCTTCTCGCAGGCTGGCCAGTCGTGGTGACGGAAGTCCTTCTCTCAGGTTGGCCAGTCATGGTGATGGAAGTCCTTCTCTCAGGCTGGCCAGTCATGGTGACGGAAGTCCTTCTCTCAGGTTGGCCAGTCATGGTGACGGAAGTCCTTCTCTCAGGTTGGCCAGTCATGGTGACGGAAGTCCTTCTCTCAGGTTGGCCAGTCATGGTGACGGAAGTCCTTCTCTCAGGTTGGCCAGTCATGGTGACGGAAGTCCTTCTCTCAGGCTGGTCATTCATGGTGACGGAAGTCCTTCTCTCAGGTTGGCCAGTCATGGTGACGGAAGTCCTTCTTTCAGGTTGGCCAGTCATGGTGATGGAAGTCCTTCTCTCAGGCTGGCCAGTCATGGTGAAGGAAGTCCTTCTCTCAGGTTGGCCAGTCATGGTGACGGAAGTCCTTCTCTCAGGCTGGTCATTCATGGTGACGGAAGTCCTTCTCTCAGGCTGGCCAGTCATGGTGACGGAAGTCCTTCTCTCAGGCTGGCCAGTCATGGTGACGGAAGTCCTTCTCTCAGGCTGGCCAGTCATGGTGACGGAAGTCCTTCTCTCAGGTTGGCCAGTCATGGTGACGGAAGTCCTTCTCTCAGGCTGGCCAATCATGGTGACGGGACGGAAGTCCTTCTCTCAGGTTGGCCAGCCATGGTGACGGAAGTCCTTCTCTCAGGTTGGCCAGCCATGGTGACGGAAGTCCTTCTCTCAGGTTGGCCAGCCATGGTGACGGAAGTCCTTCTCTCAGGCTGGCCAGCCATGGTGACGGAAGTCCTTCTCTCAGGCTGGCCAGTCATGGTGACGGAAGTCCTTCTCTCAGGCTGGCCAGTCATGGTGACGGAAGTCCTTCTCTCAGGTTGGCCAGTCATGGTGACGGAAGTCCTTCTCTCAGGTTGGCCAGTCATGGTGACGGAAGTCCTTCTCTCAGGTTGGCCAGTCATGGTGACGGAAGTCCTTCTCTCAGGTTGGCCAGTCATGGTGACGGAAGTCCTTCTCTCAGGCTGGCCAGTCATGGTGACGGAAGTCCTTCTCGCAGGCTGGCCAGTCATGGTGACGGAAGTCCTTCTCTCAGGCTGGCCAGTCATGGTGACGGAAGTCCTTCTCTCAGGCTGGCCAGTCATGGTGACGGAAGTCCTTCTCTCAGGTTGGCCAGTCATGGTGACGGAAGTCCTTCTCTCAGGCTGGCCAATCATGGTGACGGGACGGAAGTCCTTCTCTCAGGTTGGCCAGTCATGGTGACGGAAGTCCTTCTCTCAGGTTGGCCAGTCATGGTGACGGAAGTCCTTCTCGCAGGCTGGCCAGCCATGGTGACGGAAGTCCTTCTCTCAGGCTGGCCAGTCATGGTGACGGAAGTCCTTCTCTCAGGCTGGCCAGTCATGGTGACGGAAGTCCTTCTCTCAGGCTGGCCAGTCATGGTGACGGAAGTCCTTCTCTCAGGCTGGCCAATCATGGTGACGGAAGTCCTTCTCTCAGGTTGGCCAGTCATGGTGACGGAAGTCCTTCTCTCAGGTTGGCCAGTCATGGTGACGGAAGTCCTTCTCGCAGGCTGGCCAGTCATGGTGACGGAAGTCCTTCTCGCAGGCTGGCCAGTCATGGTGAAGGAAGTCCTTCTCTCAGGCTGGCCAGTCATGGTGAAGGAAGTCCTTCTCTCAGGCTGGCCAGTCATGGTGACGGAAGTCCTTCTCTCAGGCTGGCCAGTCATGGTGACGGAAGTCCTTCTCTCAGGCTGGCCAGTCATGGTGACGGAAGTCCTTCTCTCAGGCTGGCCAGTCATGGTGACGGAAGTCCTTCTCTCAGGCTGGCCAGTCATGGTGACGGAAGTCCTTCTCTCAGGTTGGCCAGTCATGGTGACGGAAGTCCTTCTCTCAGGTTGGCCAGTCATGGTGACGGAAGTCCTTCTCTCAGGTTGGCCAGTCATGGTGACGGAAGTCCTTCTCTCAGGTTGGCCAGTCATGGTGACGGAAGTCCTTCTCTCAGGTTGGCCAGTCATGGTGACGGAAGTCCTTCTCTCAGGTTGGCCAGTCATGGTGACGGAAGTCCTTCTCTCAGGTTAGCCAGTCATGGTGACGGAAGTCCTTCTCTCAGGTTAGCCAGTCATGGTGACGGAAGTCCTTCTCTCAGGTTGGCCAGTCATTGTGACAGAAGTCCTTCTCGCAGGCTGGCCAGTCATGGTGATGGAAGTCCTTCTCGCAGGTTGGCCAGTCATGGTGATGGAAGTCCTTCTCGTAGGCTGGCCAGTAATGGTGACGGAAGTCCTTCTCTCAGGCTGGCCAGTCATGGTGACGGAAGTCCTTCTCTCAGGCTGGCCAGTCATGGTGACGGAAGTCCTTCTCGCAGGTTGGCCAGTCATGGTGACGGAAGTCCTTCTCGCAGGCTGGCCAGTCATGGTGACGGAAGTCCTTCTCTCAGGCTGGCCAGTCATGGTGACGGGACGGAAGTCCTTCTCTTAGGTTGGCCAGTCATGGTGACGGAGGTCCTTCTCTGAGGCTGGCCAGTCATGGTGACGGGACGGAAGTCCTTCTCTCAGGTTGGCCAGTCATGGTGACGGGACGGAAGTCCTTCTCTCAGGTTGGCCAGCCATGGTGACGGAAGTCCTTCTCTCAGGCTGGCCAGTCATGGTGACGGGACGGAAGTCCTTCTCTCAGGTTAGCCAGTCATGGTGACGGAAGTCCTTCTCTCAGGCTGGCCAGTCATGGTGACGGGACGGAAGTCCTTCTCTCAGGTTGGCCAGCCATGGTGACGGAAGTCCTTCTCTCAGGTTGGCCAGTCGTGGTGACGGAAGTCCTTCTCTCAGGTTGGCCAGTCGTGGTGACGGAAGTCCTTCTCTCAGGTTGGCCAGTCGTGGTGACGGAAGTCCTCTCAGGTTGGCCATTCATGGTGACGGAAGTCCTTCTCTCAGGCTGGCCAGTCATGGTGACGGTACGGAAGTCCTTCTCTCAGGTTGGCCAGCCATGGTGACGGAAGTCCTTCTCTCAGGTTGGCCAGCCATGGTGACGGAAGTCCTTCTCTCAGGTTGGCCAGTCGTGGTGACGGAAGTCCTTCTCTCAGGTTGGCCAGTCGTGGTGACGGAAGTCCTTCTCTTAATCACGGGGAGAAGTACAGGCATTGTTCCATAGTGCGGCTGTCCCGGGATCTGTGGTTAAAGGGGTTGTAAAGGTTCGTTTTTTATTTTCTAAATAGGTTCCTTTAAGCTCGTGCATTGTTGGTTCACTTACCTTTTCCTTCGATTTCCCTTCTAAATGTTTTTTTCCTTTGTCTGAATTTCTCACTTCCTGTTTCTCCTCAGTAAACTTCCCCCCATCATCCGAGTGGTGTGGAGTCACCCAGAACAGCTTACTGAGGAGGAACAGGAAGTGAGAAATTCAGACAAAGAAAAAAAATATTTAGAAGGGAAATGGAAGGAAAAGGTAAGTGAACCCACAATGCACGAGCTTAAAGGAACCTATTTAGAAAATAAAAAACGAACCATTACAACCCGTCTTTCCACCTCAGCATACCTCAGTTCTGTGCTTACTGTGGGGGGAGGGGATTGGGGGTCTGTATGTGATTCGGGGTATATGAGGTCCTCCTGACCTACCTCTCTCTCTACCTGCAGCTCCTGCTCTCTCCATCGTCCTTGTGCTGCGATGATCTGACCGATGCGGAGAAGGTTTTGGCTGAATGTCAGCAGGAGAAGCCGATTTCTTTCCACCAATGCTTGACGCAGGATCAGCTTCTCCTCTGCCAGAAGGTGGGGGAGGGGGTGTACGGTGAAGTCTTTCGAACGCTGCGGGGCGACGAGCTGGTGGCTCTAAAGGTCAGTACAGAGGAAGAGGTATGGAGGTCAAATCTGAAGGGGGACTATGGAGAAGAATATTTACCGTGTAAGGACCTACCTAACCTCATTGATACAGGGAGGTATGTAGAGCGTAATGCTTACCTTCCTATGATAGGAGGACCTACCTAACCTCCAATCTGACTACGCTCCTGTGATAGGAGGACCTACCTAACCTCCATTCATACTACACTCTCCTGTGATAGGAGGACCTACCTAACCTCCATTCTGACTACACTCACCTGTGATAGGAGGACCTACCTAACCTCCAATCTGACTACTCTCCTGTGATAGGAGGACCTACCTAACCTCCATTCTGACTACTTTCCTGTGATAGGAGGACCTACCTAACCTCCATTCTGACTACTCTCCTGTGATAGAATGGAGGTTAGGTAGGTCCTCCTATCACAGGAGAGTGTAGTCAGAATGGAGGTTAGGTAGGTCCTCCTGACTACACTCTCCTGTGATAGGAGGACCTACCTAACCTCCATTTTGACTACACTCTCCTGTGATAGAAGGACCTACCTAACCTCCATTCTGACTACACTCGCCTGTGATAGGAGGACCTACCTAACCTCCATTTTGACTACACTCGCCTGTGATAGGAGGACCTACCTAACCTCCAATCTGACTACACTCACCTGTGGTAGGAGGACCTACCTAACCTCCATTCTGACTACACTCACCTGTGATAGGTGGACCTACCTAACCTCCATTCTGACTACACTCTCCTGTGATCGGAGGACCCACCTAACCTCCATTCTGACTACTTTCCTGTGATAGGAGGACCTACCTAACCTCCATTCTGACTACACTCTCCTGTGATAGGAGGACCCACCTAACCTCCAATCTGACTACTCTCCTGTGATAGGAGGACCTACCTAACCTCCAATCTGACTACTCTCCTGTGATAGGAGGACCTACCTAACCTCCATTCTGACTACTCTCTCCTGTGATAGGAGGACCTACCTAACCTCCATTCTGACTACTCTCCTGTGATAGGAGGACCTATGTTACCGGCCTCAAAATGTAAATTAAGAGAGCCGATAATTGTAGACGTGATGAGATAAGGTGATCAGCTTGGCATGGACTGCAAAGAATCACACAAACAGCAAGAGACAAGACCACTGGGTTTTATGGCTGGAGATAGTTTTACTCTTACATAACAATACATCGTTTACATTTTTATAATCACATGTTTATAACTATTAACAATATATAATACAGATTTTAACTGAAGTATTTTAAACCGTAGTTACACAAAAAACATTGTTATATTTTAATAACATATATATTCGTGTTATAGATGATGATGTACACTTTAACTGCAATTATGCTTTAATACAAACATTATTTCGGTAGTTCTCTTTTTTAACCACTAGATGGTGCACATAAAGCAATGCATAAGCTTTACATATAGGCAAATACTTATTAGAATATCAGTTTTCAACATGTGCTTTTCTAACTTTATGGAACTTGTATAAACCAGGTTTCAATATTCCTATTTAGAACGGTTTAGTGCTTCTAATAGACATTTATTCTGACTAATGCAGTATTTTCATGTTTTTATGCCCTTTCCACTTGTTTCTCACACATGCTGTTCTAAACTTATAATATCAGTAACACTATAGCATACAGTCTGCTGGAACTTTCCCTGCATCTGCTACAGATGTTTAAGAATCTTTCTATTATAGTTTAATGCAGATTAGGAACGATTTAGAGTACATACCTGCAAAGAATCACACAAACAGCATGAGACAAGACCACTGGGTTTTATGGCTGGAGATAGTTTGACTCCAGTCACATGGTGGGTGGCCTTATATAAACTCTGTTTGTGTACCTTCTCTGCCTTCTACTGGGTCTTGATAGAATAGCAGGAAGGTATTTCTTTGCTAGAAATAAAATAAAAAAAAATGAATATGTACTTTGCTTTGGGTTGTCTGTTTTGTGACCATATAAACCCCAGTCCGTCACACTCTCTCCTCCTTCAGTTAATGGCTCCCGACATTAAACTCAATTGTTATCTGAACACTGTTTAGTGATTTAAGTAACCCAGATAGGTACTTGTTGCCACCAAGGAGCTATGTTAACTACCTGGCATGTCATGGGAGTAGCTAGCATTGTAGGAGTTTGTACGGTGTGAATCTGACTTGGTATGTATCTTGGTTGACCTAGTGTGTCATATGTAAAGATCTCTTTAGGCTTAGCTTGTCTGGTAGATCTTCTGACAGGAGTTGAGTCATCTCCATCAACATCATTCTCCGTTTGCATATCTTGGCTCACAGGTAAGTCTTGACTTAATGAGGGTAATTCTGCAGTGTCTAGTCTCACCATGTCTGTAGCCCAGATTTGGTCGCCAACTAATGTTCCATTATTTTGTTCTTGTTCAAGATTGGGTGTGGTAGTTGTAGGATAGAACTCTTCTGCAGAAACTCTTAAAGGGATTTTCTGTACGTTTTGAGAGTTTTGTGGAGAGACAACACGATCATGACTTTCTGTAGTCTCTGGTATATAAGGATAATACCATCTTTCTTCATCTGAACATTCCTCCTCTTGGTCCAGATCCAGTCTGGTCTCCTTTCTGTTACTTGATTGTCTTTGTTTCATTGGTACTCTTGGAATGTGTCCTTCAATTGGGAGGTCATTTACTGGTAGTAAAAGATTTCTGTGCAGCACTCGAATAGTCTTTTTACCACTTTCAGGCTGAATTTTGTACACAGGCCCATCTTTGATTCTTTCTACCACTTTGTGTACTGATTCTTCCCAGTATGAACGAAGTTTACCAGGTCCTCCTCTTTCAGAGAGATTTCGTACTAAGACCCTATCACCCGGTTGAAGAGGTGCTCCTTTTATCTTCTTGTCATAGTACTTCTTCCCCTTAGCAGATGATTTTTGGCTATTCTCGGATGCGATTTTGTAAGCTTCTTGCATTCTGGATGCCCATTTTTGAGTAAATTTTGGTTGACTTTCTGATTCCTTTTCCAAATTTAGGTTGAGCATTAGGTCAATAGGCAAACGAGGAGATCTTCCATACAATAGAAAGAATGGCGAGTATCCTGTGGCTTCATGCCTGGTGCAATTGTATGCATGAACCATATGTGGAAGATATTCTTTCCAATCTGACTTTTTCTCTTCCTCTAAGGTGCGAAGCATCTGTAACAAAGTACGGTTCAGTCTCTGCACTGGGTTACCCTGTGGATGGTACGGAGTAGTTCTTGAATGAGAAATCCCTGCCAATTGTTGCAATGTCTGAAACAAGTTGTTTTCAAATTCTCTTCCTTGGTCATGGTGGAGTTTCTCTGGATAGCCAAAACGTGGTATGAAATCTTGAAAGATCTTTTCTGCCGCCGTTTTTCCAGATTTGTTCTTAGTGGGATATGCTTGTGCAAAGCGTGTGAAGTGGTCAACTATTACAAGTATATACTCATATCCTCCTTTGCTTTTTTCCAAGTGAAGATAATCAATGGATACTAACTCCAAGGGTGAACTGGTAGTAATCAAACCCATAGGTGCTCTTTCGGTGATATTTGGATGCTTTTGTTTGATGCAGTTGCACTTCTTCAGCACATATTCATCAATGTCTCTTTGCATAAATGGCCAGTAAAATCGTTCACGTGCTAGGTGGGTTACCTTGTCAGTACCAATGTGACCCATGTCATCATGAAGATTTTTTAAGACCAATGGTTTTAGCTTTTTTGGTAGGACTAGCTGTTTTCGGGTTCCAGCGTCTCGGTAGAGGATTCCTTCATCAACTCTGAGTTTGTTCCATTCATGTATCAAACGTCTTGTTTTACTGGTCATACTCTCCTTTTCTTTGTGGTTTGGAATCCAGTCGTTTTCCTTAAGCCAGACAACTTCTCTAATGTTGGTATCGTCTTGTTGTAATGCTCTGATGTTCTCCTGAGTCATTGGGCAGATTGTCTGTCCTTTCAGCAATTCTTCGGCCACATCACTTTCTGAGTGAAAAGTCAATGAAGCCACCCATAGTGCCTCTTCTTCGTCGACAGCTTTGCTCCCTTGCCACATAGCTGACACAACCTCAGATGGTACAAGCTCTGTGTACTCACTCAGATTCTTTGTGAGTTCCACCGGAAATCGTGACAGTGTATCCGTGTCTGCATTCTGTTTACCTGGCCTGTACTTGATATCAAAGTGGAAATCGGCCAACTCGCCAACCCAGCGATGACCCACAGCATTCAGTCTGGCGGTACTCAATACATATGTCAATGGGTTGTTGTCTGTGTAGACTGTGAATGTTGGAGCGTAGTACAAGTAATCTCTGAATTTGTCACAGACTGCCCACTTGAGAGCTAAAAACTCAAGTTTACCAGAGTGAAGATGGTAATTGCGCTCTGCTGGAGTCAATGTTCTGGAGCCAAACCCGATAACACAAAGTTTTTCTCCTTGTCGTTGGTACAGTACAGCACCTAGGCCTTCATTGGAAGCATCAGTGTGTAATACGAAGGGTAGGTCAAAATCAGGGTATGCTAGTATTGGTGGATTGGTTAGCATGTCCACCAGTCTGGATACTACAGCTTGATGTTTGGGTGTCCATTGAATCGGTGTTTTAGATGGCACTTGTGTTTTGTTCCCATTTTTCTTTGTAGGTTTCCCTTGATTGTTTTTGGTAACGGATGTAGCAGATTCTTTCTCAGTGTTCTGCAAAAGTTCATACAGTGGTTTAGCAAGTCGAGAGAAATCTTGAATGAAGGACCTGTAGTAGCTCAGGAATCCTAACAAAGATCTGACTCCTCCCACTGTTTTTGGTTCTTTCCTTTTCAAATGTAATACCGCTTCAAGATCTTTTGGGTCAATTTTTATGCCTTCTTCTGACACCATTCGTCCAAGGTATCGAATCTGTCGTTTAAAGAGTTCACACTTCTGCGGTCTAAGTTTGATACCATGCTCGCGCTTTCGACTAAGCACTTGCCTAATATCATTGACATGCTACTGAAAAGTTTTGGAGTAGCAAAGTACCTCATCCAGGTATGGAGAACAACATTTGTCTCTGATGCCCTCTAGTACATTTTCCATGCATCTCTGAAAAGCTGCTGGGGCATTCGTTAATCCTAAAGGAATACGATTCCACTCCAGGAGTCCCCAGGGGGTGCTAAAAGCCATCAGATGTCTGGAGTCTTCATGCACAAAGCCTTGATGATACGCACTACCCTGGTCCAGGATTGAGAACCATGTAAATCCTCCTAAGCTATCCAGCAGATCTTGTATTCTGGGTAGTGGATGTCTATCTGGGATAGTCTTTCGGTTTAACTCCCTAAAGTCAACACATAGTCGTAGGCTACTGTCCTTCTTTCGAACACAGACAACCGGTGATGAGTATGAGGAAGAAGATTTTGTTACCCAACCTCGGTCAAGAAGGTTTTGGATATATTCTTTCACTTCCTTGTATAGGGGTTTCGGTATCGAATTGTAGCGTTTCTGGACAGGAGTTTCATCTTTCAGATTTATCCTCAATTTCAGGTTAGGAATGCATCCTATGTCTCCCTCATCTCGAGCAAAGACATCTGATTCGTCATATAACATTTGTCTCGCTATCTCCTGTTCTTCTTCTGAGAGATCTTCCAAATTGACAGGTGGGTGCCACTTAACAGATTTGTTAGTGGGTAGCTGATTTCCAGGGTCCACTTGATTCAACTGGTTTACATGAAACACCCTTTTCTTCTGGTCAATTCCCTTTCCATCGTCTTTGTTTGGAGACAACGGTAGAATTTCAGCTGCTGGAGAAATGGTACCCAATACTGTTCTGGGCGGAAGGTAGATGTCATGTTGAGCACGGTTCAGTATAGGTATCTTCACCAGTTTAGAGAACCCATTTGGCACATCTACCCCTGAAGGAAATAGTTCAAGTCCTTCCTCAACTGGATATTCTGGAAGTGGTTCAAATGGCATGATTCCTCCTTTTGGCCATGCTCTAATTCTGCATTTGACTTCACAGATCTCGCCTCCTTTAATCTGGAGTCCCTTCTTCCCCACTTTGACCATACGACTATCGGATATTTCTCCTGGGTCAGTTGCTTGACTGACAGCATTGACAATGTTATTCGCTACACTCTGTCAAACTTTCATAGCTTCACTCAGCAAGATAGTCAGGTTTTGGGTGCTGTTTGGTCGGTCACGGTTTTCTCTGATCAATTCTTCGATCACATTAAACCCAAGAATTGGATTGCCATTACAGCAGTCACTCACCAGCATTGGCACATAGATGGCTGAGTTTCCATGTCCACTACTTTCGAATTCCAGGCAGACTTCAATCCATCCGATGAATGGAATGATAGAACCATTTGCAGCTGTAATAGATAAGTTGTCATCACAAAGTAAATCTTGTATGTGCCTAATGGAGACACTGGGTAGAAACTTTTCTAACCATGCCTTCCCGACAATGCTGACCTGAGCTCCTGTGTCCATCAACATGTCAACCGGAACGCCATTCATCCGGCATGACAGTAGGCATTTTCCTCCAATTAATTGTGATACGTGTTGTTTGGAGAATCCCTTCTCTTTTGGGAGTGTTCTAGTTGACCGGTGGGTGAATACCCTGTTTACCTTCGCACGGGACAGATCATTTGAGGTGGTCACTGGTTGTCCCTTCCCAGTGACCGTCTGTCGTTTCCTGACTGCCTTCTTTTCTTCAAGCAATCATCCGCTCTGTGTCCTGTCCAACCACAGTAGAAACAGTGGTAGCAGTTCTGACTCTCTCGTTTAATGCAATCATCACACCTGGGTTTGCAGTGAGCTGTATCTGGAACTTGAACATTGGTTAGTGGCTTAGTCCTTTGGTTTCCAACAACAGGAGTTTGCTTCATCATCTTTTCCAGGTTCTTTGTGAGAGCAGAAACCTGTGTTGTTAGTTCCGTTAATGCAGTGTGATTTGCTCTAGCATCTTCCTCAACTCTCTTTTGCAAGGTGTCTTTTTCACTATTACCTGGTGTCTGTGATGAATGAACAGTAAGCGGTTTATGTTTAGGTGCACTGTTTGAGCGTCTCTGTCTTTCTGTTTCCTCATCAACTGATCTGGTGACCTGCTCTATGATAAAGTCATCCGTTACTGTCAAATCAGACACGTAAGGCTTGATATCTCGTCTAACATTAGAGTTTTTTTCGTTTAGTCCCTGATACAGTGTATGAAGGAATATGCCTTGCACCAGTTTTTTGTCATAGTTAAGCTCTCGCCTATCATGTTGTGATGTGGACAGAACTTTTTGTTTTAACCCCACTAGCCTGTAAACAAATTGTTGTGCTGTTTCTCTCTCTTGCTGAGTAGCATTACTAAGGTCCTGAAATAACTCATTACCACTTCGTTCTCTCATATGTGACTTCAAAAACCTTTTCAATTCAGCAACAGTAAGATCATCTTTGTCAGTCAACATATCTTTAAAATGACCAGGTTTGATTATTCTCAACACGGTGCGTATAATTTCAGATTCAGGGAATTTTTCTGTTAGACCCTCGTCAATTTGTCTGCACGCGCTACTGTAACTCATGTCCGAACCATGATCTGAAATTACACCACCATGCATTTTGAATTCTCTACGTGGCAATAAAGCAACAACGTCAGTTAATCTCACCACCTCCGATACCTGTTCAGTCCTTGCAGTCCCACTACTTATTTCTTTTGCAGCGGTTGCAATGTCCACAGTTGGTGTACTTTCCTTGTTAAGTTTTAGTTCATTGATCTTGTCTTGGATGATGAGTAGGTAAGACATGCCTTGATCTTCTAACTTCTCCAGCTGATCACTTCTCATGTAGTCTACAATAATTTCAACGAGTTCCATTTCATTGGTACCAGTCACTGATGGAACGTCCACATCTCTTTCATCTTCCAGCGTAATAGCGAGGCTATGCAGCTGTTCTTCACTAAGCAGATGAAGTTGTTTCCGGATATCCCACATCAGCGCACGACGAGGAGACGCCATATCTGTTGCACTCTGAAGACTTTCACTCACAAGGCAGATGACACTCACGACTCTCCTTGTAGCTCTGTAGTAGGCTCACGCTTGTCTCGCGCTTCCCTCTCACTGGTAACACAACGAATCCCGGCACACGAGCCCCCAAAATGTTACCGGCCTCAAAATGTGAATTAAGAGAGCCGATAATTGTAGACGTGATGAGATAAGGTGATCAGCTTGGCGTGGACTGCAAACAATCACACAACAGCATAAGACAGGACCACTGGGTTTTATGGCTGGAGATAGTTTGACTCCAGTCACATGGTGGGTGGCCTTATATAAACTCTGTTTGTGTACCTTCTCTGCCATCTACTGGGTCTTGATAGAATAGCAGGAAGGTATTTCTTTGCTAGAAATAAAATAAAAAAAATGAATATGTACTTTGCTTTGGGTTGTCTGTTTTGTGACCATATAAACCCCAGTCCGTCACACTTACCTAACCTCCAATCTGACTACTCTCCTGTGATAGGAGGACCTACCTAACCTCCAATCTGACTACTCTCCTGTGATAGGAGGACCTACCTAACCTCCAATCTGACTACTCTCCTGTGATAGGAGGACCTACCTAACCTCCAATCTGACTACTCTCCTGTGATAGGAGGACCTACCTAACCTCCAATCTGACTACTCTCTCCTGTGATAGGAGGACCTACCTAACCTCCATTCTGACTACTCTCCTGTGATAGGAGGACCTACCTAACCTCCATTCTGACTACTCTCTCCTGTGATAGGAGGACCTACCTAACCTCCATTCTGACTACTCTCCTGTGATAGGAGGACCTACCTAACCTCCAATCTGACTACTCTCCTGTGATAGGAGGACCTACCTAACCTCCATTCTGACTACTCTCTCCTGTGATAGGAGGACCTACCTAACCTCCATTCTGACTACTCTCCTGTGATAGGAGGACCTACCTAACCTCCATTCTGACTACTCTCTCCTGTGATAGGAGGACCTACCTAACCTCCAATCTGACTACACTCCTGTGATAGGAGGACCTACCTAACCTCCATTCTGACTACTCTCCTGTGATAGGAGGACCTACCTAACCTCCAATCTGACTACTCTCTCCTGTGATAGGAGGACCTACCTAACCTCCAATCTGACTACACTCTCCTGTGATAGGAGGACCTACCTAACCTCCAATCTGACTACTCTCTCCTGTGATAGGAGGACCTACCTAACCTCCAATCTGACTACTCTCCTGTGATAGGAGGACCTACCTAACCTCCATTCTGACTACACTCTCCTGTGATAGGAGGACCTACCTAACCTCCAATCTGACTACTCTCTCCTGTGATAGGAGGACCTACCTAACCTCCAATCTGACTACACTCTCCTGTGATAGGAGGACCTACCTAACCTCCAATCTGACTACTCTCTCCTGTGATAGGAGGACCTACCTAACCTCCAATCTGACTACTCTCCTGTGATAGGAGGACCTACCTAACCTCCAATCTGACTACTCTCTCCTGTGATAGGAGGACCTACCTAACCTCCAATCTGACTACTCTCCTGTGATAGGAGGACCTACCTAACCTCCATTCTGACTACTCTCCTGTGATAGGAGGACCTACCTAACCTCCAATCTGACTACACTCTCCTGTGATAGGAGGACCTACCTAACCTCCATTCTGACTACACTCTCCTGTGATAGGAGGATCTACCTAACCTCCATTCTGACTACACTCTCCTGTGATAGGAGGACCTACCTAACCTCCAATCTGACTACTCTCTCCTGTGATAGGAGGACCTACCTAACCTCCAATCTGACTACTCTCCTGTGATAGGAGGACCTACCTAACCTCCATTCTGACTACACTCTCCTGTGATAGGAGGACCTACCTAACCTCCAATCTGACTACTCTCTCCTGTGATAGGAGGACCTACCTAACCTCCAATCTGACTACTCTCCTGTGATAGGAGGACCTACCTAACCTCCATTCTGACTACACTCTCCTGTGATAGGAGGACCTACCTAACCTCCAATCTGACTACTCTCTCCTGTGATAGGAGGACCTACCTAACCTCCAATCTGACTACACTCTCCTGTGATAGGAGGACCTACCTAACCTCCAATCTGACTACACTCTCCTGTGATAGGAGGACCTACCTAACCTCCAATCTGACTACTCTCTCCTGTGATAGGAGGACCTACCTAACCTCCAATCTGACTACACTCACCTGTGATAGGAGGACCTACCTAACCTCCAATCTGACTACACTCTCCTGTGATAGGAGGACCTACCTAACCTCCAATCTGACTACTCTCCTGTGATAGGAGGACCTACCTAACCTCCAATCTGACTACACTCTCCTGTGATAGGAGGACCTACCTAACCTCCAATCTGACTACTCTCCTGTGATAGGAGGACCTACCTAACCTCCATTCTGACTACTCTCCTGTGATAGGAGGACCTACCTAACCTCCATTCTGACTACACTCCCCTGTAATAGGAGGACCTACCTAACCTCCATTCTGACTACTCTCCTGTGATAGGAGGACCTACCTAACCTCCATTCTGACTACACTCTCCTGTGATAGGAGGACCTACCTAACCTCCAATCTGACTACACTCTCCTGTGATAGGAGGACCTACCTAACCTCCATTCTGACTACACTCTCCTGTGATAGGAGGACCTACCTAACCTCCAATCTGACTACACTCTCCTGTGATAGGAGGACCTACCTAACCTCCATTCTGACTACTCTCCTGTGATAGGAGGACCTACCTAACCTCCATTCTGACTACTTTCCTGTGATAGGAGGACCTACCTAACCTCCATTCTGACTACTCTCTCCTGTGATAGGAGGACATACCTAATCTCCATTCTGACTACACTCACCTGTGATAGGAGGACCTACCTAATCTCCAATCTGACTACTCTCCTGTGATAGGAGGACCTACCTAACCTCCATTCTGACTACTCTCTCCTGTGATAGGAGGACCTACCTAACCTCCATTCTGACTACTTTCCTGTGATAGGAGGACCTACCTAACCTCCATTCTGACTACACTCCTGTGATAGGAGGACATACCTAACCTCCATTCTGACTACACTCCTGTGATAGGAGGACCTACCTAACCTCCATTCTGACTACACTCCTGTGATAGGAGGACATACCTAACCTCCATTCTGACTACTCTCTCCTGTGATAGGAGGACCTACCTAACCTCCATTCTGACTACACTCTCCTGTGATAGGAGGACCTACCTAATCTCCAATCTGACTACTCTCCTGTGATAGGAGGACCTACCTAACCTCCATTCTGACTACACTCTCCTGTGATAGGAGGACCTACCTAATCTCCAATCTGACTACTCTCCTGTAATAGGAGGACCTACCTAATCTCCAATCTGACTACTCTCCTGTGATAGGAGGACCTACCTAACCTCCATTCTGACTACTCTCCTGTGATAGGAGGACCTACCTAATCTCCAATCTGACTACTCTCCTGTGATAGGAGGACCTACCTAACCTCCATTCTGACTACTCTCCTGTGATAGGAGGACCTACCTAACCTCCATTCTGACTACTCTCTCCTGTGATAGGAGGACCTACCTAACCTCCATTCTGACTACACTCCTGTGATAGGAGGACCTACCTAACCTCCAATCTGACTACACTCTCCTGTGATAGGAGGACCTACCTAACCTCCAATCTGACTACACTCTCCTGTGATAGGAGGACCTACCTAACCTCCATTCTGACTACTTTCCTGTGATAGGAGGACCTACCTAACCTCCATTCTGACTACACTCTCCTGTGATAGGAGGACCTACCTAATCTCCATTCTGACTACTCACCTGTGATAGGAGGACCTACCTAATCTCCAATCTGACTACTCTCCTGTGATAGGAGGACCTACCTAACCTCCATTCTGACTACTCTCCTGTGATAGGAGGACCTACCTAACCTCCATTCTGACTACTCTCCTGTGATAGGAGGACCTACCTAACCTCCATTCTGACTACACTCTCCTGTGATAGGAGGATCTACCTAACCTCCATTCTGACTACTCTCTCCTGTGATAGGAGGACCTACCTAACCTCCATTCTGACTACTCTCTCCTGTGATAGGAGGACCTACCTAACCTCCAATCTGACTACTCTCCTGTGATAGGAGGACCTACCTAACCTCCATTCTGACTACTCTCCTGTGATAGGAGGACCTACCTAACCTCCATTCTGACTACTCTCTCCTGTGATAGGAGGACCTATCTAACCTCCATTCTGACTACTCTCCTGTGATAGGAGGACCTACCTAACCTCCATTCTGACTACACTCCTGTGATAGGAGGACCTACCTAACCTCCATTCTGACTACTCTCTCCTGTGATAGGAGGACCTACCTAACCTCCATTCTGACTACTCTCTCCTGTGATAGGAGGACCTATCTAACCTCCATTCTGACTACTCTCCTGTGATAGGAGGACCTACCTAACCTCCATTCTGACTACTCTCTCCTGTGATAGGAGGACCTACCTAATCTCCAATCTGACTACACTCACCTGTGATAGGAGGACCTACCTAACCTCCATTCTGACTACTCTCTCCTGTGATAGGAGGACCTACCTAACCTCCATTCTGACTACTCTCTCCTGTGATAGGAGGACCTACCTAACCTCCATTCTGACTACTCTCCTGTGATAGGAGGACCTACCTAACCTCCATTCTGACTACTCACCTGTGATAGGAGGACCTACCTAATCTCCAATCTGACTACTTTCCTGTAATAAGAGGACCTACCTAACCTCCATTCTGACTACACTCTCCTGTGATAGGAGGACCTACCTAACCTCCAATCTGACTAATCTCCTGTGATAGGAGGACCTACCCAACCTCCATTCTGACTACTCTCTCCTGTGATAGGAGGACCTACCTAACCTCCAATCTGACTACTCACCTGTGATAGGAGGACCTACCTAATCTCCAATCTGACTACTTTCCTGTAATAAGAGGACCTACCTAACCTCCATTCTGACTACACTCACCTGTGATAGGAGGACCTACCTAACCTCCAATCTGACTAATCTCCTGTGATAGGAGGACCTACCCAACCTCCATTCTGACTACTCTCTCCTGTGATAGGAGGACCTACCTAACCTCCAATCTGACTACTCTCCTGTGATAGGAGGACCTACCTAACCTCCATTCTGACTACACTCACCTGTGATAGGAGGACCTACCTAACCTCCAATCTGACTACTCTCCTGTGATAGGAGGACCTACCTAACCTCCATTCTGACTACACTCTCCTGTGATAGGAGGACCTACCTAACCTCCATTCTGACTACACTCACCTGTGATAGGAGGACCTACCTAACCTCCAATCTGACTAATCTCCTGTGATAGGAGGACCTACCTAACCTCCAATCTGACTACTCTCTCCTGTGATAGGAGGACCTACCCAACCTCCATTCTGACTACTCTCTCCTGTGATAGGAGGACCTACCTAACCTCCATTCTGACTACACTCACCTGTGATAGGAGGACCTACCTAACCTCCATTCTGACTACTCTCTCCTGTGATAGGAGGACCTACCTAACCTCCATTCTGACTACTCTCTCCTGTGATAGGAGGACCTACCTAACCTCCATTCTGACTACACTCTCCTGTGATAGGAGGACCTACCCAACCTCCATTCTGACTACTCTCTCCTGTGATAGGAGGACCTACCTAACCTCCATTCTGACTACACTCACCTGTGATAGGAGGACCTACCTAACCTCCATTCTGACTACTCTCTCCTGTGATAGGAGGACCTACCTAACCTCCATTCTGACTACACTCTCCTGTGATAGGAGGACCTACCTAACCTCCAATCTGACTACTCTCTCCTGTGATAGGAGGACCTACCTAACCTCCATTCTGACTACTCTCTCCTGTGATAGGAGGACCTACCTAATCTCCATTCTGACTACTCTCTCCTGTGATAGGAGGACCTACCTAACCTCCATTCTGACTACTCTCCTGTGATAGGAGGACCTACCTAACCTCCATTCTGACTACTCTCCTGTGATAGTAGGACCTACCTAACCTCCAATCTGACTACTCTCTCCTGTGATAGGAGGACCTACCTAACCTCCATTCTGACTACACTCTCCTGTGATAGGAGGACCTACCTAACCTCCATTCTGAATACTCTCCTGTGATAGGAGGACCTACCTAATCTCCAATCTGACTACTCTCCTGTGATAGGAGGACCTACCTAACCTCCATTCTGACTACTCTCCTGTGATAGGAGGACCTACCTAATCTCCAATCTGACTACTCTCCTGTGATAGGAGGACCTACCTAACCTCCATTCTGACTACTCTCCTGTGATAGGAGGACCTACCTAACCTCCATTCTGACTACACTCTCCTGTGATAGGAGGACCTACCTAACCTCCATTCTGACTACTTTCCTGTGATAGGAGGACCTACCTAACCTCCATTCTGACTACTTTCCTGTGATAGGAGGACCTACCTAACCTCCATTCTGACTACTCTCTCCTGTGATAGGAGGACCTACCTAACCTCCATTCTGACTACTCTCCTGTGATAGGAGGACCTACCTAACCTCCATTCTGACTACACTCTCCTGTGATAGGAGGACCTACCTAACCTCCATTCTGACTACTCTCCTGTGATAGGAGGACCTACCTAACCTCCATTCTGACTACACTCTCCTGTGATAGGAGGACCTACCTAATCTCCATTCTGACTACTCTCCTGTGATAGGAGGACCTACCTAACCTCCATTCTGACTACTCTCTCCTGTGATAGGAGGACCTACCTAACCTCCATTCTGACTACTCTCTCCTGTGATAGGAGGACCTACCTAACCTCCATTCTGACTACTCTCCTGTGATAGGAGGACCTACCTAACCTCCAATCTGACTACTCTCCTGTGATAGGAGGACCTACCTAACCTCCATTCTGACTACTCTCCTGTGATAGGAGGACCTACCTAACCTCCATTCTGACTACTCTCCTGTGATAGGAGGACCTACCTAACCTCCATTCTGACTACTCTCCTGTGATAGGAGGACCTACCTAATCTCCATTCTGACTACTCTCCTGTGATAGGAGGACCTACCTAACCTCCAATCTGACTACACTCTCCTGTGATAGGAGGACCTACCTAACCTCCATTCTGACTACTTTCCTGTGATAGGAGGACCTACCTAACCTCCATTCTGACTACTCTCTCCTGTGATAGGAGGACCTACCTAACCTCCATTCTGACTACTTTCCTGTGATAGGAGGACCTACCTAACCTCCATTCTGACTACACTCTCCTGTGATAGGAGGACCTACCTAATCTCCAATCTGACTACTCTCCTGTGATAGGAGGACCTACCTAACCTCCATTCTGACTACTTTCCTGTGATAGGAGGACCTACCTAACCTCCATTCTGACTACTTTCCTGTGATAGGAGGACCTACCTAACCTCCATTCTGACTACTCTCCTGTGATAGGAGGACCTACCTAACCTCCATTCTGACTACTTTCCTGTGATAGGAGGACCTACCTAACCTCCATTCTGACTACTCTCCTGTGATAGGAGGACCTACCTAACCTCCATTCTGACTACTCTCCTGTGATAGGAGGACCTACCTAACCTCCATTCTGACTACTCGCCTGTGATAGGAGGACCTACCTAACCTCCATTCTGACTACTTTCCTGTGATAGGAGGACCTACCTAACCTCCATTCTGACTACTCTCCTGTGATAGGAGGACCTACCTAACCTCCAATCTGACTACTCTCCTGTGATAGGAGGACCTACCTAACCTCCATTCTGACTACACTCTCCTGTGATAGGAGGACCTACCTAACCTCCATTCTGACTACACTCTCCTGTGATAGGAGGACCTACCTAACCTCCATTCTGACTACTCTCCTGTGATAGGAGGACCTACCTAACCTCCATTCTGACTACTCTCTCCTGTGATAGGAGGACCTACCTAACCTCCAATCTGACTACTCTCCTGTGATAGGAGGACCTACCTAACCTCCAATCTGACTACTCTCTCCTGTGATAGGAGGACCTACCTAACCTCCATTCTGACTACTCTCCTGTGATAGGAGGACCTACCTAACCTCCATTCTGACTACTCTCTCCTGTGATAGGAGGACCTACCTAACCTCCAATCTGACTACACTCCTGTGATAGGAGGACCTACCTAACCTCCATTCTGACTACTCTCCTGTGATAGGAGGACCTACCTAACCTCCAATCTGACTACTCTCTCCTGTGATAGGAGGACCTACCTAACCTCCAATCTGACTACACTCTCCTGTGATAGGAGGACCTACCTAACCTCCAATCTGACTACTCTCTCCTGTGATAGGAGGACCTACCTAACCTCCAATCTGACTACTCTCCTGTGATAGGAGGACCTACCTAACCTCCAATCTGACTACTCTCTCCTGTGATAGGAGGACCTACCTAACCTCCAATCTGACTACTCTCTCCTGTGATAGGAGGACCTACCTAACCTCCAATCTGACTACTCTCCTGTGATAGGAGGACCTACCTAACCTCCAATCTGACTACTCTCTCCTGTGATAGGAGGACCTACCTAACCTCCAATCTGACTACTCTCCTGTGATAGGAGGACCTACCTAATCTCCATTCTGACTACTCTCCTGTGATAGGAGGACCTACCTAACCTCCATTCTGACTACTCTCCTGTGATAGGAGGACCTACCTAACCTCCATTCTGACTACACTCTCCTGTGATAGGAGGACCTACCTAACCTCCAATCTGACTACTCTCTCCTGTGATAGGAGGACCTACCTAACCTCCAATCTGACTACACTCTCCTGTGATAGGAGGACCTACCTAACCTCCAATCTGACTACACTCTCCTGTGATAGGAGGACCTACCTAACCTCCAATCTGACTACTCTCTCCTGTGATAGGAGGACCTACCTAACCTCCAATCTGACTACACTCTCCTGTGATAGGAGGACCTACCTAACCTCCAATCTGACTACTCTCCTGTGATAGGAGGACCTACCTAACCTCCAATCTGACTACTCTCTCCTGTGATAGGAGGACCTACCTAACCTCCAATCTGACTACTCTCCTGTGATAGGAGGACCTACCTAACCTCCAATCTGACTACTCTCCTGTGATAGGAGGACCTACCTAACCTCCATTCTGACTACTCTCTCCTGTGATAGGAGGACCTACCTAACCTCCATTCTGACTACTCTCCTGTGATAGGAGGACCTACCTAACCTCCATTCTGACTACTCTCTCCTGTGATAGGAGGACCTACCTAACCTCCATTCTGACTACTCTCCTGTGATAGGAGGACCTACCTAACCTCCAATCTGACTACTCTCTCCTGTGATAGGAGGACCTACCTAACCTCCAATCTGACTACACTCTCCTGTGATAGGAGGACCTACCTAACCTCCAATCTGACTACACTCTCCTGTGATAGGAGGACCTACCTAACCTCCAATCTGACTACTCTCCTGTGATAGGAGGACCTACCTAACCTCCAATCTGACTACTCTCTCCTGTGATAGGAGGACCTACCTAACCTCCAATCTGACTACTCTCCTGTGATAGGAGGACCTACCTAACCTCCAATCTGACTACTCTCTCCTGTGATAGGAGGACCTACCTAACCTCCAATCTGACTACTCTCTCCTGTGATAGGAGGACCTACCTAACCTCCAATCTGACTACTCTCCTGTGATAGGAGGACCTACCTAACCTCCATTCTGACTACACTCTCCTGTGATAGGAGGACCTACCTAACCTCCAATCTGACTACACTCACCTGTGATAGGAGGACCTACCTAACCTCCAATCTGACTACACTCTCCTGTGATAGGAGGACCTACCTAACCTCCAATCTGACTACTCTCCTGTGATAGGAGGACCTACCTAACCTCCAATCTGACTACACTCTCCTGTGATAGGAGGACCTACCTAACCTCCAATCTGACTACTCTCCTGTGATAGGAGGACCTACCTAACCTCCAATCTGACTACTCTCCTGTGATAGGAGGACCTACCTAACCTCCATTCTGACTACACTCCCCTGTAATAGGAGGACCTACCTAACCTCCATTCTGACTACTCTCCTGTGATAGGAGGACCTACCTAACCTCCATTCTGACTACACTCTCCTGTGATAGGAGGACCTACCTAACCTCCAATCTGACTACACTCTCCTGTGATAGGAGGACCTACCTAACCTCCATTCTGACTACTTTCCTGTGATAGGAGGACCTACCTAACCTCCAATCTGACTACTCTCCTGTGATAGGAGGACCTACCTAACCTCCATTCTGACTACACTCCTGTGATAGGAGGACCTACCTAACCTCCAATCTGACTACACTCTCCTGTGATAGGAGGACCTACCTAACCTCCAATCTGACTACTCTCCTGTGATAGGAGGACCTACCTAATCTCCAATCTGACTACTCTCCTGTGATAGGAGGACCTACCTAATCTCCAATCTGACTACTCTCCTGTGATAGGAGGACCTACCTAACCTCCAATCTGACTACTCTCCTGTGATAGGAGGACCTACCTAATCTCCAATCTGACTACTCACCTGTGATAGGAGGACCTACCTAATCTCCAATCTGACTACTCTCCTGTGATAGGAGGACCTACCTAACCTCCAATCTGACTACTCTCCTGTGATAGGAGGACCTACCTAACCTCCATTCTGACTACTCTCTCCTGTGATAGGAGGACCTACCTAACCTCCATTCTGACTACTCTCCTGTGATAGGAGGACCTACCTAACCTCCATTCTGACTACTCTCTCCTGTGATAGGAGGACCTACCTAACCTCCATTCTGACTACTCTCCTGTGATAGGAGGACCTACCTAACCTCCAATCTGACTACTCTCCTGTGATAGGAGGACCTACCTAATCTCCAATCTGACTACTCTCCTGTGATAGGAGGACCTACCTAACCTCCATTCTGACTACTCGCCTGTGATAGGAGGACCTACCTAACCTCCAATCTGACTACACTCTCCTGTGATAGGAGGACCTACCTAACCTCCAATCTGACTACTCTCCTGTGATAGGAGGACCTACCTAATCTCCAATCTGACTACTCACCTGTGATAGGAGGACCTACCTAATCTCCAATCTGACTACTCTCCTGTGATAGGAGGACCTACCTAACCTCCAATCTGACTACTCTCTCCTGTGATAGGAGGACCTACCTAACCTCCATTCTGACTACTCTCCTGTGATAGGAGGACCTACCTAACCTCCATTCTGACTACTCTCTCCTGTGATAGGAGGACCTACCTAACCTCCATTCTGACTACACTCCTGTGATAGGAGGACCTACCTAACCTCCATTCTGACTACTCTCCTGTGATAGGAGGACCTACCTAACCTCCAATCTGACTACTCTCCTGTGATAGGAGGACCTACCTAATCTCCAATCTGACTACTCTCCTGTGATAGGAGGACCTACCTAACCTCCAATCTGACTACACTCCTGTGATAGGAGGACCTACCTAACCTCCATTCTGACTACTCTCCTGTAATAGGAGGACCTACCTAATCTCCAATCTGACTACTCTCCTGTGATAGGAGGACCTACCTAACCTCCATTCTGACTACTCTCCTGTGATAGGAGGACCTACCTAATCTCCAATCTGACTACTCTCCTGTGATAGGAGGACCTACCTAACCTCCATTCTGACTACTTTCCTGTGATAGGAGGACCTACCTAACCTCCATTCTGACTACTCTCCTGTGATAGGAGGACCTACCTAACCTCCATTCTGACTACTCTCTCCTGTGATAGGAGGACCTACCTAACCTCCATTCTGACTACACTCCTGTGATAGGAGGACCTACCTAACCTCCAATCTGACTACTCTCCTGTGATAGGAGGACCTACCTAACCTCCATTCTGACTACTTTCCTGTGATAGGAGGACCTACCTAACCTCCATTCTGACTACACTCTCCTGTGATAGGAGGACCTACCTAATCTCCATTCTGACTACTCACCTGTGATAGGAGGACCTACCTAATCTCCAATCTGACTACTCTCCTGTGATAGGAGGACCTACCTAACCTCCATTCTGACTACTCTCCTGTGATAGGAGGACCTACCTAATCTCCAATCTGACTACTCTCCTGTGATAGGAGGACCTACCTAACCTCCATTCTGACTACTCTCCTGTGATAGGAGGACCTACCTAACCTCCATTCTGACTACACTCTCCTGTGATAGGAGGACCTACCTAACCTCCATTCTGACTACTCTCCTGTGATAGGAGGATCTACCTAACCTCCATTCTGACTACTCTCCTGTGATAGGAGGACCTACCTAACCTCCAATCTGACTACTCTCCTGTGATAGGAGGACCTACCTAACCTCCATTCTGACTACACTCTCCTGTGATAGGAGGACCTACCTAACCTCCATTCTGACTACACTCTCCTGTGATAGGAGGACCTACCTAATCTCCATTCTGACTACTCACCTGTGATAGGAGGACCTACCTAACCTCCATTCTGACTACACTCTCCTGTGATAGGAGGACCTACCTAACCTCCATTCTGACTACTCTCCTGTGATAGGAGGATCTACCTAACCTCCATTCTGACTACACTCTCCTGTGATAGGAGGACCTACCTAATCTCCAATCTGACTACTCTCCTGTGATAGGAGGACCTACCTAACCTCCATTCTGACTACTCTCCTGTGATAGGAGGACCTACCTAACCTCCATTCTGACTACTCTCCTGTGATAGGAGGACCTACCTAACCTCCATTCTGACTACACTCTCCTGTGATAGGAGGATCTACCTAACCTCCAATCTGACTACTCTCTCCTGTGATAGGAGGACCTACCTAATCTCCAATCTGACTACTCTCCTGTGATAGGAGGACCTACCTAACCTCCATTCTGACTACTCTCCTGTGATAGGAGGACCTACCTAACCTCCATTCTGACTACTCTCCTGTGATAGGAGGATCTACCTAACCTCCATTCTGACTACTCTCCTGTGATAGGAGGACCTACCTAACCTCCATTCTGACTACTCTCCTGTGATAGGAGGACCTACCTAACCTCCATTCTGACTACTCTCCTGTGATAGGAGGACCTACCTAACCTCCATTCTGACTACACTCTCCTGTGATAGGAGGATCTACCTAACCTCCATTCTGACTACTCTCCTGTGATAGGAGGATCTACCTAACCTCCATTCTGACTACTCTCCTGTGATAGGAGGACCTACCTAACCTCCATTCTGACTACTCTCTCCTGTGATAGGAGGACCTATCTAACCTCCATTCTGACTACTCTCTCCTGTGATAGGAGGACCTACCTAACCTCCATTCTGACTACACTCCTGTGATAGGAGGACCTACCTAACCTCCAATCTGACTACACTCTCCTGTGATAGGAGGACCTACCTAACCTCCAATCTGACTACTCTCCTGTGATAGGAGGACCTACCTAACCTCCAATCTGACTACTCTCCTGTGATAGGAGGACCTACCTAACCTCCATTCTGACTACTCTCCTGTGATAGGAGGACCTACCTAACCTCCAATCTGACTACACTCCTGTGATAGGAGGACCTACCTAACCTCCATTCTGACTACTCTCCTGTGATAGGAGGACCTACCTAACCTCCAATCTGACTACTCTCTCCTGTGATAGGAGGACCTACCTAACCTCCAATCTGACTACACTCTCCTGTGATAGGAGGACCTACCTAACCTCCAATCTGACTACTCTCTCCTGTGATAGGAGGACCTACCTAACCTCCAATCTGACTACTCTCCTGTGATAGGAGGACCTACCTAACCTCCATTCTGACTACACTCTCCTGTGATAGGAGGACCTACCTAACCTCCAATCTGACTACTCTCTCCTGTGATAGGAGGACCTACCTAACCTCCAATCTGACTACACTCTCCTGTGATAGGAGGACCTACCTAACCTCCAATCTGACTACTCTCTCCTGTGATAGGAGGACCTACCTAACCTCCAATCTGACTACTCTCCTGTGATAGGAGGACCTACCTAACCTCCAATCTGACTACTCTCTCCTGTGATAGGAGGACCTACCTAACCTCCAATCTGACTACTCTCCTGTGATAGGAGGACCTACCTAACCTCCATTCTGACTACTCTCCTGTGATAGGAGGACCTACCTAACCTCCATTCTGACTACACTCTCCTGTGATAGGAGGATCTACCTAACCTCCATTCTGACTACACTCTCCTGTGATAGGAGGACCTACCTAACCTCCAATCTGACTACTCTCTCCTGTGATAGGAGGACCTACCTAACCTCCAATCTGACTACTCTCCTGTGATAGGAGGACCTACCTAACCTCCATTCTGACTACACTCTCCTGTGATAGGAGGACCTACCTAACCTCCAATCTGACTACTCTCTCCTGTGATAGGAGGACCTACCTAACCTCCAATCTGACTACTCTCCTGTGATAGGAGGACCTACCTAACCTCCAATCTGACTACTCTCTCCTGTGATAGGAGGACCTACCTAACCTCCAATCTGACTACACTCTCCTGTGATAGGAGGACCTACCTAACCTCCAATCTGACTACACTCTCCTGTGATAGGAGGACCTACCTAACCTCCAATCTGACTACTCTCTCCTGTGATAGGAGGACCTACCTAACCTCCAATCTGACTACACTCACCTGTGATAGGAGGACCTACCTAACCTCCAATCTGACTACACTCTCCTGTGATAGGAGGACCTACCTAACCTCCAATCTGACTACTCTCCTGTGATAGGAGGACCTACCTAACCTCCAATCTGACTACACTCTCCTGTGATAGGAGGACCTACCTAACCTCCAATCTGACTACTCTCCTGTGATAGGAGGACCTACCTAACCTCCATTCTGACTACTCTCCTGTGATAGGAGGACCTACCTAACCTCCATTCTGACTACACTCCCCTGTAATAGGAGGACCTACCTAACCTCCATTCTGACTACTCTCCTGTGATAGGAGGACCTACCTAACCTCCATTCTGACTACACTCTCCTGTGATAGGAGGACCTACCTAACCTCCAATCTGACTACACTCTCCTGTGATAGGAGGACCTACCTAACCTCCATTCTGACTACACTCTCCTGTGATAGGAGGACCTACCTAACCTCCAATCTGACTACACTCTCCTGTGATAGGAGGACCTACCTAACCTCCATTCTGACTACTCTCCTGTGATAGGAGGACCTACCTAACCTCCATTCTGACTACTTTCCTGTGATAGGAGGACCTACCTAACCTCCATTCTGACTACTCTCTCCTGTGATAGGAGGACCTACCTAACCTCCATTCTGACTACACTCTCCTGTGATAGGAGGACCTACCTAATCTCCAATCTGACTACTCTCCTGTGATAGGAGGACCTACCTAACCTCCATTCTGACTACTCTCTCCTGTGATAGGAGGACCTACCTAACCTCCATTCTGACTACTTTCCTGTGATAGGAGGACCTACCTAACCTCCATTCTGACTACACTCCTGTGATAGGAGGACATACCTAACCTCCAATCTGACTACACTCTCCTGTGATAGGAGGACCTACCTAACCTCCATTCTGACTACACTCTCCTGTGATAGGAGGACCTACCTAATCTCCATTCTGACTACTCTCCTGTGATAGGAGGACCTACCTAACCTCCATTCTGACTACTCTCTCCTGTGATAGGAGGACCTACCTAATCTCCAATCTGACTACTCTCCTGTGATAGGAGGACCTACCTAACCTCCAATCTGACTACACTCCTGTGATAGGAGGACCTACCTAACCTCCATTCTGACTACACTCTCCTGTGATAGGAGGACCTACCTAACCTCCATTCTGACTACTCTCCTGTGATAGGAGGACCTACCTAATCTCCAATCTGACTACACTCCTGTGATAGGAGGACCTACCTAACCTCCAATCTGACTACACTCCTGTGATAGGAGGACCTACCTAACCTCCATTCTGACTACACTCTCCTGTGATAGGAGGACCTACCTAACCTCCAATCTGACTACACTCTCCTGTGATAGGAGGACCTACCTAACCTCCATTCTGACTACACTCTCCTGTGATAGGAGGACCTACCTAACCTCCAATCTGACTACACTCTCCTGTGATAGGAGGACCTACCTAACCTCCATTCTGACTACTCTCCTGTGATAGGAGGACCTACCTAACCTCCATTCTGACTACTTTCCTGTGATAGGAGGACCTACCTAACCTCCATTCTGACTACTCTCTCCTGTGATAGGAGGACCTACCTAACCTCCATTCTGACTACACTCTCCTGTGATAGGAGGACCTACCTAATCTCCAATCTGACTACTCTCCTGTGATAGGAGGACCTACCTAACCTCCATTCTGACTACTCTCTCCTGTGATAGGAGGACCTACCTAACCTCCATTCTGACTACTTTCCTGTGATAGGAGGACCTACCTAACCTCCATTCTGACTACACTCCTGTGATAGGAGGACATACCTAATCTCCATTCTGACTACACTCACCTGTGATAGGAGGACCTACCTAATCTCCATTCTGACTACTCTCCTGTGATAGGAGGACCTACCTAACCTCCATTCTGACTACTCTCTCCTGTGATAGGAGGACCTACCTAATCTCCAATCTGACTACTCTCCTGTGATAGGAGGACCTACCTAACCTCCATTCTGACTACACTCTCCTGTGATAGGAGGACCTACCTAATCTCCAATCTGACTACTCTCCTGTGATAGGAGGACCTACCTAACCTCCAATCTGACTACACTCCTGTGATAGGAGGACCTACCTAACCTCCATTCTGACTACACTCTCCTGTGATAGGAGGACCTACCTAATCTCCAATCTGACTACACTCTCCTGTGATAGGAGGACCTACCTAACCTCCAATCTGACTACACTCTCCTGTAATAGGAGGACCTACCTAATCTCCAATCTGACTACTCTCCTGTGATAGGAGGACCTACCTAACCTCCATTCTGACTACTCTCCTGTGATAGGAGGACCTACCTAACCTCCATTCTGACTACTCTCCTGTGATAGGAGGACCTACCTAACCTCCATTCTGACTACTCTCCTGTGATAGGAGGACCTACCTAACCTCCATTCTGACTACTCTCTCCTGTGATAGGAGGACCTACCTAACCTCCATTCTGACTACTTTCCTGTGATAGGAGGACCTACCTAACCTCCATTCTGACTACACTCCTGTGATAGGAGGACCTACCTAACCTCCATTCTGACTACTCTCTCCTGTGATAGGAGGACCTACCTAACCTCCATTCTGACTACTTTCCTGTGATAGGAGGACCTACCTAACCTCCATTCTGACTACACTCTCCTGTGATAGGAGGACCTACCTAATCTCCAATCTGACTACTCTCTCCTGTGATAGGAGGACCTACCTAACCTCCATTCTGACTACACTCTCCTGTGATAGGAGGACCTACCTAACCTCCAATCTGACTACACTCTCCTGTGATAGGAGGACCTACCTAACCTCCATTCTGACTACTTTCCTGTGATAGGAGGACCTACCTAACCTCCATTCTGACTACACTCTCCTGTGATAGGAGGACCTACCTAATCTCCATTCTGACTACTCACCTGTGATAGGAGGACCTACCTAATCTCCAATCTGACTACTCTCCTGTGATAGGAGGACCTACCTAACCTCCATTCTGACTACTCTCCTGTGATAGGAGGACCTACCTAACCTCCATTCTGACTACTCTCCTGTGATAGGAGGACCTACCTAACCTCCATTCTGACTACTCTCTCCTGTGATAGGAGGACCTACCTAACCTCCATTCTGACTACTCTCTCCTGTGATAGGAGGACCTACCTAACCTCCAATCTGACTACTCTCCTGTGATAGGAGGACCTACCTAACCTCCATTCTGACTACTCTCTCCTGTGATAGGAGGATCTACCTAACCTCCATTCTGACTACTCTCTCCTGTGATAGGAGGACCTACCTAACCTCCATTCTGACTACTCTCTCCTGTGATAGGAGGACCTACCTAACCTCCAATCTGACTACTCTCCTGTGATAGGAGGACCTACCTAACCTCCATTCTGACTACTCTCCTGTGATAGGAGGACCTACCTAACCTCCATTCTGACTACTCTCTCCTGTGATAGGAGGACCTATCTAACCTCCATTCTGACTACTCTCTCCTGTGATAGGAGGACCTACCTAACCTCCATTCTGACTACACTCCTGTGATAGGAGGACCTACCTAACCTCCAATCTGACTACACTCTCCTGTGATAGGAGGACCTACCTAACCTCCATTCTGACTACTCTCTCCTGTGATAGGAGGACCTACCTAATCTCCAATCTGACTACACTCACCTGTGATAGGAGGACCTACCTAACCTCCATTCTGACTACTCTCTCCTGTGATAGGAGGACCTACCTAACCTCCATTCTGACTACTCTCTCCTGTGATAGGAGGACCTACCTAACCTCCATTCTGACTACTCTCCTGTGATAGGAGGACCTACCTAACCTCCATTCTGACTACTCTCCTGTGATAGGAGGACCTACCTAACCTCCAATCTGACTACTCACCTGTGATAGGAGGACCTACCTAATCTCCAATCTGACTACTTTCCTGTAATAAGAGGACCTACCTAACCTCCATTCTGACTACACTCTCCTGTGATAGGAGGACCTACCTAACCTCCAATCTGACTAATCTCCTGTGATAGGAGGACCTACCCAACCTCCATTCTGACTACTCTCTCCTGTGATAGGAGGACCTACCTAACCTCCAATCTGACTACTCACCTGTGATAGGAGGACCTACCTAATCTCCAATCTGACTACTTTCCTGTAATAAGAGGACCTACCTAACCTCCATTCTGACTACACTCACCTGTGATAGGAGGACCTACCTAACCTCCAATCTGACTAATCTCCTGTGATAGGAGGACCTACCCAACCTCCATTCTGACTACTCTCTCCTGTGATAGGAGGACCTACCTAACCTCCAATCTGACTACTCTCCTGTGATAGGAGGACCTACCTAACCTCCATTCTGACTACACTCACCTGTGATAGGAGGACCTACCTAACCTCCAATCTGACTACTCTCCTGTGATAGGAGGACCTACCTAACCTCCATTCTGACTACTCTCCTGTGATAGGAGGACCTACCTAACCTCCATTCTGACTACTCTCTCCTGTGATAGGAGGACCTACCTAACCTCCATTCTGACTACACTCTCCTGTGATAGGAGGACCTACCTAACCTCCATTCTGACTACACTCTCCTGTGATAGGAGGACCTACCTAACCTCCATTCTGACTACTCTCTCCTGTGATAGGAGGACCTACCTAACCTCCAATCTGACTACTCTCTCCTGTGATAGGAGGACCTACCTAACCTCCATTCTGACTACTCTCTCCTGTGATAGGAGGACCTACCTAATCTCCATTCTGACTACTCTCTCCTGTGATAGGAGGACCTACCTAACCTCCATTCTGACTACTCTCCTGTGATAGGAGGACCTACCTAACCTCCATTCTGACTACTCTCCTGTGATAGTAGGACCTACCTAACCTCCAATCTGACTACTCTCTCCTGTGATAGGAGGACCTACCTAACCTCCATTCTGAATACTCTCCTGTGATAGGAGGACCTACCTAATCTCCAATCTGACTACTCTCCTGTGATAGGAGGACCTACCTAACCTCCATTCTGACTACTCTCCTGTGATAGGAGGACCTACCTAATCTCCAATCTGACTACTCTCCTGTGATAGGAGGACCTACCTAACCTCCATTCTGACTACTCTCCTGTGATAGGAGGACCTACCTAACCTCCATTCTGACTACACTCTCCTGTGATAGGAGGACCTACCTAACCTCCATTCTGACTACTTTCCTGTGATAGGAGGACCTACCTAACCTCCATTCTGACTACTTTCCTGTGATAGGAGGACCTACCTAACCTCCATTCTGACTACTCTCCTGTGATAGGAGGACCTACCTAACCTCCATTCTGACTACTCTCTCCTGTGATAGGAGGACCTACCTAACCTCCATTCTGACTACTCTCCTGTGATAGGAGGACCTACCTAACCTCCATTCTGACTACTCTCCTGTGATAGGAGGACCTACCTAACCTCCATTCTGACTACACTCTCCTGTGATAGGAGGACCTACCTAACCTCCATTCTGACTACTCTCCTGTGATAGGAGGACCTACCTAACCTCCATTCTGACTACACTCTCCTGTGATAGGACCTACCTAACCTCCATTCTGACTACTCTCCTGTGATAGGAGGACCTACCTAACCTCCATTCTGACTACACTCTCCTGTGATAGGAGGACCTACCTAATCTCCATTCTGACTACTCTCCTGTGATAGGAGGACCTACCTAACCTCCATTCTGACTACTCTCTCCTGTGATAGGAGGACCTACCTAACCTCCATTCTGACTACTCTCTCCTGTGATAGGAGGACCTACCTAACCTCCATTCTGACTACTCTCCTGTGATAGGAGGACCTACCTAACCTCCAATCTGACTACTCTCCTGTGATAGGAGGACCTACCTAACCTCCATTCTGACTACTCTCCTGTGATAGGAGGACCTACCTAACCTCCATTCTGACTACTCTCCTGTGATAGGAGGACCTACCTAACCTCCATTCTGACTACTCTCCTGTGATAGGAGGACCTACCTAATCTCCATTCTGACTACTCTCCTGTGATAGGAGGACCTACCTAACCTCCATTCTGACTACTCTCCTGTGATAGGAGGACCTACCTAACCTCCATTCTGACTACTCTCTCCTGTGATAGGAGGACCTACCTAACCTCCATTCTGACTACTTTCCTGTGATAGGAGGACCTACCTAACCTCCATTCTGACTACACTCTCCTGTGATAGGAGGACCTACCTAATCTCCAATCTGACTACTCTCCTGTGATAGGAGGACCTACCTAACCTCCATTCTGACTACTTTCCTGTGATAGGAGGACCTACCTAACCTCCATTCTGACTACTTTCCTGTGATAGGAGGACCTACCTAACCTCCATTCTGACTACTCTCCTGTGATAGGAGGACCTACCTAACCTCCATTCTGACTACACTCTCCTGTGATAGGAGGACCTACCTAATCTCCAATCTGACTACTCTCCTGTGATAGGAGGACCTACCTAACCTCCATTCTGACTACTTTCCTGTGATAGGAGGACCTACCTAACCTCCATTCTGACTACTCTCCTGTGATAGGAGGACCTACCTAACCTCCATTCTGACTACTCTCCTGTGATAGGAGGACCTACCTAACCTCCATTCTGACTACTCTCCTGTGATAGGAGGACCTACCTAACCTCCATTCTGACTACTCGCCTGTGATAGGAGGACCTACCTAACCTCCATTCTGACTACTTTCCTGTGATAGGAGGACCTACCTAACCTCCATTCTGACTACTCTCCTGTGATAGGAGGACCTACCTAACCTCCAATCTGACTACACTCTCCTGTGATAGGAGGACCTACCTAACCTCCATTCTGACTACTCTCCTGTGATAGGAGGACCTACCTAACCTCCATTCTGACTACTCTCCTGTGATAGGAGGACCTACCTAACCTCCAATCTGACTACTCTCTCCTGTGATAGGAGGACCTACCTAACCTCCATTCTGACTACTCTCCTGTGATAGGAGGACCTACCTAACCTCCATTCTGACTACTCTCTCCTGTGATAGGAGGACCTACCTAACCTCCAATCTGACTACACTCCTGTGATAGGAGGACCTACCTAACCTCCATTCTGACTACTCTCCTGTGATAGGAGGACCTACCTAACCTCCAATCTGACTACTCTCTCCTGTGATAGGAGGACCTACCTAACCTCCAATCTGACTACACTCTCCTGTGATAGGAGGACCTACCTAACCTCCAATCTGACTACTCTCTCCTGTGATAGGAGGACCTACCTAACCTCCAATCTGACTACTCTCCTGTGATAGGAGGACCTACCTAACCTCCAATCTGACTACTCTCTCCTGTGATAGGAGGACCTACCTAACCTCCAATCTGACTACTCTCTCCTGTGATAGGAGGACCTACCTAACCTCCAATCTGACTACTCTCTCCTGTGATAGGAGGACCTACCTAACCTCCAATCTGACTACTCTCCTGTGATAGGAGGACCTACCTAACCTCCAATCTGACTACTCTCTCCTGTGATAGGAGGACCTACCTAACCTCCAATCTGACTACTCTCCTGTGATAGGAGGACCTACCTAACCTCCATTCTGACTACTCTCCTGTGATAGGAGGACCTACCTAACCTCCAATCTGACTACTCTCTCCTGTGATAGGAGGACCTACCTAACCTCCAATCTGACTACACTCTCCTGTGATAGGAGGACCTACCTAACCTCCATTCTGACTACTCTCTCCTGTGATAGGAGGACCTACCTAACCTCCAATCTGACTACTCTCCTGTGATAGGAGGACCTACCTAACCTCCATTCTGACTACTCTCCTGTGATAGGAGGACCTACCTAACCTCCAATCTGACTACTCTCTCCTGTGATAGGAGGACCTACCTAACCTCCAATCTGACTACTCTCTCCTGTGATAGGAGGACCTACCTAACCTCCAATCTGACTACTCTCTCCTGTGATAGGAGGACCTACCTAACCTCCAATCTGACTACTCTCCTGTGATAGGAGGACCTACCTAACCTCCATTCTGACTACTCTCCTGTGATAGGAGGACCTACCTAACCTCCATTCTGACTACTCTCCTGTGATAGGAGGACCTACCTAACCTCCATTCTGACTACTCTCTCCTGTGATAGGAGGACCTACCTAACCTCCATTCTGACTTCTCTCCTGTGATAGGAGGACCTACCTAACCTCCATTCTGACTACTCTCTCCTGTGATAGGAGGACCTACCTAACCTCCATTCTGACTACTCTCCTGTGATAGGAGGACCTACCTAACCTCCATTCTGACTACTCTCTCCTGTGATAGGAGGACCTACCTAACCTCCATTCTGACTACTCTCCTGTGATAGGAGGACCTACCTAACCTCCAATCTGACTACTCTCTCCTGTGATAGGAGGACCTACCTAACCTCCAATCTGACTACACTCTCCTGTGATAGGAGGACCTACCTAACCTCCAATCTGACTACACTCTCCTGTGATAGGAGGACCTACCTAACCTCCAATCTGACTACTCTCCTGTGATAGGAGGACCTACCTAACCTCCAATCTGACTACTCTCTCCTGTGATAGGAGGACCTACCTAACCTCCAATCTGACTACTCTCCTGTGATAGGAGGACCTACCTAACCTCCAATCTGACTACTCTCTCCTGTGATAGGAGGACCTACCTAACCTCCAATCTGACTACTCTCTCCTGTGATAGGAGGACCTACCTAACCTCCAATCTGACTACTCTCCTGTGATAGGAGGACCTACCTAACCTCCATTCTGACTACACTCTCCTGTGATAGGAGGACCTACCTAACCTCCAATCTGACTACACTCACCTGTGATAGGAGGACCTACCTAACCTCCAATCTGACTACACTCTCCTGTGATAGGAGGACCTACCTAACCTCCAATCTGACTACTCTCCTGTGATAGGAGGACCTACCTAACCTCCAATCTGACTACACTCTCCTGTGATAGGAGGACCTACCTAACCTCCAATCTGACTACTCTCCTGTGATAGGAGGACCTACCTAACCTCCATTCTGACTACACTCCCCTGTAATAGGAGGACCTACCTAACCTCCATTCTGACTACTCTCCTGTGATAGGAGGACCTACCTAACCTCCATTCTGACTACACTCTCCTGTGATAGGAGGACCTACCTAACCTCCAATCTGACTACACTCTCCTGTGATAGGAGGACCTACCTAACCTCCATTCTGACTACTTTCCTGTGATAGGAGGACCTACCTAACCTCCATTCTGACTACACTCCTGTGATAGGAGGACATACCTAATCTCCATTCTGACTACTCGCCTGTGATAGGAGGACCTACCTAACCTCCAATCTGACTACACTCTCCTGTGATAGGAGGACCTACCTAACCTCCAATCTGACTACTCTCCTGTGATAGGAGGACCTACCTAATCTCCAATCTGACTACTCTCCTGTGATAGGAGGACCTACCTAATCTCCAATCTGACTACTCTCCTGTGATAGGAGGACCTACCTAACCTCCAATCTGACTACTCTCTCCTGTGATAGGAGGACCTACCTAACCTCCATTCTGACTACTCTCCTGTGATAGGAGGACCTACCTAACCTCCATTCTGACTACTCTCTCCTGTGATAGGAGGACCTACCTAACCTCCATTCTGACTACTCTCCTGTGATAGGAGGACCTACCTAACCTCCAATCTGACTACTCTCCTGTGATAGGAGGACCTACCTAATCTCCAATCTGACTACTCTCCTGTGATAGGAGGACCTACCTAACCTCCAATCTGACTACACTCCTGTGATAGGAGGACCTACCTAACCTCCATTCTGACTACTCTCCTGTAATAGGAGGACCTACCTAATCTCCAATCTGACTACTCTCCTGTGATAGGAGGACCTACCTAACCTCCATTCTGACTACTCGCCTGTGATAGGAGGACCTACCTAACCTCCAATCTGACTACACTCTCCTGTGATAGGAGGACCTACCTAACCTCCAATCTGACTACTCTCCTGTGATAGGAGGACCTACCTAATCTCCAATCTGACTACTCACCTGTGATAGGAGGACCTACCTAATCTCCAATCTGACTACTCTCCTGTGATAGGAGGACCTACCTAACCTCCAATCTGACTACTCTCTCCTGTGATAGGAGGACCTACCTAACCTCCATTCTGACTACTCTCCTGTGATAGGAGGACCTACCTAACCTCCATTCTGACTACTCTCTCCTGTGATAGGAGGACCTACCTAACCTCCATTCTGACTACTCTCCTGTGATAGGAGGACCTACCTAACCTCCAATCTGACTACTCTCCTGTGATAGGAGGACCTACCTAATCTCCAATCTGACTACTCTCCTGTGATAGGAGGACCTACCTAACCTCCAATCTGACTACACTCCTGTGATAGGAGGACCTACCTAACCTCCATTCTGACTACTCTCCTGTAATAGGAGGACCTACCTAATCTCCAATCTGACTACTCTCCTGTGATAGGAGGACCTACCTAACCTCCATTCTGACTACTCTCCTGTGATAGGAGGACCTACCTAATCTCCAATCTGACTACTCTCCTGTGATAGGAGGACCTACCTAACCTCCATTCTGAATACTCTCCTGTGATAGGAGGACCTACCTAACCTCCATTCTGACTACTTTCCTGTGATAGGAGGACCTACCTAACCTCCATTCTGACTACTCTCCTGTGATAGGAGGACCTACCTAACCTCCATTCTGACTACTCTCTCCTGTGATAGGAGGACCTACCTAACCTCCATTCTGACTACACTCCTGTGATAGGAGGACCTACCTAACCTCCAATCTGACTACTCTCCTGTGATAGGAGGACCTACCTAACCTCCATTCTGACTACTTTCCTGTGATAGGAGGACCTACCTAATCTCCATTCTGACTACTCACCTGTGATAGGAGGACCTACCTAATCTCCAATCTGACTACTCTCCTGTGATAGGAGGACCTACCTAACCTCCATTCTGACTACTCTCCTGTGATAGGAGGACCTACCTAATCTCCAATCTGACTACTCTCCTGTGATAGGAGGACCTACCTAACCTCCATTCTGACTACTCTCCTGTGATAGGAGGACCTACCTAACCTCCATTCTGACTACACTCTCCTGTGATAGGAGGACCTACCTAATCTCCATTCTGACTACTCACCTGTGATAGGAGGACCTACCTAATCTCCAATCTGACTACTCTCCTGTGATAGGAGGACCTACCTAACCTCCATTCTGACTACTCTCCTGTGATAGGAGGACCTACCTAACCTCCATTCTGACTACTCTCCTGTGATAGGAGGACCTACCTAACCTCCATTCTGACTACTCTCCTGTGATAGGAGGACCTACCTAACCTCCAATCTGACTACACTCTCCTGTGATAGGAGGATCTACCTAACCTCCATTCTGACTACTCTCCTGTGATAGGAGGACCTACCTAACCTCCATTCTGACTACTCTCCTGTGATAGGAGGACCTACCTAACCTCCATTCTGACTACTCTCCTGTGATAGGAGGACCTACCTAACCTCCAATCTGACTACACTCTCCTGTGATAGGAGGATCTACCTAACCTCCATTCTGACTACTCTCCTGTGATAGGAGGACCTACCTAACCTCCATTCTGACTACTCTCCTGTGATAGGAGGACCTACCTAATCTCCAATCTGACTACACTCTCCTGTGATAGGAGGATCTACCTAACCTCCATTCTGACTACTCTCCTGTGATAGGAGGACCTACCTAACCTCCATTCTGACTACTCTCCTGTGATAGGAGGACCTACCTAACCTCCAATCTGACTACACTCTCCTGTGATAGGAGGATCTACCTAACCTCCATTCTGACTACTCTCCTGTGATAGGAGGACCTACCTAACCTCCATTCTGACTACTCTCCTGTGATAGGAGGACCTACCTAATCTCCAATCTGACTACACTCTCCTGTGATAGGAGGATCTACCTAACCTCCATTCTGACTACTCTCCTGTGATAGGAGGACCTACCTAACCTCCATTCTGACTACTCACCTGTGATAGGAGGACCTACCTAATCTCCAATCTGACTACACTCTCCTGTGATAGGAGGACCTACCTAACCTCCATTCTGACTACACTCCTGTGATAGGAGGACCTACCTAACCTCCATTCTGACTACTCTCTCCTGTGATAGGAGGACCTACCTAACCTCCATTCTGACTACACTCCTGTGATAGGAGGACCTACCTAACCTCCAATCTGACTACACTCTCCTGTGATAGGAGGACCTACCTAACCTCCATTCTGACTACTCTCCTGTGATAGGAGGACCTACCTAACCTCCAATCTGACTACTCTCCTGTGATAGGAGGACCTACCTAACCTCCATTCTGACTACACTCTCCTGTGATAGGAGGACCTACCTAACCTCCAATCTGACTACTCTCCTGTGATAGGAGGACCTACCTAACCTCCAATCTGACTACTCTCCTGTGATAGGAGGACCTACCTAACCTCCATTCTGACTACTCTCCTGTGATAGGAGGACCTATCTAACCTCCAATCTGACTACTCTCCTGTGATAGGAGGACCTACCTAATCTCCATTCTGACTACACTCACCTGTGATAGGAGGACCTACCTAACCTCCATTCTGACTACTTTCCTGTGATAGGAGGACCTACCTAACCTCCAATCTGACTACTCTCTCCTGTGATAGGAGGACCTATCTAACCTCCATTCTGACTACTCTCTCCTGTGATAGGAGGACCTACCTAACCTCCAATCTGACTACTCTCCTGTGATAGGAGGACCTACCTAACCTCCAATCTGACTACTCTCCTGTGATAGGAGGACCTACCTAACCTCCATTCTGACTACACTCTCCTGTGATAGGAGGACCTACCTAACCTCCATTCTGACTACTCTCTCCTGTGATAGGAGGACCTACCTAATCTCCAATCTGACTACTCTCCTGTGATAGGAGGACCTACCTAACCTCCATTCTGACTACTCTCTCCTGTGATAGGAGGACCTACCTAACCTCCATTCTGACTACACTCTCCTGTGATAGGAGGATCTACCTAACCTCCATTCTGACTACACTCTCCTGTGATAGGAGGATCTACCTAACCTCCATTCTGACTACTCTCCTGTGATAGGAGGACCTACCTAACCTCCATTCTGACTACTCTCTCCTGTGATAGGAGGACCTACCTAACCTCCATTCTGACTACACTCCTGTGATAGGAGGACCTACCTAACCTCCAATCTGACTACACTCTCCTGTGATAGGAGGACCTACCTAACCTCCATTCTGACTACTCTCTCCTGTGATAGGAGGACCTACCTAACCTCCATTCTGACTACACTCTCCTGTGATAGGAGGACCTACCTAACCTCCAATCTGACTACTCTCCTGTGATAGGAGGACCTATCTAACCTCCAATCTGACTACTCTCCTGTGATAGGAGGACCTATCTAACCTCCAATCTGACTACTCTCCTGTGATAGGAGGACCTACCTAATCTCCATTCTGACTACACTCACCTGTGATAGGAGGACCTACCTAACCTCCATTCTGACTACTTTCCTGTGATAGGAGGACCTACCTAACCTCCAATCTGACTACTCTCCTGTGATAGGAGGACCTACCTAATCTCCATTCTGACTACACTCACCTGTGATAGGAGGACCTACCTAACCTCCATTCTGACTACTTTCCTGTGATAGGAGGACCTACCTAACCTCCATTCTGACTACACTCCTGTGATAGGAGGACCTACCTAACCTCCAATCTGACTACACTCTCCTGTGATAGGAGGACCTACCTAACCTCCATTCTGACTACTCTCTCCTGTGATAGGAGGACCTACCTAACCTCCATTCTGACTACACTCTCCTGTGATAGGAGGACCTACCTAACCTCCAATCTGACTACTCTCCTGTGATAGGAGGACCTACCTAACCTCCAATCTGACTACTCTCCTGTGATAGGAGGACCTATCTAACCTCCAATCTGACTACTCTCCTGTGATAGGAGGACCTACCTAATCTCCATTCTGACTACACTCACCTGTGATAGGAGGACCTACCTAACCTCCATTCTGACTACTTTCCTGTGATAGGAGGACCTACCTAACCTCCAATCTGACTACTCTCTCCTGTGATAGGAGGACCTATCTAACCTCCATTCTGACTACTCTCTCCTGTGATAGGAGGACCTACCTAACCTCCAATCTGACTACTCTCCTGTGATAGGAGGACCTACCTAACCTCCATTCTGACTACTCTCTCCTGTGATAGGAGGACCTACCTAACCTCCAATCTGACTACTCTCCTGTGATAGGAGGACCTACCTAACCTCCATTCTGACTACACTCTCCTGTGATAGGAGGACCTACCTAACCTCCATTCTGACTACTCTCTCCTGTGATAGGAGGACCTACCTAATCTCCAATCTGACTACTCTCTCCTGTGATAGGAGGACCTACCTAACCTCCATTCTGACTACTCTCTCCTGTGATAGGAGGACCTACCTAACCTCCATTCTGACTACACTCTCCTGTGATAGGAGGACCTACCTAACCTCCATTCTGACTACTCTCCTGTGATAGGAGGACCTACCTAACCTCCATTCTGACTACTCTCTCCTGTGATAGGAGGACCTACCTAACCTCCATTCTGACTACTCTCCTGTGATAGGAGGACCTACCTAACCTCCATTCTGACTACTCTCTCCTGTGATAGGAGGACCTACCTAACCTCCATTCTGACTACTCTCTCCTGTGATAGGAGGACCTACCTAACCTCCAATCTGACTACACTCTCCTGTGATAGGAGGACCTACCTAACCTCCATTCTGACTACACTCTCCTGTGATAGGAGGACCTACCTAATCTCCAATCTGACTACTTTCCTGTGATAGGAGGACCTACCTAATCTCCAATCTGACTACTCTCCTGTGATAGGAGGACCTACCTAACCTCCATTCTGACTACTCTCCTGTGATAGGAGGACCTACCTAATCTCCAATCTGACTACTCTCTCCTGTGATAGGAGGACCTACCTAACCTCCATTCTGACTACTCTCCTGTGATAGGAGGACCTACCTAACCTCCATTCTGACTACACTCACCTGTGATAGGAGGACCTACCTAACCTCCATTCTGACTACACTCTCCTGTGATAGGAGGACCTACCTAACCTCCATTCTGACTACACTCACCTGTGATAGGAGGACCTACCTAACCTCCATTCTGACTACTCTCCTGTGATAGGAGGACCTACCTAACCTCCATTCTGACTACACTCACCTGTGATAGGAGGACCTACCTAACCTCCATTCTGACTACTCTCCTGTGATAGGAGGACCTACCTAACCTCCAATCTGACTACACTCACCTGTGATAGGAGGACCTACCTAACCTCCATTCTGACTACTCTCTCCTGTGATAGGAGGACCTACCTAACCTCCATTCTGACTACTCTCCTGTGATAGGAGGACCTACCTAACCTCCAATCTGACTACACTCCTGTGATAGGAGGACCTACCTAACCTCCATTCTGACTACACTCTCCTGTGATAGGAGGACCTACCTAACCTCCATTCTGACTACACTCTCCTGTGATAGGAGGACCTACCTAACCTCCAATCTGACTACACTCCTGTGATAGGAGGACCTACCTAACCTCCATTCTGACTACACTCACCTGTGATAGGAGGACCTACCTAACCTCCATTCTGACTACTCTCTCCTGTGATAGGAGGACCTACCTAACCTCCATTCTGACTACTCTCCTGTGATAGGAGGACCTACCTAACCTCCATTCTGACTACACTCACCTGTGATAGGAGGACCTACCTAACCTCCAATCTGACTACTCTCTCCTGTGATAGGAGGACCTACCTAACCTCCATTCTGACTACTCTCCTGTGATAGGAGGACCTACCTAACCTCCATTCTGACTACACTCTCCTGTGATAGGAGGACCTACCTAACCTCCAATCTGACTACACTCTCCTGTGATAGGAGGACCTACCTAACCTCCATTCTGACTACTCTCCTGTGATAGGAGGACCTACCTAACCTCCATTCTGACTACACTCTCCTGTGATAGGAGGACCTACCTAACCTCCAATCTGACTACACTCTCCTGTGATAGGAGGACCTACCTAACCTCCATTCTGACTACTCTCTCCTGTGATAGGAGGACCTACCTAACCTCCAATCTGACTACTCTCTCCTGTGATAGGAGGACCTACCTAACCTCCATTCTGACTACTCTCCTGTGATAGGAGGACCTACCTAACCTCCATTCTGACTACACTCCTGTGATAGGAGGACCTACCTAACCTCCAATCTGACTACACTCTCCTGTGATAGGAGGACCTACCTAACCTCCATTCTGACTACTCTCTCCTGTGATAGGAGGACCTACCTAATCTCCATTCTGACTACTCTCTCCTGTGATAGGAGGACCTACCTAACCTCCATTCTGACTACTCTCCTGTGATAGGAGGACCTACCTAACCTCCATTCTGACTACTCTCCTGTGATAGTAGGACCTACCTAACCTCCAATCTGACTACTCTCTCCTGTGATAGGAGGACCTACCTAACCTCCATTCTGACTACACTCTCCTGTGATAGGAGGACCTACCTAACCTCCATTCTGACTACTCTCCTGTGATAGGAGGACCTACCGAACCTCCATTCTGACTACTCTCTCCTGTGATAGGAGGACCTACCTAACCTCCAATCTGACTACTCGCCTGTGATAGGAGGACCTACCTAATCTCCAATCTGACTACACTCTCCTGTGATAGGAGGACCTACCTAACCTCCATTCTGACTACTCTCCTGTGATAGGAGGACCTACCTAATCTCCATTCTGACTACTCTCCTGTGATAGGAGGACCTACCTAATCTCCATTCTGACTACTCTCTCCTGTGATAGGAGGACCTACCTAACCTCCATTCTGACTACTCTCCTGTGATAGGAGGACCTACCTAATCTCCAATCTGACTACTCGCCTGTGATAGGAGGACCTACCTAACCTCCATTCTGAATACTCTCCTGTGATAGGAGGACCTACCTAATCTCCAATCTGACTACACTCTCCTGTGATAGGAGGACCTACCTAATCTCCAATCTGACTACTCTCCTGTGATAGGAGGACCTACCTAACCTCCATTCTGACTACACTCTCCTGTGATAGGAGGACCTACCTAACCTCCATTCTGACTACACTCTCCTGTGATAGGAGGACCTACCTAACCTCCATTCTGACTACTTTCCTGTGATAGGAGGACCTACCTAACCTCCAATCTGACTACACTCTCCTGTGATAGGAGGACCTACCTAACCTCCATTCTGACTACTCTCCTGTGATAGGAGGACCTACCTAACCTCCATTCTGACTACTCTCCTGTGATAGGAGGACCTACCTAACCTCCAATCTGACTACTCTCTCCTGTGATAGGAGGACCTACCTAACCTCCAATCTGACTACTCGCCTGTGATAGGAGGACCTACCTAACCTCCATTCTGACTACTCTCTCCTGTGATAGGAGGACCTACCTAATCTCCATTCTGACTACTCTCTCCTGTGATAGGAGGACCTACCTAACCTCCAATCTGACTACACTCTCCTGTGATAGGAGGACCTACCTAACCTCCATTCTGACTACTCTCCTGTGATAGGAGGACCTACCTAACCTCCAATCTGACTACTCTCCTGTGATAGGAGGACCTACCTAACCTCCAATCTGACTACTCTCTCCTGTGATAGGAGGACCTACCTAACCTCCATTCTGACTACTTTCCTGTGATAGGAGGACCTACCTAACCTCCATTCTGACTACACTCCTGTAATAGGAGGACCTACCTAACCTCCATTCTGACTACACTCTCCTGTGATAGGAGGACCTACCTAACCTCCATTCTGACTACTCTCTCCTGTGATAGGAGGACCTACCTAACCTCCATTCTGACTACACTCTCCTGTGATAGGAGGACCTACCTAACCTCCATTCTGACTACTCTCCTGTGATAGGAGGACCTACCTAACCTCCATTCTGACTACTTTCCTGTGATAGGAGGACCTACCTAACCTCCATTCTGACTACTCTCCTGTGATAGGAGGACCTACCTAACCTCCAATCTGACTACTCTCCTGTGATAGGAGGACCTACCTAACCTCCATTCTGACTACACTCTCCTGTGATAGGAGGACCTACCTAACCTCCATTCTGACTACACTCTCCTGTGATAGGAGGACCTACCTAACCTCCATTCTGACTACACTCTCCTGTGATAGGAGGACCTACCTAATCTCCAATCTGACTACTCTCCTGTGATAGGAGGACCTACCTAACCTCCATTCTGACTACACTCTCCTGTGATAGGAGGACCTACCTAACCTCCATTCTGACTACTCTCCTGTGATAGGAGGACCTACCTAACCTCCATTCTGACTACTCTCCTGTGATAGGAGGACCTACCTAACCTCCATTCTGACTACTCTCCTGTGATAGGAGGACCTACCTAACCTCCATTCTGACTACACTCTCCTGTGATAGGAGGACCTACCTAATCTCCAATCTGACTACTCTCCTGTGATAGGAGGACCTACCTAATCTCCAATCTGACTACTCTCCTGTGATAGGAGGACCTACCTAACCTCCATTCTGACTACTCTCCTGTGATAGGAGGACCTACCTAACCTCCATTCTGACTACACTCCTGTGATAGGAGGACCTACCTAACCTCCAATCTGACTACACTCTCCTGTGATAGGAGGACCTACCTAACCTCCATTCTGACTACTTTCCTGTGATAGGAGGACCTACCTAACCTCCATTCTGACTACACTCTCCTGTGATAGGAGGACCTACCTAACCTCCAATCTGACTACACTCTCCTGTGATAGGAGGACCTACCTAACCTCCATTCTGACTACTTTCCTGTGATAGGAGGACCTACCTAACCTCCATTCTGACTACACTCTCCTGTGATAGGAGGACCTACCTAATCTCCATTCTGACTACTCACCTGTGATAGGAGGACCTACCTAATCTCCAATCTGACTACTCTCCTGTGATAGGAGGACCTACCTAACCTCCATTCTGACTACTCTCTCCTGTGATAGGAGGACCTACCTAACCTCCAATCTGACTACTCTCCTGTGATAGGAGGACCTACCTAACCTCCATTCTGACTACTCTCCTGTGATAGGAGGACCTATCTAACCTCCATTCTGACTACTCTCTCCTGTGATAGGAGGACCTACCTAACCTCCATTCTGACTACACTCCTGTGATAGGAGGACCTACCTAACCTCCAATCTGACTACTCTCCTGTGATAGGAGGACCTACCTAACCTCCATTCTGACTACTTTCCTGTGATAGGAGGACCTACCTAACCTCCATTCTGACTACTCTCCTGTGATAGGAGGACCTACCTAACCTCCATTCTGACTACTCTCTCCTGTGATAGGAGGACCTACCTAACCTCCATTCTGACTACTCTCTCCTGTGATAGGAGGACCTACCTAATCTCCAATCTGACTACTCTCCTGTGATAGGAGGACCTACCTAACCTCCATTCTGACTACTCTCTCCTGTGATAGGAGGACCTACCTAACCTCCATTCTGACTACACTCCTGTGATAGGAGGACCTACCTAACCTCCAATCTGACTACTCTCCTGTGATAGGAGGACCTACCTAACCTCCATTCTGACTACTCTCCTGTGATAGGAGGACCTACCTAATCTCCAATCTGACTACACTCCTGTGATAGGAGGACCTACCTAACCTCCATTCTGACTACTCTCCTGTGATAGGAGGACCTACCTAACCTCCATTCTGACTACTCTCTCCTGTGATAGGAGGACCTACCTAACCTCCAATCTGACTACACTCTCCTGTGATAGGAGGACCTACCTAACCTCCATTCTGACTACTCTCTCCTGTGATAGGAGGACCTACCTAACCTCCATTCTGACTACTTTCCTGTGATAGGAGGACCTACCTAACCTCCATTCTGACTACTCTCCTGTGATAGGAGGACCTACCTAACCTCCATTCTGACTACTCTCCTGTAATAGGAGGACCTACCTAATCTCCAATCTGACTACACTCTCCTGTGATAGGAGGACCTACCTAACCTCCATTCTGACTACTCTCCTGTGATAGGAGGACCTACCTAACCTCCAATCTGACTACTCTCCTGTGATAGGAGGACCTACCTAATCTCCAATCTGACTACTCTCCTGTGATAGGAGGACCTACCTAACCTCCATTCTGACTACTCTCCTGTGATAGGAGGACCTACCTAACCTCCAATCTGACTACTCTCCTGTGATAGGAGGACCTACCTAATCTCCATTCTGACTACTCGCCTGTGATAGGAGGACCTACCTAACCTCCATTCTGACTACACTCTCCTGTGATAGGAGGACCTACCTAACCTCCATTCTGACTACTCTCCTGTGATAGGAGGACCTACCTAACCTCCAATCTGACTACACTCCTGTGATAGGAGGACCTACCTAACCTCCATTCTGACTACACTCTCCTGTGATAGGAGGACCTACCTAACCTCCATTCTGACTACTCTCTCCTGTGATAGGAGGACCTACCTAACCTCCATTCTGACTACTCTCCTGTGATAGGAGGACCTACCTAACCTCCATTCTGACTACTCTCCTGTGATAGGAGGACCTACCTAACCTCCAATCTGACTACTCACCTGTGATAGGAGGACCTACCCAACCTCCATTCTGACTACTCTCTCCTGTGATAGGAGGACCTACCTAACCTCCATTCTGACTACTCTCCTGTGATAGGAGGACCTACCCAACCTCCATTCTGACTACTCTCTCCTGTGATAGGAGGACCTACCTAACCTCCATTCTGACTACTCTCCTGTGATAGGAGGACCTACCTAACCTCCATTCTGACTACTCTCTCCTGTGATAGGAGGACCTACCTAACCTCCATTCTGACTACTCTCTCCTGTGATAGGAGGACCTACCTAACCTCCAATCTGACTACTCACCTGTGATAGGAGGACCTACCCAACCTCCATTCTGACTACTCTCTCCTGTGATAGGAGGACCTACCTAACCTCCATTCTGACTACTCTCCTGTGATAGGAGGACCTACCTAACCTCCAATCTGACTACTCTCCTGTGATAGGAGGACCTACCTAACCTCCATTCTGACTACACTCACCTGTGATAGGAGGACCTACCTAACCTCCAATCTGACTACTCTCCTGTGATAGGAGGACCTACCTAACCTCCATTCTGACTACTCTCCTGTGATAGGAGGACCTACCTAACCTCCATTCTGACTACTCTCTCCTGTGATAGGAGGACCTACCTAACCTCCAATCTGACTACTCTCTCCTGTGATAGGAGGACCTACCTAACCTCCATTCTGACTACACTCTCCTGTGATAGGAGGACCTACCTAACCTCCATTCTGACTACTCTCTCCTGTGATAGGAGGACCTACCTAACCTCCAATCTGACTACTCTCTCCTGTGATAGGAGGACCTACCTAACCTCCATTCTGACTACTCTCTCCTGTGATAGGAGGACCTACCTAATCTCCATTCTGACTACTCTCTCCTGTGATAGGAGGACCTACCTAACCTCCATTCTGACTACTCTCCTGTGATAGTAGGACCTACCTAACCTCCAATCTGACTACTCTCTCCTGTGATAGGAGGACCTACCTAACCTCCATTCTGACTACACTCTCCTGTGATAGGAGGACCTACCTAACCTCCATTCTGACTACTCTCCTGTGATAGGAGGACCTACCTAACCTCCATTCTGACTACACTCTCCTGTGATAGGAGGACCTACCTAACCTCCATTCTGACTACTCTCCTGTGATAGGAGGACCTACCTAACCTCCAATCTGACTACTCTCCTGTGATAGGAGGACCTACCTAACCTCCAATCTGACTACTCGCCTGTGATAGGAGGACCTACCTAATCTCCAATCTGACTACACTCTCCTGTGATAGGAGGACCTACCTAACCTCCATTCTGACTACTCTCCTGTGATAGGAGGACCTACCTAACCTCCAATCTGACTACTCTCTCCTGTGATAGGAGGACCTACCTAACCTCCATTCTGACTACTCTCCTGTGATAGGAGGACCTACCTAACCTCCAATCTGACTACTCGCCTGTGATAGGAGGACCTACCTAATCTCCAATCTGACTACTCTCCTGTGATAGGAGGACCTACCTAACCTCCAATCTGACTACTCGCCTGTGATAGGAGGACCTACCTAACCTCCATTCTGAATACTCTCCTGTGATAGGAGGACCTACCTAATCTCCAATCTGACTACTCTCCTGTGATAGGAGGACCTACCTAACCTCCATTCTGACTACTCTCTCCTGTGATAGGAGGACCTACCTAATCTCCATTCTGACTACTCTCTCCTGTGATAGGAGGACCTACCTAACCTCCATTCTGACTACTCTCCTGTGATAGGAGGACCTACCTAACCTCCATTCTGACTACACTCTCCTGTGATAGGAGGACCTACCTAACCTCCATTCTGACTACACTCTCCTGTGATAGGAGGACCTACCTAATCTCCAATCTGACTACTCTCCTGTGATAGGAGGACCTACCTAACCTCCATTCTGACTACTCTCTCCTGTGATAGGAGGACCTACCTAATCTCCATTCTGACTACTCTCTCCTGTGATAGGAGGACCTACCTAACCTCCATTCTGACTACTTTCCTGTGATAGGAGGACCTACCTAACCTCCATTCTGACTACTCTCCTGTGATAGGAGGACCTACCTAACCTCCAATCTGACTACTCTCCTGTGATAGGAGGACCTACCTAACCTCCATTCTGACTACTCTCCTGTGATAGGAGGACCTACCTAACCTCCATTCTGACTACTCGCCTGTGATAGGAGGACCTACCTAACCTCCATTCTGACTACTCGCCTGTGATAGGAGGACCTACCTAACCTCCATTCTGACTACTCTCCTGTGATAGGAGGACCTACCTAACCTCCATTCTGACTACACTCCTGTAATAGGAGGACCTACCTAACCTCCATTCTGACTACACTCTCCTGTGATAGGAGGACCTACCTAACCTCCATTCTGACTACTTTCCTGTGATAGGAGGACCTACCTAACCTCCAATCTGACTACTCTCCTGTGATAGGAGGACCTACCTAACCTCCATTCTGACTACTTTCCTGTGATAGGAGGACCTACCTAACCTCCATTCTGACTACACTCTCCTGTGATAGGAGGACCTACCTAACCTCCATTCTGACTACTCTCCTGTGATAGGAGGACCTACCTAACCTCCATTCTGACTACTCTCTCCTGTGATAGGAGGACCTACCTAACCTCCATTCTGACTACACTCCTGTAATAGGAGGACCTACCTAACCTCCAATCTGACTACACTCTCCTGTGATAGGAGGACCTACCTAACCTCCATTCTGACTACTCTCCTGTGATAGGAGGACCTACCTAACCTCCATTCTGACTACACTCTCCTGTGATAGGAGGACCTACCTAACCTCCATTCTGACTACACTCTCCTGTGATAGGAGGACCTACCTAACCTCCAATCTGACTACTCTCCTGTGATAGGAGGACCTACCTAACCTCCAATCTGACTACACTCTCCTGTGATAGGAGGACCTACCTAACCTCCATTCTGACTACTCTCCTGTGATAGGAGGACCTACCTAACCTCCATTCTGACTACTTTCCTGTGATAGGAGGACCTACCTAACCTCCATTCTGACTACTCTCTCCTGTAATAGGAGGACCTACCTAACCTCCATTCTGACTACACTCTCCTGTGATAGGAGGACCTACCTAACCTCCAATCTGACTACTCTCCTGTGATAGGAGGACCTACCTAACCTCCATTCTGACTACTTTCCTGTGATAGGAGGACCTACCTAACCTCCATTCTGACTACTCTCTCCTGTGATAGGAGGACCTACCTAACCTCCAATCTGACTACTCTCCTGTGATAGGAGGACCTACCTAATCTCCATTCTGACTACTCTCCTGTGATAGGAGGACCTACCTAACCTCCAATCTGACTACTCTCCTGTGATAGGAGGACCTACCTAACCTCCAATCTGACTACTCGCCTGTGATAGGAGGACCTACCTAACCTCCATTCTGACTACTCTCTCCTGTGATAGGAGGACCTACCTAACCTCCAATCTGACTACACTCTCCTGTGATAGGAGGACCTACCTAACCTCCATTCTGACTACTCTCTCCTGTGATAGGAGGACCTACCTAACCTCCAATCTGACTACTCTCCTGTGATAGGAGGACCTACCTAATCTCCATTCTGACTACTCTCCTGTGATAGGAGGACCTACCTAACCTCCATTCTGACTACTCTCCTGTGATAGGAGGATCTACCTAACCTCCAATCTGACTACTCTCTCCTGTGATAGGAGGACCTACCTAACCTCCATTCTGACTACTCTCCTGTGATAGGAGGACCTACCTAACCTCCAATCTGACTACTCTCTCCTGTGATAGGAGGACCTACCTAACCTCCATTCTGACTACTTTCCTGTGATAGGAGGACCTACCTAACCTCCATTCTGACTACACTCCTGTAATAGGAGGACCTACCTAACCTCCATTCTGACTACTCTCCTGTGATAGGAGGACCTACCTAACCTCCATTCTGACTACACTCTCCTGTGATAGGAGGACCTACCTAACCTCCATTCTGACTACTCTCCTGTGATAGGAGGACCTACCTAACCTCCATTCTGACTACTTTCCTGTGATAGGAGGACCTACCTAACCTCCATTCTGACTACTCTCCTGTGATAGGAGGACCTACCTAACCTCCAATCTGACTACTCTCCTGTGATAGGAGGACCTACCTAACCTCCATTCTGACTACACTCTCCTGTGATAGGAGGACCTACCTAACCTCCATTCTGACTACACTCTCCTGTGATAGGAGGACCTACCTAATCTCCAATCTGACTACTCTCCTGTGATAGGAGGACCTACCTAACCTCCATTCTGACTACACTCTCCTGTGATAGGAGGACCTACCTAACCTCCATTCTGACTACTCGCCTGTGATAGGAGGACCTACCTAACCTCCAATCTGACTACTCTCCTGTGATAGGAGGACCTACCTAACCTCCATTCTGACTACTCTCCTGTGATAGGAGGACCTACCTAACCTCCATTCTGACTACTCTCCTGTGATAGGAGGACCTACCTAACCTCCATTCTGACTACTCTCCTGTGATAGGAGGACCTACCTAACCTCCATTCTGACTACACTCTCCTGTGATAGGAGGACCTACCTAATCTCCAATCTGACTACTCTCCTGTGATAGGAGGACCTACCTAATCTCCAATCTGACTACTCTCCTGTGATAGGAGGACCTACCTAACCTCCATTCTGACTACTCTCCTGTGATAGGAGGACCTACCTAACCTCCATTCTGACTACTCTCTCCTGTGATAGGAGGACCTACCTAACCTCCATTCTGACTACACTCCTGTGATAGGAGGACCTACCTAACCTCCAATCTGACTACTCTCTCCTGTGATAGGAGGACCTACCTAATCTCCAATCTGACTACTCTCCTGTGATAGGAGGACCTACCTAACCTCCATTCTGACTACTCTCCTGTGATAGGAGGACCTACCTAACCTCCATTCTGACTACTCTCCTGTGATAGGAGGACCTACCTAACCTCCATTCTGACTACACTCTCCTGTGATAGGAGGATCTACCTAACCTCCATTCTGACTACTCTCTCCTGTGATAGGAGGACCTACCTAACCTCCAATCTGACTACTCTCCTGTGATAGGAGGACCTACCTAACCTCCATTCTGACTACTCTCCTGTGATAGGAGGACCTACCTAACCTCCATTCTGACTACTCTCTCCTGTGATAGGAGGACCTACCTAACCTCCATTCTGACTACTCTCTCCTGTGATAGGAGGACCTATCTAACCTCCATTCTGACTACACTCCTGTGATAGGAGGACCTACCTAACCTCCAATCTGACTACACTCTCCTGTGATAGGAGGACCTACCTAACCTCCATTCTGACTACTCTCTCCTGTGATAGGAGGACCTACCTAACCTCCATTCTGACTACTCTCTCCTGTGATAGGAGGACCTATCTAACCTCCATTCTGACTACACTCCTGTGATAGGAGGACCTACCTAACCTCCAATCTGACTACACTCTCCTGTGATAGGAGGACCTACCTAACCTCCATTCTGACTACTCTCTCCTGTGATAGGAGGACCTACCTAACCTCCATTCTGACTACTCTCTCCTGTGATAGGAGGACCTACCTAACCTCCATTCTGACTACACTCCTGTGATAGGAGGACCTACCTAACCTCCAATCTGACTACACTCTCCTGTGATAGGAGGACCTACCTAACCTCCATTCTGACTACTCTCTCCTGTGATAGGAGGACCTACCTAATCTCCAATCTGACTACTCTCCTGTGATAGGAGGACCTACCTAACCTCCATTCTGACTACTCTCTCCTGTGATAGGAGGACCTACCTAACCTCCATTCTGACTACACTCCTGTGATAGGAGGACCTACCTAACCTCCAATCTGACTACTCTCCTGTGATAGGAGGACCTACCTAACCTCCATTCTGACTACTCTCCTGTGATAGGAGGACCTACCTAATCTCCAATCTGACTACACTCCTGTGATAGGAGGACCTACCTAACCTCCATTCTGACTACTCTCCTGTGATAGGAGGACCTACCTAACCTCCATTCTGACTACTCTCTCCTGTGATAGGAGGACCTACCTAACCTCCAATCTGACTACACTCTCCTGTGATAGGAGGACCTACCTAACCTCCATTCTGACTACTCTCTCCTGTGATAGGAGGACCTACCTAATCTCCAATCTGACTACTCTCCTGTGATAGGAGGACCTACCTAACCTCCATTCTGACTACTCTCTCCTGTGATAGGAGGACCTACCTAACCTCCATTCTGACTACTCTCCTGTGATAGGAGGACCTACCTAACCTCCAATCTGACTACTCTCCTGTGATAGGAGGACCTACCTAACCTCCAATCTGACTACACTCTCCTGTGATAGGAGGACCTACCTAACCTCCATTCTGACTACTCTCCTGTGATAGGAGGACCTACCTAATCTCCATTCTGACTACTCTCCTGTGATAGGAGGACCTACCTAACCTCCATTCTGACTACTCTCCTGTGATAGGAGGACCTACCTAACCTCCAATCTGACTACTCTCTCCTGTGATAGGAGGACCTACCTAACCTCCATTCTGACTACTCTCTCCTGTGATAGGAGGACCTACCTAATCTCCATTCTGACTACTCTCCTGTGATAGGAGGACCTACCTAACCTCCATTCTGACTACTCTCTCCTGTGATAGGAGGACCTACCTAACCTCCATTCTGACTACTCTCCTGTGATAGGAGGACCTACCTAACCTCCATTCTGACTACACTCCTGTAATAGGAGGACCTACCTAACCTCCATTCTGACTACTCTCCTGTGATAGGAGGACCTACCTAACCTCCATTCTGACTACTCTCCTGTGATAGGAGGACCTACCTAACCTCCAATCTGACTACTCTCCTGTGATAGGAGGACCTACCTAACCTCCAATCTGACTACTCTCCTGTGATAGGAGGACCTACCTAACCTCCATTCTGACTACTCTCTCCTGTGATAGGAGGACCTACCTAATCTCCATTCTGACTACTCTCCTGTGATAGGAGGACCTACCTAACCTCCAATCTGACTACTCTCCTGTGATAGGAGGACCTACCTAACCTCCAATCTGACTACTCGCCTGTGATAGGAGGACCTACCTAACCTCCATTCTGACTACTCTCCCCTGTGATAGGAGGACCTACCTAACCTCCAATCTGACTACTCTCCTGTGATAGGAGGACCTACCTAACCTCCATTCTGACTACTCTCCTGTGATAGGAGGACCTACCTAACCTCCATTCTGACTACTCTCCTGTGATAGGAGGATCTACCTAACCTCCAATCTGACTACTCTCCTGTGATAGGAGGACCTACCTAACCTCCATTCTGACTACTCTCTCCTGTGATAGGAGGACCTACCTAACCTCCATTCTGACTACTCTCCTGTGATAGGAGGACCTACCTAACCTCCATTCTGACTACTCTCCTGTGATAGGAGGACCTACCTAACCTCCATTCTGACTACTCTCCTGTGATAGGAGGACCTACCTAACCTCCATTCTGACTACTCTCCTGTGATAGGAGGACCTACCTAACCTCCATTCTGACTACTCTCTCCTGTGATAGGAGGACCTACCTAACCTCCAATCTGACTACACTCTCCTGTGATAGGAGGACCTACCTAACCTCCATTCTGACTACTCTCCTGTGATAGGAGGACCTACCTAACCTCCAATCTGACTACTCTCCTGTGATAGGAGGACCTACCTAACCTCCAATCTGACTACTCTCTCCTGTGATAGGAGGACCTACCTAACCTCCATTCTGACTACTTTCCTGTGATAGGAGGACCTACCTAACCTCCATTCTGACTACACTCCTGTAATAGGAGGACCTACCTAACCTCCATTCTGACTACACTCTCCTGTGATAGGAGGACCTACCTAACCTCCATTCTGACTACTCTCTCCTGTGATAGGAGGACCTACCTAACCTCCATTCTGACTACACTCTCCTGTGATAGGAGGACCTACCTAACCTCCATTCTGACTACTCTCCTGTGATAGGAGGACCTACCTAACCTCCATTCTGACTACTTTCCTGTGATAGGAGGACCTACCTAACCTCCATTCTGACTACTCTCCTGTGATAGGAGGACCTACCTAACCTCCAATCTGACTACTCTCCTGTGATAGGAGGACCTACCTAACCTCCAATCTGACTACTCTCCTGTGATAGGAGGACCTACCTAACCTCCATTCTGACTACACTCTCCTGTGATAGGAGGACCTACCTAACCTCCATTCTGACTACACTCTCCTGTGATAGGAGGACCTACCTAACCTCCATTCTGACTACACTCTCCTGTGATAGGAGGACCTACCTAATCTCCAATCTGACTACTCTCCTGTGATAGGAGGACCTACCTAACCTCCATTCTGACTACACTCTCCTGTGATAGGAGGACCTACCTAACCTCCATTCTGACTACTCGCCTGTGATAGGAGGACCTACCTAACCTCCAATCTGACTACTCTCCTGTGATAGGAGGACCTACCTAACCTCCATTCTGACTACTCTCCTGTGATAGGAGGACCTACCTAACCTCCATTCTGACTACTCTCCTGTGATAGGAGGACCTACCTAACCTCCATTCTGACTACTCTCCTGTGATAGGAGGACCTACCTAACCTCCATTCTGACTACACTCTCCTGTGATAGGAGGACCTACCTAATCTCCAATCTGACTACTCTCCTGTGATAGGAGGACCTACCTAATCTCCAATCTGACTACTCTCCTGTGATAGGAGGACCTACCTAACCTCCATTCTGACTACTCTCCTGTGATAGGAGGACCTACCTAACCTCCATTCTGACTACTCTCTCCTGTGATAGGAGGACCTACCTAACCTCCATTCTGACTACACTCCTGTGATAGGAGGACCTACCTAACCTCCAATCTGACTACACTCTCCTGTGATAGGAGGACCTACCTAACCTCCATTCTGACTACTCTCCTGTGATAGGAGGACCTACCTAATCTCCATTCTGACTACTCTCTCCTGTGATAGGAGGACCTACCTAACCTCCATTCTGACTACTTTCCTGTGATAGGAGGACCTACCTAACCTCCATTCTGACTACACTCTCCTGTGATAGGAGGACCTACCTAACCTCCAATCTGACTACACTCTCCTGTGATAGGAGGACCTACCTAACCTCCATTCTGACTACTTTCCTGTGATAGGAGGACCTACCTAACCTCCATTCTGACTACACTCTCCTGTGATAGGAGGACCTACCTAATCTCCATTCTGACTACTCACCTGTGATAGGAGGACCTACCTAATCTCCAATCTGACTACTCTCCTGTGATAGGAGGACCTACCTAACCTCCATTCTGACTACTCTCCTGTGATAGGAGGACCTACCTAACCTCCATTCTGACTACTCTCTCCTGTGATAGGAGGACCTACCTAACCTCCAATCTGACTACTCTCCTGTGATAGGAGGACCTACCTAACCTCCATTCTGACTACTCTCCTGTGATAGGAGGACCTACCTAACCTCCATTCTGACTACTCTCTCCTGTGATAGGAGGACCTATCTAACCTCCATTCTGACTACTCTCTCCTGTGATAGGAGGACCTACCTAACCTCCATTCTGACTACACTCCTGTGATAGGAGGACCTACCTAACCTCCAATCTGACTACACTCTCCTGTGATAGGAGGACCTACCTAACCTCCATTCTGACTACTCTCTCCTGTGATAGGAGGACCTACCTAATCTCCAATCTGACTACTCTCCTGTGATAGGAGGACCTACCTAACCTCCAATCTGACTACTCTCCTGTGATAGGAGGACCTACCTAACCTCCATTCTGACTACACTCCTGTGATAGGAGGACCTACCTAACCTCCAATCTGACTACACTCTCCTGTGATAGGAGGACCTACCTAACCTCCATTCTGACTACTCTCTCCTGTGATAGGAGGACCTACCTAACCTCCATTCTGACTACACTCCTGTGATAGGAGGACCTACCTAACCTCCAATCTGACTACTCTCCTGTGATAGGAGGACCTACCTAACCTCCATTCTGACTACTCTCCTGTGATAGGAGGACCTACCTAATCTCCAATCTGACTACACTCCTGTGATAGGAGGACCTACCTAACCTCCATTCTGACTACTCTCCTGTGATAGGAGGACCTACCTAACCTCCATTCTGACTACTCTCTCCTGTGATAGGAGGACCTACCTAACCTCCAATCTGACTACACTCTCCTGTGATAGGAGGACCTACCTAACCTCCATTCTGACTACTCTCTCCTGTGATAGGAGGACCTACCTAATCTCCAATCTGACTACTCTCCTGTGATAGGAGGACCTACCTAACCTCCATTCTGACTACTCTCTCCTGTGATAGGAGGACCTACCTAACCTCCATTCTGACTACTTTCCTGTGATAGGAGGACCTACCTAACCTCCAATCTGACTACTCTCCTGTGATAGGAGGACCTACCTAACCTCCATTCTGACTACTCTCTCCTGTGATAGGAGGACCTACCTAATCTCCAATCTGACTACTCTCCTGTGATAGGAGGACCTACCTAACCTCCATTCTGACTACTCTCTCCTGTGATAGGAGGACCTACCTAACCTCCATTCTGACTACTTTCCTGTGATAGGAGGACCTACCTAACCTCCATTCTGACTACTCTCCTGTGATAGGAGGACCTACCTAACCTCCATTCTGACTACTCTCCTGTAATAGGAGGACCTACCTAATCTCCAATCTGACTACACTCTCCTGTGATAGGAGGACCTACCTAACCTCCATTCTGACTACTCTCCTGTGATAGGAGGACCTACCTAACCTCCAATCTGACTACTCTCCTGTGATAGGAGGACCTACCTAATCTCCAATCTGACTACTCTCCTGTGATAGGAGGACCTACCTAACCTCCATTCTGACTACTCTCCTGTAATAGGAGGACCTACCTAACCTCCATTCTGACTACACTCTCCTGTGATAGGAGGACCTACCTAATCTCCAATCTGACTACACTCTCCTGTGATAGGAGGACCTACCTAACCTCCATTCTGACTACTCTCCTGTGATAGGAGGACCTACCTAACCTCCAATCTGACTACTCTCCTGTGATAGGAGGACCTACCTAATCTCCATTCTGACTACTCGCCTGTGATAGGAGGACCTACCTAACCTCCATTCTGACTACACTCTCCTGTGATAGGAGGACCTACCTAACCTCCATTCTGACTACTCTCCTGTGATAGGAGGACCTACCTAACCTCCATTCTGACTACACTCTCCTGTGATAGGAGGACCTACCTAACCTCCATTCTGACTACTCTCTCCTGTGATAGGAGGACCTACCTAACCTCCATTCTGACTACTCTCCTGTGATAGGAGGACCTACCTAATCTCCATTCTGACTACTCGCCTGTGATAGGAGGACCTACCTAACCTCCATTCTGACTACACTCTCCTGTGATAGGAGGACCTACCTAACCTCCAATCTGACTACACTCCTGTGATAGGAGGACCTACCTAACCTCCATTCTGACTACACTCTCCTGTGATAGGAGGACCTACCTAACCTCCATTCTGACTACTCTCTCCTGTGATAGGAGGACCTACCTAACCTCCATTCTGACTACTCTCCTGTGATAGGAGGACCTACCTAACCTCCATTCTGACTACTCTCCTGTGATAGGAGGACCTACCTAACCTCCAATCTGACTACTCACCTGTGATAGGAGGACCTACCTAACCTCCATTCTGACTACTCTCCTGTGATAGGAGGACCTACCTAACCTCCATTCTGACTACTCTCTCCTGTGATAGGAGGACCTACCTAACCTCCATTCTGACTACTCTCTCCTGTGATAGGAGGACCTACCTAACCTCCAATCTGACTACTCACCTGTGATAGGAGGACCTACCCAACCTCCATTCTGACTACTCTCTCCTGTGATAGGAGGACCTACCTAACCTCCATTCTGACTACTCTCCTGTGATAGGAGGACCTACCTAACCTCCAATCTGACTACTCTCCTGTGATAGGAGGACCTACCTAACCTCCATTCTGACTACACTCACCTGTGATAGGAGGACCTACCTAACCTCCAATCTGACTACTCTCCTGTGATAGGAGGACCTACCTAACCTCCATTCTGACTACTCTCCTGTGATAGGAGGACCTACCTAACCTCCATTCTGACTACTCTCTCCTGTGATAGGAGGACCTACCTAACCTCCAATCTGACTACTCTCTCCTGTGATAGGAGGACCTACCTAACCTCCATTCTGACTACACTCTCCTGTGATAGGAGGACCTACCTAACCTCCAATCTGACTACTCTCCTGTGATAGGAGGACCTACCTAACCTCCATTCTGACTACTCTCTCCTGTGATAGGAGGACCTACCTAATCTCCATTCTGACTACTCTCTCCTGTGATAGGAGGACCTACCTAACCTCCATTCTGACTACTCTCTCCTGTGATAGGAGGACCTACCTAACCTCCATTCTGACTACTCTCTCCTGTGATAGGAGGACCTACCTAACCTCCAATCTGACTACTCTCTCCTGTGATAGGAGGACCTACCTAACCTCCATTCTGACTACTCTCTCCTGTGATAGGAGGACCTACCTAATCTCCATTCTGACTACTCTCTCCTGTGATAGGAGGACCTACCTAACCTCCATTCTGACTACTCTCCTGTGATAGTAGGACCTACCTAACCTCCAATCTGACTACTCTCTCCTGTGATAGGAGGACCTACCTAACCTCCATTCTGACTACACTCTCCTGTGATAGGAGGACCTACCTAACCTCCATTCTGACTACTCTCCTGTGATAGGAGGACCTACCTAACCTCCATTCTGACTACACTCTCCTGTGATAGGAGGACCTACCTAACCTCCATTCTGACTACTCTCCTGTGATAGGAGGACCTACCTAACCTCCAATCTGACTACTCTCCTGTGATAGGAGGACCTACCTAACCTCCAATCTGACTACTCGCCTGTGATAGGAGGACCTACCTAATCTCCAATCTGACTACACTCTCCTGTGATAGGAGGACCTACCTAACCTCCATTCTGACTACTCTCCTGTGATAGGAGGACCTACCTAACCTCCAATCTGACTACTCTCTCCTGTGATAGGAGGACCTACCTAACCTCCATTCTGACTACTCTCCTGTGATAGGAGGACCTACCTAACCTCCAATCTGACTACTCGCCTGTGATAGGAGGACCTACCTAATCTCCAATCTGACTACTCTCCTGTGATAGGAGGACCTACCTAACCTCCAATCTGACTACTCGCCTGTGATAGGAGGACCTACCTAACCTCCATTCTGAATACTCTCCTGTGATAGGAGGACCTACCTAATCTCCAATCTGACTACTCTCCTGTGATAGGAGGACCTACCTAACCTCCATTCTGACTACTCTCTCCTGTGATAGGAGGACCTACCTAATCTCCATTCTGACTACTCTCTCCTGTGATAGGAGGACCTACCTAACCTCCATTCTGACTACTCTCCTGTGATAGGAGGACCTACCTAACCTCCATTCTGACTACACTCTCCTGTGATAGGAGGACCTACCTAACCTCCATTCTGACTACTTTCCTGTGATAGGAGGACCTACCTAACCTCCATTCTGACTACTTTCCTGTGATAGGAGGACCTACCTAACCTCCATTCTGACTACTCTCCTGTGATAGGAGGACCTACCTAACCTCCAATCTGACTACTCTCCTGTGATAGGAGGACCTACCTAACCTCCATTCTGACTACTCTCCTGTGATAGGAGGACCTACCTAACCTCCATTCTGACTACTCGCCTGTGATAGGAGGACCTACCTAACCTCCATTCTGACTACTCGCCTGTGATAGGAGGACCTACCTAACCTCCATTCTGACTACTCTCCTGTGATAGGAGGACCTACCTAACCTCCATTCTGACTACACTCCTGTAATAGGAGGACCTACCTAACCTCCATTCTGACTACACTCTCCTGTGATAGGAGGACCTACCTAACCTCCATTCTGACTACTCTCCTGTGATAGGAGGACCTACCTAACCTCCATTCTGACTACTCTCTCCTGTGATAGGAGGACCTACCTAACCTCCATTCTGACTACTTTCCTGTGATAGGAGGACCTACCTAACCTCCATTCTGACTACACTCTCCTGTGATAGGAGGACCTACCTAACCTCCATTCTGACTACTCTCCTGTGATAGGAGGACCTACCTAACCTCCATTCTGACTACTCTCTCCTGTGATAGGAGGACCTACCTAACCTCCATTCTGACTACACTCCTGTAATAGGAGGACCTACCTAACCTCCAATCTGACTACACTCTCCTGTGATAGGAGGACCTACCTAACCTCCATTCTGACTACACTCCTGTAATAGGAGGACCTACCTAACCTCCATTCTGACTACACTCTCCTGTGATAGGAGGACCTACCTAACCTCCATTCTGACTACACTCCTGTAATAGGAGGACCTACCTAACCTCCAATCTGACTACACTCTCCTGTGATAGGAGGACCTACCTAACCTCCATTCTGACTACTCTCCTGTGATAGGAGGACCTACCTAACCTCCATTCTGACTACTTTCCTGTGATAGGAGGACCTACCTAACCTCCATTCTGACTACTTTCCTGTGATAGGAGGACCTACCTAACCTCCATTCTGACTACTCTCTCCTGTAATAGGAGGACCTACCTAACCTCCATTCTGACTACACTCTCCTGTGATAGGAGGACCTACCTAACCTCCAATCTGACTACTCTCCTGTGATAGGAGGACCTACCTAACCTCCATTCTGACTACTTTCCTGTGATAGGAGGACCTACCTAACCTCCATTCTGACTACTCTCTCCTGTGATAGGAGGACCTACCTAACCTCCAATCTGACTACTCTCCTGTGATAGGAGGACCTACCTAACCTCCAATCTGACTACTCTCTCCTGTGATAGGAGGACCTACCTAACCTCCATTCTGACTACACTCTCCTGTGATAGGAGGACCTACCTAACCTCCATTCTGACTACTCTCCTGTGATAGGAGGATCTACCTAACCTCCAATCTGACTACTCTCTCCTGTGATAGGAGGACCTACCTAACCTCCATTCTGACTACTCTCTCCTGTGATAGGAGGACCTACCTAATCTCCATTCTGACTACTCTCCTGTGATAGGAGGACCTACCTAACCTCCATTCTGACTACTCTCCTGTGATAGGAGGATCTACCTAACCTCCAATCTGACTACTCTCTCCTGTGATAGGAGGACCTACCTAACCTCCATTCTGACTACTCTCCTGTGATAGGAGGACCTACCTAACCTCCATTCTGACTACACTCCTGTAATAGGAGGACCTACCTAACCTCCATTCTGACTACTCTCCTGTGATAGGAGGACCTACCTAACCTCCATTCTGACTACTCTCCTGTGATAGGAGGACCTACCTAACCTCCAATCTGACTACTCTCCTGTGATAGGAGGACCTACCTAACCTCCAATCTGACTACTCGCCTGTGATAGGAGGACCTACCTAACCTCCATTCTGACTACTCTCTCCTGTGATAGGAGGACCTACCTAATCTCCATTCTGACTACTCTCCTGTGATAGGAGGACCTACCTAACCTCCAATCTGACTACTCTCCTGTGATAGGAGGACCTACCTAACCTCCAATCTGACTACTCGCCTGTGATAGGAGGACCTACCTAACCTCCATTCTGACTACTCTCTCCTGTGATAGGAGGACCTACCTAACCTCCAATCTGACTACACTCTCCTGTGATAGGAGGACCTACCTAACCTCCATTCTGACTACTCTCCTGTGATAGGAGGACCTACCTAACCTCCAATCTGACTACTCTCCTGTGATAGGAGGACCTACCTAACCTCCAATCTGACTACTCTCTCCTGTGATAGGAGGACCTACCTAACCTCCATTCTGACTACTTTCCTGTGATAGGAGGACCTACCTAACCTCCATTCTGACTACACTCCTGTAATAGGAGGACCTACCTAACCTCCATTCTGACTACTCTCCTGTGATAGGAGGACCTACCTAACCTCCATTCTGACTACACTCTCCTGTGATAGGAGGACCTACCTAACCTCCATTCTGACTACTCTCCTGTGATAGGAGGACCTACCTAACCTCCATTCTGACTACTTTCCTGTGATAGGAGGACCTACCTAACCTCCATTCTGACTACTCTCCTGTGATAGGAGGACCTACCTAACCTCCAATCTGACTACTCTCCTGTGATAGGAGGACCTACCTAACCTCCATTCTGACTACACTCTCCTGTGATAGGAGGACCTACCTAACCTCCATTCTGACTACACTCTCCTGTGATAGGAGGACCTACCTAATCTCCAATCTGACTACTCTCCTGTGATAGGAGGACCTACCTAACCTCCATTCTGACTACACTCTCCTGTGATAGGAGGACCTACCTAACCTCCATTCTGACTACTCTCCTGTGATAGGAGGACCTACCTAACCTCCATTCTGACTACTCTCCTGTGATAGGAGGACCTACCTAACCTCCATTCTGACTACTCTCCTGTGATAGGAGGACCTACCTAACCTCCATTCTGACTACACTCCCCTGTGATAGGAGGACCTACCTAACCTCCATTCTGACTACACTCCTGTGATAGGAGGACCTACCTAACCTCCATTCTGACTACTCTCCTGTGATAGGAGGACCTACCTAACCTCCAATCTGACTACTCTCTCCTGTGATAGGAGGACCTACCTAACCTCCATTCTGACTACTCTCCTGTGATAGGAGGACCTACCTAACCTCCATTCTGACTACACTCCTGTGATAGGAGGACCTACCTAACCTCCATTCTGACTACTCTCTCCTGTGATAGGAGGACCTACCTAACCTCCATTCTGACTACTCTCCTGTGATAGGAGGACCTACCTAACCTCCATTCTGACTACACTCCTGTGATAGGAGGACCTACCTAACCTCCATTCTGACTACACTCTCCTGTGATAGGAGGACCTACCTAACCTCCATTCTGACTACTCTCCTGTGATAGGAGGACCTACCTAACCTCCATTCTGACTACTCGCCTGTGATAGGAGGACCTACCTAACCTCCAATCTGACTACTCTCCTGTGATAGGAGGACCTACCTAACCTCCATTCTGACTACTCTCCTGTGATAGGAGGACCTACCTAACCTCCATTCTGACTACTCTCCTGTGATAGGAGGACCTACCTAACCTCCATTCTGACTACTCTCCTGTGATAGGAGGACCTACCTAACCTCCATTCTGACTACACTCTCCTGTGATAGGAGGACCTACCTAATCTCCAATCTGACTACTCTCCTGTGATAGGAGGACCTACCTAATCTCCAATCTGACTACTCTCCTGTGATAGGAGGACCTACCTAACCTCCATTCTGACTACACTCTCCTGTGATAGGAGGACCTACCTAATCTCCAATCTGACTACACTCTCCTGTGATAGGAGGACCTACCTAACCTCCATTCTGACTACACTCCTGTGATAGGAGGACCTACCTAACCTCCATTCTGACTACACTCTCCTGTGATAGGAGGATCTACCTAACCTCCATTCTGACTACTCTCTCCTGTGATAGGAGGACCTACCTAATCTCCAATCTGACTACTCTCCTGTGATAGGAGGACCTACCTAACCTCCATTCTGACTACTCTCCTGTGATAGGAGGACCTACCTAACCTCCATTCTGACTACTCTCCTGTGATAGGAGGACCTACCTAACCTCCATTCTGACTACACTCTCCTGTGATAGGAGGATCTACCTAACCTCCATTCTGACTACTCTCTCCTGTGATAGGAGGACCTACCTAACCTCCAATCTGACTACTCTCCTGTGATAGGAGGACCTACCTAACCTCCATTCTGACTACTCTCCTGTGATAGGAGGACCTACCTAACCTCCATTCTGACTACTCTCTCCTGTGATAGGAGGACCTATCTAACCTCCATTCTGACTACTCGCCTGTGATAGGAGGACCTACCTAACCTCCATTCTGACTACACTCTCCTGTGATAGGAGGACCTACCTAACCTCCATTCTGACTACTCTCTCCTGTGATAGGAGGACCTACCTAACCTCCATTCTGACTACACTCCTGTGATAGGAGGACCTACCTAACCTCCAATCTGACTACACTCTCCTGTGATAGGAGGACCTACCTAACCTCCATTCTGACTACTCTCCTGTGATAGGAGGACCTACCTAATCTCCAATCTGACTACTCTCCTGTGATAGGAGGACCTACCTAACCTCCATTCTGACTACTCTCTCCTGTGATAGGAGGACCTACCTAACCTCCATTCTGACTACACTCCTGTGATAGGAGGACCTACCTAACCTCCAATCTGACTACTCTCCTGTGATAGGAGGACCTACCTAACCTCCATTCTGACTACTCTCCTGTGATAGGAGGACCTACCTAATCTCCAATCTGACTACACTCCTGTGATAGGAGGACCTACCTAACCTCCATTCTGACTACTCTCCTGTGATAGGAGGACCTACCTAACCTCCATTCTGACTACACTCTCCTGTGATAGGACCTACCTAACCTCCATTCTGACTACTCTCCTGTGATAGGAGGACCTACCTAACCTCCATTCTGACTACTCTCTCCTGTGATAGGAGGACCTACCTAACCTCCATTCTGACTACTCTCCTGTGATAGGAGGACCTACCTAACCTCCAATCTGACTACTCTCCTGTAATAGGAGGACCTACCTAACCTCCAATCTGACTACACTCTCCTGTGATAGGAGGACCTACCTAACCTCCATTCTGACTACTCTCTCCTGTGATAGGAGGACCTACCTAACCTCCATTCTGACTACACTCTCCTGTGATAGGAGGACCTACCTAACCTCCATTCTGACTACTCTCCTGTGATAGGAGGACCTACCTAACCTCCATTCTGACTACTTTCCTGTGATAGGAGGACCTACCTAACCTCCATTCTGACTACTCTCCTGTGATAGGAGAACCTACCTAACCTCCATTCTGACTACTCTCCTGTAATAGGAGGACCTACCTAATCTCCAATCTGACTACACTCTCCTGTGATAGGAGGACCTACCTAACCTCCATTCTGACTACTCTCCTGTGATAGGAGGACCTACCTAACCTCCAATCTGACTACTCTCCTGTGATAGGAGGACCTACCTAATCTCCAATCTGACTACTCTCCTGTGATAGGAGGACCTACCTAACCTCCATTCTGACTACTCGCCTGTGATAGGAGGACCTACCTAACCTCCATTCTGACTACTCTCCTGTGATAGGAGGACCTACCTAATCTCCAATCTGACTACACTCTCCTGTGATAGGAGGACCTACCTAACCTCCATTCTGACTACTCTCCTGTGATAGGAGGACCTACCTAACCTCCATTCTGACTACACTCTCCTGTGATAGGAGGACCTACCTAACCTCCATTCTGACTACTCTCCTGTGATAGGAGGACCTACCTAACCTCCATTCTGACTACTCTCCTGTGATAGGAGGACCTACCTAACCTCCAATCTGACTACACTCCTGTGATAGGAGGACCTACCTAACCTCCATTCTGACTACACTCTCCTGTGATAGGAGGACCTACCTAACCTCCATTCTGACTACTCTCTCCTGTGATAGGAGGACCTACCTAACCTCCATTCTGACTACTCTCCTGTGATAGGAGGACCTACCTAACCTCCAATCTGACTACTCTCTCCTGTGATAGGAGGACCTACCTAACCTCCATTCTGACTACTCTCCTGTGATAGGAGGACCTACCTAACCTCCAATCTGACTACTCACCTGTGATAGGAGGACCTACCCAACCTCCATTCTGACTACTCTCTCCTGTGATAGGAGGACCTACCTAACCTCCAATCTGACTACTCTCCTGTGATAGGAGGACCTACCTAACCTCCATTCTGACTACACTCACCTGTGATAGGAGGACCTACCTAACCTCCAATCTGACTACTCTCCTGTGATAGGAGGACCTACCTAACCTCCATTCTGACTACTCTCCTGTGATAGGAGGACCTACCTAACCTCCAATCTGACTACTCTCTCCTGTGATAGGAGGACCTACCTAACCTCCATTCTGACTACACTCTCCTGTGATAGGAGGACCTACCTAACCTCCATTCTGACTACTCTCTCCTGTGATAGGAGGACCTACCTAACCTCCAATCTGACTACTCTCTCCTGTGATAGGAGGACCTACCTAACCTCCATTCTGACTACTCTCTCCTGTGATAGGAGGACCTACCTAATCTCCATTCTGACTACTCTCTCCTGTGATAGGAGGACCTACCTAACCTCCATTCTGACTACTCTCCTGTGATAGGAGGACCTACCTAACCTCCATTCTGACTACTCTCCTGTGATAGTAGGACCTACCTAACCTCCAATCTGACTACTCTCTCCTGTGATAGGAGGACCTACCTAACCTCCATTCTGACTACACTCTCCTGTGATAGGAGGACCTACCTAACCTCCATTCTGACTACTCTCCTGTGATAGGAGGACCTACCTAACCTCCATTCTGACTACACTCTCCTGTGATAGGAGGACCTACCTAACCTCCATTCTGACTACTCTCCTGTGATAGGAGGACCTACCTAACCTCCAATCTGACTACTCTCCTGTGATAGGAGGACCTACCTAACCTCCAATCTGACTACTCGCCTGTGATAGGAGGACCTACCTAATCTCCAATCTGACTACTCTCCTGTGATAGGAGGACCTACCTAACCTCCATTCTGACTACACTCTCCTGTGATAGGAGGACCTACCTAACCTCCATTCTGACTACTCTCCTGTGATAGGAGGACCTACCTAACCTCCAATCTGACTACTCTCTCCTGTGATAGGAGGACCTACCTAACCTCCATTCTGACTACTCTCCTGTGATAGGAGGACCTACCTAACCTCCAATCTGACTACTCGCCTGTGATAGGAGGACCTACCTAATCTCCAATCTGACTACTCTCCTGTGATAGGAGGACCTACCTAACCTCCAATCTGACTACTCGCCTGTGATAGGAGGACCTACCTAACCTCCATTCTGAATACTCTCCTGTGATAGGAGGACCTACCTAATCTCCAATCTGACTACTCTCCTGTGATAGGAGGACCTACCTAACCTCCATTCTGACTACACTCTCCTGTGATAGGAGGACCTACCTAACCTCCATTCTGACTACTTTCCTGTGATAGGAGGACCTACCTAACCTCCATTCTGACTACTTTCCTGTGATAGGAGGACCTACCTAACCTCCATTCTGACTACTCTCCTGTGATAGGAGGACCTACCTAACCTCCATTCTGACTACTCTCTCCTGTGATAGGAGGACCTACCTAACCTCCATTCTGACTACTCTCCTGTGATAGGAGGACCTACCTAATCTCCATTCTGACTACACTCTCCTGTGATAGGAGGACCTACCTAATCTCCAATCTGACTACTCTCTCCTGTGATAGGAGGACCTACCTAACCTCCATTCTGACTACACTCTCCTGTGATAGGAGGACCTACCTAACCTCCATTCTGACTACTCTCCTGTGATAGGAGGACCTACCTAACCTCCATTCTGACTACACTCTCCTGTGATAGGAGGACCTACCTAATCTCCAATCTGACTACTCTCCTGTGATAGGAGGACCTACCTAACCTCCATTCTGACTACACTCTCCTGTGATAGGAGGACCTACCTAACCTCCAATCTGACTACTTTCCTGTGATAGGAGGACCTACCTAACCTCCATTCTGACTACACTCTCCTGTGATAGGAGGACCTACCTAACCTCCAATCTGACTACTCTCCTGTGATAGGAGGACCTACCTAACCTCCATTCTGACTACTCTCCTGTGATAGGACCTACCTAACCTCCATTCTGACTACTCTCCTGTGATAGGAGGACCTACCTAACCTCCATTCTGACTACTCTCCTGTGATAGGAGGACCTACCTAATCTCCATTCTGACTACTCTCCTGTGATAGGAGGACCTACCTAACCTCCATTCTGACTACTCTCTCCTGTGATAGGAGGACCTACCTAACCTCCATTCTGACTACTTTCCTGTGATAGGAGGACCTACCTAACCTCCATTCTGACTACTCTCTCCTGTGATAGGAGGACCTACCTAACCTCCATTCTGACTACTTTCCTGTGATAGGAGGACCTACCTAACCTCCATTCTGACTACTCTCCTGTGATAGGAGGACCTACCTAATCTCCAATCTGACTACACTCTCCTGTGATAGGAGGACCTACCTAACCTCCATTCTGACTACTTTCCTGTGATAGGAGGACCTACCTAACCTCCATTCTGACTACTTTCCTGTGATAGGAGGACCTACCTAACCTCCATTCTGACTACTTTCCTGTGATAGGAGGACCTACCTAACCTCCATTCTGACTACTTTCCTGTGATAGGAGGACCTACCTAATCTCCATTCTGACTACTCTCCTGTGATAGGAGGACCTACCTAACCTCCATTCTGACTACTCTCCTGTGATAGGAGGACCTACCTAACCTCCATTCTGACTACTCTCCTGTGATAGGAGGACCTACCTAACCTCCATTCTGACTACTCTCCTGTGATAGGAGGACCTACCTAACCTCCATTCTGACTACTCTCCTGTGATAGGAGGACCTACCTAACCTCCATTCTGACTACTCTCCTGTGATAGGAGGACCTACCTAACCTCCATTCTGACTACTTTCCTGTGATAGGAGGACCTACCTAACCTCCATTCTGACTACTCTCCTGTGATAGGAGGACCTACCTAACCTCCATTCTGACTACTCTCCTGTGATAGGAGGACCTACCTAACCTCCAATCTGACTACTCTCCTGTGATAGGAGGACCTACCTAACCTCCAATCTGACTACTCGCCTGTGATAGGAGGACCTACCTAACCTCCATTCTGACTACTCTCCTGTGATAGGAGGACCTACCTAACCTCCATTCTGACTACTCTCCTGTGATAGGAGGACCTACCTAACCTCCATTCTGACTACTCTCCTGTGATAGGAGGACCTACCTAACCTCCATTCTGACTACTCTCCTGTGATAGGAGGACCTACCTAACCTCCATTCTGACTACTCTCCTGTGATAGGAGGACCTACCTAACCTCCATTCTGACTACTTTCCTGTGATAGGAGGACCTACCTAACCTCCATTCTGACTACTCTCCTGTGATAGGAGGACCTACCTAACCTCCATTCTGACTACTCTCCTGTGATAGGAGGACCTACCTAACCTCCAATCTGACTACTCTCCTGTGATAGGAGGACCTACCTAACCTCCAATCTGACTACTCGCCTGTGATAGGAGGACCTACCTAATCTCCAATCTGACTACTCTCCTGTGATAGGAGGACCTACCTAACCTCCATTCTGACTACACTCTCCTGTGATAGGAGGACCTACCTAACCTCCAATCTGACTACTCTCCTGTGATAGGAGGACCTACCTAACCTCCATTCTGACTACACTCTCCTGTGATAGGAGGACCTACCTAACCTCCATTCTGACTACTCTCCTGTGATAGGAGGACCTACCTAACCTCCATTCTGACTACTCGCCTGTGATAGGAGGACCTACCTAACCTCCATTCTGACTACTCTCTCCTGTGATAGGAGGACCTACCTAACCTCCAATCTGACTACTCTCCTGTGATAGGAGGACCTACCTAACCTCCAATCTGACTACTCTCTCCTGTGATAGGAGGACCTACCTAACCTCCATTCTGACTACTCTCCTGTGATAGGAGGACCTACCTAACCTCCAATCTGACTACTCTCTCCTGTGATAGGAGGACCTACCTAACCTCCAATCTGACTACTCTCCTGTGATAGGAGGACCTACCTAACCTCCAATCTGACTACTCTCTCCTGTGATAGGAGGACCTACCTAACCTCCAATCTGACTACTCTCTCCTGTGATAGGAGGACCTACCTAACCTCCAATCTGACTACTCTCTCCTGTGATAGGAGGACCTACCTAACCTCCAATCTGACTACTCTCCTGTGATAGGAGGACCTACCTAACCTCCAATCTGACTACTCTCTCCTGTGATAGGAGGACCTACCTAACCTCCAATCTGACTACTCTCCTGTGATAGGAGGACCTACCTAACCTCCATTCTGACTACACTCTCCTGTGATAGGAGGACCTACCTAACCTCCAATCTGACTACTCTCCTGTGATAGGAGGACCTACCTAACCTCCAATCTGACTACACTCTCCTGTGATAGGAGGACCTACCTAACCTCCAATCTGACTACTCTCCTGTGATAGGAGGACCTACCTAACCTCCAATCTGACTACTCTCCTGTGATAGGAGGACCTACCTAACCTCCAATCTGACTACTCTCTCCTGTGATAGGAGGACCTACCTAACCTCCAATCTGACTACACTCTCCTGTGATAGGAGGACCTACCTAACCTCCAATCTGACTACTCTCCTGTGATAGGAGGACCTACCTAACCTCCAATCTGACTACTCTCTCCTGTGATAGGAGGACCTACCTAACCTCCAATCTGACTACACTCTCCTGTGATAGGAGGACCTACCTAACCTCCAATCTGACTACTCTCCTGTGATAGGAGGACCTACCTAACCTCCAATCTGACTACTCTCTCCTGTGATAGGAGGACCTACCTAACCTCCAATCTGACTACACTCTCCTGTGATAGGAGGACCTACCTAACCTCCATTCTGACTACTCTCACCTGTGATAGGAGGACCTACCTAACCTCCAATCTGACTACTCTCCTGTGATAGGAGGACCTACCTAACCTCCATTCTGACTACACTCTCCTGTGATAGGAGGACCTACCTAACCTCCAATCTGACTACTCTCTCCTGTGATAGGAGGACCTACCTAACCTCCAATCTGACTACACTCTCCTGTGATAGGAGGACCTACCTAACCTCCAATCTGACTACACTCTCCTGTGATAGGAGGACCTACCTAACCTCCAATCTGACTACTCTCCTGTGATAGGAGGACCTACCTAACCTCCAATCTGACTACTCTCTCCTGTGATAGGAGGACCTACCTAACCTCCAATCTGACTACTCTCCTGTGATAGGAGGACCTACCTAACCTCCATTCTGACTACACTCTCCTGTGATAGGAGGACCTACCTAACCTCCAATCTGACTACTCTCTCCTGTGATAGGAGGACCTACCTAACCTCCAATCTGACTACTCTCCTGTGATAGGAGGACCTACCTAACCTCCATTCTGACTACTCTCCTGTAATAGGAGGACCTACCTAATCTCCAATCTGACTACTTTCCTGTGATAGGAGGACCTACCTAACCTCCAATCTGACTACTCTCTCCTGTGATAGGAGGACCTACCTAACCTCCAATCTGACTACACTCACCTGTGATAGGAGGACCTACCTAACCTCCAATCTGACTACACTCTCCTGTGATAGGAGGACCTACCTAACCTCCAATCTGACTACTCTCCTGTGATAGGAGGACCTACCTAACCTCCAATCTGACTACACTCTCCTGTGATAGGAGGACCTACCTAACCTCCAATCTGACTACACTCACCTGTGATAGGAGGACCTACCTAACCTCCATTCTGACTACTCTCCTGTGATAGGAGGACCTACCTAACCTCCATTCTGACTACACTCTCCTGTGATAGGAGGACCTACCTAACCTCCAATCTGACTACTCTCCTGTGATAGGAGGACCTACCTAACCTCCAATCTGACTACACTCTCCTGTGATAGGAGGACCTACCTAACCTCCAATCTGACTACACTCACCTGTGATAGGAGGACCTACCTAACCTCCATTCTGACTACTCTCCTGTGATAGGAGGACCTACCTAACCTCCATTCTGACTACTCTCTCCTGTGATAGGAGGACCTACCTAACCTCCATTCTGACTACTCTCCTGTGATAGGAGGACCTACCTAACCTCCATTCTGACTACACTCCCCTGTAATAGGAGGACCTACCTAACCTCCATTCTGACTACTCTCTCCTGTGATAGGAGGACCTACCTAACCTCCATTCTGACTACACTCTCCTGTGATAGGAGGACCTACCTAACCTCCAATCTGACTACACTCTCCTGTGATAGGAGGACCTACCTAACCTCCATTCTGACTACTCTCCTGTGATAGGAGGACCTACCTAACCTCCAATCTGACTACACTCTCCTGTGATAGGAGGACCTACCTAACCTCCATTCTGACTACACTCTCCTGTGATAGGAGGACCTACCTAACCTCCATTCTGACTACTTTCCTGTGATAGGAGGACCTACCTAACCTCCATTCTGACTACTCTCCTGTGATAGGAGGACCTACCTAACCTCCAATCTGACTACTCTCCTGTGATAGGAGGACCTACCTAACCTCCAATCTGACTACTCGCCTGTGATAGGAGGACCTACCTAATCTCCAATCTGACTACTCTCCTGTGATAGGAGGACCTACCTAACCTCCATTCTGACTACACTCTCCTGTGATAGGAGGACCTACCTAACCTCCATTCTGACTACTCTCCTGTGATAGGAGGACCTACCTAACCTCCAATCTGACTACTCTCTCCTGTGATAGGAGGACCTACCTAACCTCCATTCTGACTACTCTCCTGTGATAGGAGGACCTACCTAACCTCCAATCTGACTACTCGCCTGTGATAGGAGGACCTACCTAATCTCCAATCTGACTACTCTCCTGTGATAGGAGGACCTACCTAACCTCCAATCTGACTACTCGCCTGTGATAGGAGGACCTACCTAACCTCCATTCTGAATACTCTCCTGTGATAGGAGGACCTACCTAATCTCCAATCTGACTACTCTCCTGTGATAGGAGGACCTACCTAACCTCCAATCTGACTACTCTCCTGTGATAGGAGGACCTACCTAACCTCCAATCTGACTACTCTCCTGTGATAGGAGGACCTACCTAACCTCCATTCTGACTACTCTCTCCTGTGATAGGAGGACCTACCTAACCTCCATTCTGACTACACTCTCCTGTGATAGGAGGACCTACCTAACCTCCATTCTGACTACTTTCCTGTGATAGGAGGACCTACCTAACCTCCATTCTGACTACTTTCCTGTGATAGGAGGACCTACCTAACCTCCATTCTGACTACTCTCCTGTGATAGGAGGACCTACCTAACCTCCATTCTGACTACTCTCTCCTGTGATAGGAGGACCTACCTAACCTCCATTCTGACTACTCTCCTGTGATAGGAGGACCTACCTAACCTCCAATCTGACTACTCTCCTGTGATAGGAGGACCTACCTAATCTCCAATCTGACTACACTCTCCTGTGATAGGAGGACCTACCTAACCTCCATTCTGACTACTCTCCTGTGATAGGAGGACCTACCTAACCTCCAATCTGACTACACTCTCCTGTGATAGGAGGACCTACCTAACCTCCATTCTGACTACACTCTCCTGTGATAGGAGGACCTACCTAACCTCCATTCTGACTACTTTCCTGTGATAGGAGGACCTACCTAACCTCCATTCTGACTACTCTCCTGTGATAGGAGGACCTACCTAACCTCCAATCTGACTACTCTCCTGTGATAGGAGGACCTACCTAACCTCCAATCTGACTACTCGCCTGTGATAGGAGGACCTACCTAATCTCCAATCTGACTACTCTCCTGTGATAGGAGGACCTACCTAACCTCCATTCTGACTACACTCTCCTGTGATAGGAGGACCTACCTAACCTCCATTCTGACTACTCTCCTGTGATAGGAGGACCTACCTAACCTCCATTCTGACTACTCTCCTGTGATAGGAGGACCTACCTAACCTCCATTCTGACTACTCTCCTGTGATAGGAGGACCTACCTAACCTCCAATCTGACTACTCGCCTGTGATAGGAGGACCTACCTAATCTCCAATCTGACTACTCTCTCCTGTGATAGGAGGACCTACCTAACCTCCATTCTGACTACTCTCCTGTGATAGGAGGACCTACCTAACCTCCAATCTGACTACTCTCCTGTGATAGGAGGACCTACCTAACCTCCAATCTGACTACTCTCTCCTGTGATAGGAGGACCTACCTAACCTCCATTCTGACTACTCTCCTGTGATAGGAGGACCTACCTAACCTCCAATCTGACTACTCGCCTGTGATAGGAGGACCTACCTAATCTCCAATCTGACTACTCTCCTGTGATAGGAGGACCTACCTAACCTCCAATCTGACTACTCGCCTGTGATAGGAGGACCTACCTAACCTCCATTCTGAATACTCTCCTGTGATAGGAGGACCTACCTAATCTCCAATCTGACTACTCTCCTGTGATAGGAGGACCTACCTAACCTCCAATCTGACTACTCTCCTGTGATAGGAGGACCTACCTAACCTCCAATCTGACTACTCTCCTGTGATAGGAGGACCTACCTAACCTCCATTCTGACTACTCTCTCCTGTGATAGGAGGACCTACCTAACCTCCATTCTGACTACACTCTCCTGTGATAGGAGGACCTACCTAACCTCCATTCTGACTACTCTCCTGTGATAGGAGGACCTACCTAACCTCCATTCTGACTACACTCTCCTGTGATAGGAGGACCTACCTAATCTCCAATCTGACTACTCTCCTGTGATAGGAGGACCTACCTAACCTCCATTCTGACTACACTCTCCTGTGATAGGAGGACCTACCTAACCTCCAATCTGACTACTCTCCTGTGATAGGAGGACCTACCTAACCTCCATTCTGACTACTCTCCTGTGATAGGACCTACCTAACCTCCATTCTGACTACTCTCCTGTGATAGGAGGACCTACCTAACCTCCATTCTGACTACTCTCCTGTGATAGGAGGACCTACCTAACCTCCATTCTGACTACACTCTCCTGTGATAGGAGGACCTACCTAACCTCCATTCTGACTACACTCTCCTGTGATAGGAGGACCTACCTAACCTCCATTCTGACTACTCTCCTGTGATAGGAGGACCTACCTAACCTCCAATCTGACTACACTCTCCTGTAATAGGAGGACCTACCTAACCTCCAATCTGACTACTCTCCTGTGATAGGAGGACCTACCTAACCTCCATTCTGACTACACTCTCCTGTGATAGGAGGACCTACCTAACCTCCATTCTGACTACACTCTCCTGTGATAGGAGGACCTACCTAACCTCCATTCTGACTACTCGCCTGTGATAGGAGGACCTACCTAACCTCCATTCTGACTACTCTCTCCTGTGATAGGAGGACCTACCTAACCTCCAATCTGACTACTCTCCTGTGATAGGAGGACCTACCTAACCTCCAATCTGACTACTCTCTCCTGTGATAGGAGGACCTACCTAACCTCCATTCTGACTACTCTCCTGTGATAGGAGGACCTACCTAACCTCCAATCTGACTACTCTCTCCTGTGATAGGAGGACCTACCTAACCTCCAATCTGACTACTCTCCTGTGATAGGAGGACCTACCTAACCTCCAATCTGACTACTCTCTCCTGTGATAGGAGGACCTACCTAACCTCCAATCTGACTACTCTCTCCTGTGATAGGAGGACCTACCTAACCTCCAATCTGACTACTCTCCTGTGATAGGAGGACCTACCTAACCTCCAATCTGACTACTCTCTCCTGTGATAGGAGGACCTACCTAACCTCCAATCTGACTACTCTCCTGTGATAGGAGGACCTACCTAACCTCCATTCTGACTACACTTTCCTGTGATAGGAGGACCTACCTAACCTCCAATCTGACTACTCTCTCCTGTGATAGGAGGACCTACCTAACCTCCAATCTGACTACACTCTCCTGTGATAGGAGGACCTACCTAACCTCCAATCTGACTACTTTCCTGTGATAGGAGGACCTACCTAACCTCCAATCTGACTACTCTCCTGTGATAGGAGGACCTACCTAACCTCCAATCTGACTACTCTCTCCTGTGATAGGAGGACCTACCTAACCTCCAATCTGACTACACTCTCCTGTGATAGGAGGACCTACCTAACCTCCAATCTGACTACTCTCCTGTGATAGGAGGACCTACCTAACCTCCAATCTGACTACTCTCTCCTGTGATAGGAGGACCTACCTAACCTCCAATCTGACTACTCTCCTGTGATAGGAGGACCTACCTAACCTCCATTCTGACTACACTCTCCTGTGATAGGAGGACCTACCTAACCTCCAATCTGACTACTCTCTCCTGTGATAGGAGGACCTACCTAACCTCCAATCTGACTACACTCTCCTGTGATAGGAGGACCTACCTAACCTCCAATCTGACTACTCTCCTGTGATAGGAGGACCTACCTAACCTCCAATCTGACTACTCTCCTGTGATAGGAGGACCTACCTAACCTCCAATCTGACTACTCTCTCCTGTGATAGGAGGACCTACCTAACCTCCAATCTGACTACTCTCCTGTGATAGGAGGACCTACCTAACCTCCATTCTGACTACACTCTCCTGTGATAGGAGGACCTACCTAACCTCCAATCTGACTACTCTCTCCTGTGATAGGAGGACCTACCTAACCTCCAATCTGACTACTCTCCTGTGATAGGAGGACCTACCTAACCTCCATTCTGACTACTCTCCTGTAATAGGAGGACCTACCTAATCTCCAATCTGACTACTTTCCTGTGATAGGAGGACCTACCTAACCTCCAATCTGACTACACTCTCCTGTGATAGGAGGACCTACCTAACCTCCAATCTGACTACTCTCCTGTGATAGGAGGACCTACCTAACCTCCAATCTGACTACACTCTCCTGTGATAGGAGGACCTACCTAACCTCCAATCTGACTACACTCACCTGTGATAGGAGGACCTACCTAACCTCCATTCTGACTACTCTCTCCTGTGATAGGAGGACCTACCTAACCTCCATTCTGACTACTCTCCTGTGATAGGAGGACCTACCTAACCTCCATTCTGACTACACTCCCCTGTAATAGGAGGACCTACCTAACCTCCATTCTGACTACTCTCTCCTGTGATAGGAGGACCTACCTAACCTCCATTCTGACTACACTCTCCTGTGATAGGAGGACCTACCTAACCTCCAATCTGACTACACTCTCCTGTGATAGGAGGACCTACCTAACCTCCATTCTGACTACTCTCCTGTGATAGGAGGACCTACCTAACCTCCAATCTGACTACACTCTCCTGTGATAGGAGGACCTACCTAACCTCCATTCTGACTACACTCTCCTGTGATAGGAGGACCTACCTAACCTCCATTCTGACTACTTTCCTGTGATAGGAGGACCTACCTAACCTCCATTCTGACTACACTCCTGTGATAGGAGGACATACCTAACCTCCATTCTGACTACTCTCCTGTGATAGGAGGACCTACCTAACCTCCAATCTGACTACTCTCCTGTGATAGGAGGACCTACCTAACCTCCATTCTGACTACTCTCCTGTGATAGGAGGACCTACCTAACCTCCATTCTGACTACTCTCTCCTGTGATAGGAGGACCTACCTAACCTCCATTCTGACTACACTCTCCTGTGATAGGAGGACCTACCTAACCTCCATTCTGACTACTCTCCTGTGATAGGAGGACCTACCTAACCTCCATTCTGACTACTCTCTCCTGTGATAGGAGGACCTACCTAACCTCCATTCTGACTACACTCTCCTGTGATAGGAGGACCTACCTAATCTCCAATCTGACTACTCTCCTGTGATAGGAGGACCTACCTAACCTCCAATCTGACTACACTCCTGTGATAGGAGGACCTACCTAACCTCCATTCTGACTACTCTCCTGTAATAGGAGGACCTACCTAATCTCCAATCTGACTACTCTCCTGTGATAGGAGGACCTACCTAACCTCCATTCTGACTACTCTCCTGTGATAGGAGGACCTACCTAATCTCCAATCTGACTACTCTCCTGTGATAGGAGGACCTACCTAACCTCCATTCTGACTACTTTCCTGTGATAGGAGGACCTACCTAACCTCCAATCTGACTACTCTCCTGTGATAGGAGGACCTACCTAACCTCCAATCTGACTACACTCTCCTGTGATAGGAGGACCTACCTAACCTCCATTCTGACTACTTTCCTGTGATAGGAGGACCTACCTAACCTCCATTCTGACTACACTCTCCTGTGATAGGAGGACCTACCTAATCTCCATTCTGACTACTCACCTGTGATAGGAGGACCTACCTAATCTCCAATCTGACTACTCTCCTGTGATAGGAGGACCTACCTAACCTCCATTCTGACTACTCTCCTGTGATAGGAGGACCTACCTAACCTCCATTCTGACTACTCTCTCCTGTGATAGGAGGACCTACCTAACCTCCAATCTGACTACACTCTCCTGTGATAGGAGGACCTACCTAACCTCCAATCTGACTACACTCTCCTGTGATAGGAGGACCTACCTAACCTCCATTCTGACTACTTTCCTGTGATAGGAGGACCTACCTAACCTCCATTCTGACTACACTCTCCTGTGATAGGAGGACCTACCTAATCTCCATTCTGACTACTCACCTGTGATAGGAGGACCTACCTAATCTCCAATCTGACTACTCTCCTGTGATAGGAGGACCTACCTAACCTCCATTCTGACTACTCTCCTGTGATAGGAGGACCTACCTAACCTCCATTCTGACTACTCTCTCCTGTGATAGGAGGACCTACCTAACCTCCATTCTGACTACACTCCTGTGATAGGAGGACCTACCTAACCTCCATTCTGACTACTCTCTCCTGTGATAGGAGGACCTACCTAACCTCCATTCTGACTACACTCTCCTGTGATAGGAGGACCTACCTAACCTCCATTCTGACTACTCTCCTGTGATAGGAGGACCTACCTAACCTCCATTCTGACTACTCTCTCCTGTGATAGGAGGACCTACCTAACCTCCATTCTGACTACACTCCTGTGATAGGAGGACCTACCTAACCTCCATTCTGACTACTTTCCTGTGATAGGAGGACCTACCTAACCTCCATTCTGACTACACTCTCCTGTGATAGGAGGACCTACCTAACCTCCATTCTGACTACTCTCCTGTGATAGTAGGACCTACCTAACCTCCAATCTGACTACTCTCCTGTGATAGGAGGACCTACCTAACCTCCATTCTGACTACTCTCTCCTGTGATAGGAGGACCTACCTAATCTCCAATCTGACTACTCTCCTGTGATAGGAGGACCTACCTAACCTCCATTCTGACTACACTCACCTGTGATAGGAGGACCTACCTAACCTCCATTCTGACTACTCTCTCCTGTGATAGGAGGACCTACCTAACCTCCATTCTGACTACACTCTCCTGTGATAGGAGGACCTACCTAACCTCCATTCTGACTACTTTCCTGTGATAGGAGGACCTACCTAACCTCCAATCTGACTACACTCTCCTGTGATAGGAGGACCTACCTAACCTCCATTCTGACTACACTCTCCTGTGATAGGAGGACCTACCTAATCTCCAATCTGACTACTCTCCTGTGATAGGAGGACCTACCTAACCTCCAATCTGACTACTCTCCTGTGATAGGAGGACCTACCTAATCTCCAATCTGACTACACTCTCCTGTGATAGGAGGACCTACCTAACCTCCAATCTGACTACTCTCCTGTGATAGGAGGACCTACCTAACCTCCATTCTGACTACTCTCCTGTAATAGGAGGACCTACCTAATCTCCAATCTGACTACTCTCCTGTGATAGGAGGACCTACCTAACCTCCATTCTGACTACACTCACCTGTGATAGGAGGACCTACCTAACCTCCATTCTGACTACTCTCCTGTAATAGGAGGACCTACCTAATCTCCAATCTGACTACTCTCCTGTGATAGGAGGACCTACCTAACCTCCAATCTGACTACACTCTCCTGTGATAGGAGGACCTACCTAACCTCCATTCTGACTACACTCTCCTGTGATAGGAGGACCTACCTAACCTCCATTCTGACTACTCGCCTGTGATAGGAGGACCTACCTAACCTCCATTCTGACTACTCTCCTGTGATAGGAGGACCTACCTAACCTCCATTCTGACTACTCTCTCCTGTGATAGGAGGACCTACCTAATCTCCAATCTGACTACTCTCCTGTGATAGGAGGACCTACCTAACCTCCATTCTGACTACTTTCCTGTGATAGGAGGACCTACCTAACCTCCATTCTGACTACTCTCCTGTGATAGGAGGACCTACCTAATCTCCATTCTGACTACTCTCCTGTGATAGGAGGACCTACCTAACCTCCATTCTGACTACACTCACCTGTGATAGGAGGACCTACCTAACCTCCATTCTGACTACTCTCCTGTGATAGGAGGACCTACCTAACCTCCAATCTGACTACACTCCTGTGATAGGAGGACCTACCTAACCTCCATTCTGACTACTCTCTCCTGTGATAGGAGGACCTACCTAACCTCCATTCTGACTACTCTCCTGTGATAGGAGGACCTACCTAACCTCCATTCTGACTACTCTCCTGTGATAGGAGGACCTACCGAACCTCCATTCTGACTACACTCACCTGTGATAGGAGGACCTACCTAACCTCCATTCTGACTACACTCTCCTGTGATAGGAGGACCTACCTAACCTCCAATCTGACTACTCTCCTGTGATAGGAGGACCTACCTAACCTCCAATCTGACTACTCTCTCCTGTGATAGGAGGACCTACCTAACCTCCATTCTGACTACTCTCTCCTGTGATAGGAGGACCTACCTAACCTCCAATCTGACTACACTCTCCTGTGATAGGAGGACCTACCTAACCTCCATTCTGACTACTCTCTCCTGTGATAGGAGGACCTACCTAACCTCCAATCTGACTACTCTCCTGTGATAGGAGGACCTACCTAACCTCCATTCTGACTACACTCACCTGTGATAGGAGGACCTACCTAACCTCCAATCTGACTACTCTCCTGTGATAGGAGGACCTACCTAACCTCCATTCTGACTACTCTCCTGTGATAGGAGGACCTACCTAACCTCCATTCTGACTACTCTCTCCTGTGATAGGAGGACCTACCTAACCTCCATTCTGACTACTCTCCTGTGATAGGAGGACCTACCTAACCTCCATTCTGACTACTCTCTCCTGTGATAGGAGGACCTACCTAACCTCCAATCTGACTACTCTCTCCTGTGATAGGAGGACCTACCTAACCTCCATTCTGACTACTCTCCTGTGATAGGAGGACCTACCTAACCTCCATTCTGACTACTCTCCTGTGATAGTAGGACCTACCTAACCTCCAATCTGACTACTCTCTCCTGTGATAGGAGGACCTACCTAACCTCCATTCTGACTACTCTCCTGTGATAGGAGGACCTACCTAACCTCCATTCTGACTACTCTCCTGTGATAGTAGGACCTACCTAACCTCCAATCTGACTACTCTCTCCTGTGATAGGAGGACCTACCTAACCTCCATTCTGACTACTCTCCTGTGATAGGAGGACCTACCTAATCTCCAATCTGACTACTCTCCTGTGATAGGAGGACCTACCTAACCTCCATTCTGACTACTCTCCTGTGATAGGAGGACCTACCTAACCTCCATTCTGACTACTCTCCTGTGATAGGAGGACCTACCTAACCTCCATTCTGACTACTTTCCTGTGATAGGAGGACCTACCTAACCTCCAATCTGACTACTCTCTCCTGTGATAGGAGGACCTACCTAACCTCCATTCTGACTACTCTCCTGTGATAGGAGGACCTACCTAACCTCCAATCTGACTACTCGCCTGTGATAGGAGGACCTACCTAATCTCCAATCTGACTACTCTCTCCTGTGATAGGAGGACCTACCTAACCTCCATTCTGACTACTCTCTCCTGTGATAGGAGGACCTACCTAATCTCCATTCTGACTACTCTCCTGTGATAGGAGGACCTACCTAATCTCCATTCTGACTACTCTCTCCTGTGATAGGAGGACCTACCTAACCTCCATTCTGACTACTCTCCTGTGATAGGAGGACCTACCTAACCTCCAATCTGACTACACTCTCCTGTGATAGGAGGACCTACCTAACCTCCATTCTGACTACTCTCCCCTGTGATAGGAGGACCTACCTAACCTCCATTCTGACTACTTTCCTGTGATAGGAGGACCTACCTAACCTCCATTCTGACTACTTTCCTGTGATAGGAGGACCTACCTAACCTCCATTCTGACTACTCTCCTGTGATAGGAGGACCTACCTAACCTCCATTCTGACTACTCTCTCCTGTGATAGGAGGACCTACCTAACCTCCATTCTGACTACTCTCCTGTGATAGGAGGACCTACCTAACCTCCATTCTGACTACACTCTCCTGTGATAGGAGGACCTACCTAACCTCCATTCTGACTACTCTCCCCTGTGATAGGAGGACCTACCTAATCTCCAATCTGACTACACTCTCCTGTGATAGGAGGATCTACCTAACCTCCAATCTGACTACTTTCCTGTAATAGGAGGACCTACCTAACCTCCATTCTGACTACTCTCCTGTGATAGGAGGACCTACCTAACCTCCATTCTGAATACTCTCCTGTGATAGGAGGACCTACCTAACCTCCATTCTGACTACACTCTCCTGTGATAGGAGGACCTACCTAACCTCCAATCTGACTACACTCTCCTGTGATAGGAGGACCTACCTAATCTCCATTCTGACTACTCTCCTGTGATAGGAGGACCTACCTAACCTCCATTCTGACTACTCTCTCCTGTGATAGGAGGACCTACCTAACCTCCATTCTGACTACTCTCTCCTGTGATAGGAGGACCTACCTAACCTCCATTCTGACTACACTCTCCTGTGATAGGAGGACCTACCTAACCTCCAATCTGACTACTCTCCTGTGATAGGAGGACCTACCTAACCTCCATTCTGACTACTCTCCTGTGATAGGAGGACCTACCTAACCTCCATTCTGACTACTCTCCTGTGATAGGAGGACCTACCTAACCTCCAATCTGACTACTCTCCTGTGATAGGAGGACCTACCTAACCTCCATTCTGACTACTCTCTCCTGTGATAGGAGGACCTACCTAACCTCCATTCTGACTACTCTCCTGTGATAGGAGGACCTACCTAACCTCCATTCTGACTACTCTCCTGTGATAGGAGGACCTACCTAACCTCCAATCTGACTACTCTCCTGTGATAGGAGGACCTACCTAACCTCCATTCTGACTACTCTCTCCTGTGATAGGAGGACCTACCTAACCTCCATTCTGACTACTCTCCTGTGATAGGAGGACCTACCTAACCTCCATTCTGACTACACTCTCCTGTGATAGGAGGACCTACCTAACCTCCATTCTGACTACTCTCCTGTGATAGGAGGACCTACCTAACCTCCATTCTGACTACTCTCCTGTGATAGGAGGACCTACCTAACCTCCATTCTGACTACACTCCTGTGATAGGAGGACCTACCTAACCTCCATTCTGACTACTCTCCTGTGATAGGAGGACCTACCTAATCTCCAATCTGACTACTCTCCTGTGATAGGAGGACCTACCTAATCTCCATTCTGACTACTCTCCTGTGATAGGAGGACCTACCTAACCTCCATTCTGACTACTTTCCTGTGATAGGAGGACCTACCTAACCTCCATTCTGACTACTTTCCTGTGATAGGAGGACCTACCTAACCTCCATTCTGACTACTCTCCTGTGATAGGAGGACCTACCTAATCTCCAATCTGACTACTCTCCTGTGATAGGAGGACCTACCTAACCTCCATTCTGACTACTCTCCTGTGATAGGAGGACCTACCTAACCTCCATTCTGACTACTCTCTCCTGTGATAGGAGGACCTACCTAACCTCCATTCTGACTACTCTCCTGTGATAGGAGGACCTACCTAACCTCCATTCTGACTACTCTCCTGTGATAGGAGGACCTACCTAACCTCCAATCTGACTACTCTCCTGTGATAGGAGGACCTACCTAACCTCCATTCTGACTACACTCACCTGTGATAGGAGGACCTACCTAACCTCCATTCTGACTACACTCTCCTGTGATAGGAGGACCTACCTAACCTCCAATCTGACTACTCTCCTGTGATAGGAGGACCTACCTAACCTCCAATCTGACTACTCTCTCCTGTGATAGGAGGACCTACCTAACCTCCATTCTGACTACTCTCTCCTGTGATAGGAGGACCTACCTAACCTCCAATCTGACTACTCTCCTGTGATAGGAGGACCTACCTAACCTCCATTCTGACTACTTTCCTGTGATAGGAGGACCTACCTAACCTCCATTCTGACTACTCTCCTGTGATAGGAGGACCTACCTAATCTCCATTCTGACTACACTCACCTGTGATAGGAGGACCTACCTAACCTCCAATCTGACTACTCTCCTGTGATAGGAGGACCTACCTAACCTCCATTCTGACTACTCTCCTGTGATAGGAGGACCTACCTAACCTCCATTCTGACTACTCTCTCCTGTGATAGGAGGACCTACCTAACCTCCATTCTGACTACTCTCCTGTGATAGGAGGACCTACCTAACCTCCATTCTGACTACTCTCTCCTGTGATAGGAGGACCTACCTAATCTCCATTCTGACTACTCTCTCCTGTGATAGGAGGACCTACCTAACCTCCATTCTGACTACTCTCCTGTGATAGGAGGACCTACCTAACCTCCATTCTGACTACTCTCCTGTGATAGTAGGACCTACCTAACCTCCAATCTGACTACTCTCTCCTGTGATAGGAGGACCTACCTAACCTCCATTCTGACTACTCTCCTGTGATAGGAGGACCTACCTAATCTCCAATCTGACTACTCTCCTGTGATAGGAGGACCTACCTAACCTCCAATCTGACTACTTTCCTGTAATAGGAGGACCTACCTAACCTCCATTCTGACTACTCTCCTGTGATAGGAGGACCTACCTAACCTCCATTCTGACTACTCTCCTGTGATAGGAGGACCTACCTAACCTCCATTCTGACTACTCTCCTGTGATAGGAGGACCTACCTAACCTCCAATCTGACTACTCGCCTGTGATAGGAGGACCTACCTAATCTCCAATCTGACTACTCTCTCCTGTGATAGGAGGACCTACCTAACCTCCATTCTGACTACTCTCTCCTGTGATAGGAGGACCTACCTAATCTCCATTCTGACTACTCTCCTGTGATAGGAGGACCTACCTAATCTCCATTCTGACTACTCTCTCCTGTGATAGGAGGACCTACCTAACCTCCATTCTGACTACTCTCCTGTGATAGGAGGACCTACCTAACCTCCATTCTGACTACTCTCCTGTGATAGGAGGACCTACCTAACCTCCAATCTGACTACTTTCCTGTAATAGGAGGACCTACCTAACCTCCATTCTGACTACTCTCCTGTGATAGGAGGACCTACCTAACCTCCATTCTGAATACTCTCCTGTGATAGGAGGACCTACCTAACCTCCATTCTGACTACACTCTCCTGTGATAGGAGGACCTACCTAACCTCCAATCTGACTACACTCTCCTGTGATAGGAGGACCTACCTAATCTCCATTCTGACTACTCTCCTGTGATAGGAGGACCTACCTAACCTCCATTCTGACTACTCTCTCCTGTGATAGGAGGACCTACCTAACCTCCATTCTGACTACACTCTCCTGTGATAGGAGGACCTACCTAACCTCCAATCTGACTACTCTCCTGTGATAGGAGGACCTACCTAACCTCCATTCTGACTACTCTCCTGTGATAGGAGGACCTACCTAACCTCCAATCTGACTACTCTCCTGTGATAGGAGGACCTACCTAACCTCCATTCTGACTACTCTCTCCTGTGATAGGAGGACCTACCTAACCTCCATTCTGACTACTCTCCTGTGATAGGAGGACCTACCTAACCTCCATTCTGACTACTCTCCTGTGATAGGAGGACCTACCTAACCTCCAATCTGACTACTCTCCTGTGATAGGAGGACCTACCTAACCTCCATTCTGACTACTCTCTCCTGTGATAGGAGGACCTACCTAACCTCCATTCTGACTACTCTCCTGTGATAGGAGGACCTACCTAACCTCCATTCTGACTACACTCTCCTGTGATAGGAGGACCTACCTAACCTCCATTCTGACTACTCTCCTGTGATAGGAGGACCTACCTAACCTCCATTCTGACTACTCTCCTGTGATAGGAGGACCTACCTAACCTCCATTCTGACTACACTCCTGTGATAGGAGGACCTACCTAACCTCCATTCTGACTACTCTCCTGTGATAGGAGGACCTACCTAATCTCCAATCTGACTACTCTCCTGTGATAGGAGGACCTACCTAATCTCCATTCTGACTACTCTCCTGTGATAGGAGGACCTACCTAACCTCCATTCTGACTACTTTCCTGTGATAGGAGGACCTACCTAACCTCCATTCTGACTACTTTCCTGTGATAGGAGGACCTACCTAACCTCCATTCTGACTACTCTCCTGTGATAGGAGGACCTACCTAATCTCCAATCTGACTACTCTCCTGTGATAGGAGGACCTACCTAACCTCCATTCTGACTACTCTCCTGTGATAGGAGGACCTACCTAACCTCCATTCTGACTACTCTCCTGTGATAGGAGGACCTACCTAACCTCCATTCTGACTACTCTCCTGTGATAGGAGGACCTACCTAACCTCCATTCTGACTACTCTCCTGTGATAGGAGGACCTACCTAACCTCCATTCTGACTACTCTCCTGTGATAGGAGGACCTACCTAACCTCCATTCTGACTACTCTCCTGTGATAGGAGGACCTACCTAACCTCCATTCTGACTACTCTCTCCTGTGATAGGAGGACCTACCTAATCTCCAATCTGACTACTCTCCTGTGATAGGAGGACCTACCTAACCTCCATTCTGACTACTTTCCTGTGATAGGAGGACCTACCTAACCTCCATTCTGACTACTTTCCTGTGATAGGAGGACCTACCTAACCTCCATTCTGACTACTCTCCTGTGATAGGAGGACCTACCTAACCTCCATTCTGACTACTCTCCTGTGATAGGAGGACCTACCTAATCTCAATCTGACTACTCTCCTGTGATAGGAGGACCTACCTAATCTCCATTCTGACTACTCTCCTGTGATAGGAGGACCTACCTAATCTCAATCTGACTACTCTCCTGTGATAGGAGGACCTACCTAATCTCAATCTGACTACTCTCCTGTGATAGGAGGACCTACCTAACCTCCATTCTGACTACTCTCCTGTGATAGGAGGACCTACCTAACCTCCATTCTGACTACTCGCCTGTGATAGGAGGACCTACCTAACCTCCATTCTGACTACACTCTCCTGTGATAGGAGGACCTACCTAACCTCCATTCTGACTACACTCCTGTGATAGGAGGACCTACCTAACCTCCATTCTGACTACTTTCCTGTGATAGGAGGACCTACCTAACCTCCATTCTGACTACTCTCCTGTGATAGGAGGACCTACCTAACCTCCAATCTGACTACTCTCCTGTGATAGGAGGACCTACCTAACCTCCATTCTGACTACACTCTCCTGTGATAGGAGGATCTACCTAACCTCCATTCTGACTACTCTCCTGTGATAGGAGGACCTACCTAACCTCCATTCTGACTACACTCTCCTGTGATAGGAGGACCTACCTAACCTCCATTCTGACTACACTCACCTGTGATAGGAGGACCTACCTAACCTCCATTCTGACTACACTCTCCTGTGATAGGAGGACCTACCTAACCTCCATTCTGACTACACTCTCCTGTGATAGGAGGACCTACCTAACCTCCATTCTGACTACTCTCTCCTGTGATAGGAGGACCTACCTAACCTCCAATCTGACTACTCTCCCCTGTGATAGGAGGACCTACCTAACCTCCATTCTGACTACACTCTCCTGTGATAGGAGGACCTACCTAATCTCCATTCTGACTACTCTCTCCTGTGATAGGAGGACCTACCTAATCTCCAATCTGACTACTCTCCTGTGATAGGAGGACCTACCTAACCTCCATTCTGACTACTCTCCTGTGATAGGAGGACCTACCTAACCTCCAATCTGACTACACTCTCCTGTGATAGGAGGACCTACCTAACCTCCATTCTGACTACTCTCCTGTGATAGGAGGACCTACCTAACCTCCATTCTGACTACACTCTCCTGTGATAGGAGGACCTACCTAACCTCCATTCTGACTACTCTCCTGTGATAGGAGGACCTACCTAATCTCCAATCTGACTACTCTCCTGTGATAGGAGGACCTACCTAACCTCCATTCTGACTACTTTCCTGTGATAGGAGGACCTACCTAACCTCCATTCTGACTACTCTCTCCTGTGATAGGAGGACCTACCTAACCTCCATTCTGACTACTCTCCTGTGATAGGAGGACCTACCTAACCTCCATTCTGACTACTCTCCTGTGATAGGAGGACCTACCTAACCTCCATTCTGACTACTCTCTCCTGTGATAGGAGGACCTACCTAATCTCCAATCTGACTACACTCTCCTGTGATAGGAGGACCTACCTAACCTCCATTCTGACTACACTCTCCTGTGATAGGAGGACCTACCTAACCTCCAATCTGACTACTCTCCTGTGATAGGAGGACCTACCTAACCTCCATTCTGACTACTCTCCTGTGATAGGAGGACCTACCTAACCTCCATTCTGACTACTCTCCTGTGATAGGAGGACCTACCTAACCTCCATTCTGACTACTCTCTCCTGTGATAGGAGGACCTACCTAACCTCCATTCTGACTACACTCTCCTGTGATAGGAGGACCTACCTAACCTCCAATCTGACTACTCTCCTGTGATAGGAGGACCTACCTAACCTCCATTCTGACTACTCTCCTGTGATAGGAGGACCTACCTAACCTCCATTCTGACTACTCTCCTGTGATAGGAGGACCTACCTAACCTCCAATCTGACTACTCTCCTGTGATAGGAGGACCTACCTAACCTCCATTCTGACTACTTTCCTGTGATAGGAGGACCTACCTAACCTCCATTCTGACTACACTCTCCTGTGATAGGAGGACCTACCTAACCTCCATTCTGACTACTCGCCTGTGATAGGAGGACCTACCTAACCTCCAATCTGACTACTCTCTCCTGTGATAGGAGGACCTACCTAACCTCCATTCTGACTACACTCTCCTGTGATAGGAGGACCTACCTAACCTCCAATCTGACTACACTCTCCTGTGATAGGAGGACCTACCTAACCTCCATTCTGACTACACTCCTGTGATAGGAGGACCTACCTAACCTCCATTCTGACTACTCTCTCCTGTGATAGGAGGACCTACCTAACCTCCATTCTGACTACTCTCTCCTGTGATAGGAGGACCTACCTAACCTCCAATCTGACTACACTCACCTGTGATAGGAGGACCTACCTAACCTCCAATCTGACTACTCTCCCCTGTGATAGGAGGACCTACCTAACCTCCATTCTGACTACTTTCCTGTGATAGGAGGACCTACCTAACCTCCATTCTGACTACTCTCCTGTGATAGGAGGACCTACCTAACCTCCATTCTGACTACACTCTCCTGTGATAGGAGGACCTACCTAACCTCCATTCTGACTACACTCTCCTGTGATAGGAGGACCTACCTAACCTCCAATCTGACTACACTCTCCTGTGATAGGAGGACCTACCTAACCTCCATTCTGACTACTTTCCTGTGATAGGAGGACCTACCTAACCTCCATTCTGACTACTCTCCTGTGATAGGAGGACCTACCTAACCTCCATTCTGACTACTCTCCTGTGATAGGAGGACCTACTTAACCTCCAATCTGACTACTCTCTCCTGTGATAGGAGGACCTACCTAACCTCCAATCTGACTACACTCTCCTGTGATAGGAGGACCTACCTAACCTCCATTCTGACTACTTTCCTGTGATAGGAGGACCTACCTAACCTCCATTCTGACTACTCTCCTGTGATAGGAGGACCTACCTAACCTCCATTCTGACTACTTTCCTGTGATAGGAGGACCTACCTAACCTCCATTCTGACTACACTCCTGTGATAGGAGGACCTACCTAACCTCCAATCTGACTACTCTCCTGTGATAGGAGGACCTACCTAACCTCCATTCTGACTACTCTCCTGTGATAGGAGGACCTACCTAACCTCCAATCTGACTACTCTCCTGTAATAGGAGGACCTACCTAACCTCCATTCTGACTACACTCTCCTGTGATAGGAGGACCTACCTAATCTCCAATCTGACTACACTCTCCTGTGATAGGAGGACCTACCTAACCTCCAATCTGACTACACTCTCCTGTGATAGGAGGACCTACCTAACCTCCATTCTGACTACACTCTCCTGTGATAGGAGGACCTACCTAATCTCCATTCTGACTACTCTCCTGTGATAGGAGGACCTACCTAACCTCCATTCTGACTACACTCTCCTGTGATAGGAGGACCTACCTAACCTCCATTCTGACTACACTCTCCTGTGATAGGAGGACCTACCTAACCTCCATTCTGACTACTTTCCTGTGATAGGAGGACCTACCTAATCTCCAATCTGACTACTCTCCTGTGATAGGAGGACCTACCTAACCTCCATTCTGACTACTCTCCTGTGATAGGAGGACCTACCTAACCTCCATTCTGACTACTCTCTCCTGTGATAGGAGGACCTACCTAACCTCCATTCTGACTACTCTCCTGTGATAGGAGGACCTACCTAACCTCCATTCTGACTACTTTCCTGTGATAGGAGGACCTACCTAATCTCCAATCTGACTACTCTCCTGTGATAGGAGGACCTACCTAATCTCCATTCTGACTACTCTCCTGTGATAGGAGGACCTACCTAACCTCCATTCTGACTACTCTCCTGTGATAGGAGGACCTACCTAACCTCCATTCTGACTACACTCTCCTGTGATAGGAGGACCTACCTAACCTCCATTCTGACTACTCTCTCCTGTGATAGGAGGACCTACCTAACCTCCATTCTGACTACACTCTCCTGTGATAGGAGGACCTACCTAACCTCCATTCTGACTACACTCCTGTGATAGGAGGACCTACCTAACCTCCAATCTGACTACACTCTCCTGTGATAGGAGGACCTACCTAACCTCCATTCTGACTACTCTCCTGTGATAGGAGGACCTACCTAACCTCCATCCTGACTACACTCTCCTGTGATAGGAGGACCTACCTAACCTCCAATCTGACTACTCTCCTGTGATAGGAGGACCTACCTAACCTCCATTCTGACTACTCTCCTGTGATAGGAGGACCTACCTAACCTCCATTCTGACTACTCTCTCCTGTGATAGGAGGACCTACCTAACCTCCATTCTGACTACTCTCCTGTGATAGGAGGACCTACCTAACCTCCATTCTGACTACTCTCCTGTGATAGGAGGACCTACCTAATCTCCAATCTGACTACTCTCTCCTGTGATAGGAGGACCTACCTAACCTCCAATCTGACTACTCTCCTGTGATAGGAGGACCTACCTAACCTCCATTCTGACTACTCTCCTGTGATAGGAGGACCTACCTAACCTCCATTCTGACTACTCTCCTGTGATAGGAGGACCTACCTAACCTCCATTCTGACTACTTTCCTGTGATAGGAGGACCTACCTAACCTCCATTCTGACTACTCTCCTGTGATAGGAGGACCTACCTAATCTCCAATCTGACTACTCTCCTGTGATAGGAGGACCTACCTAACCTCCATTCTGACTACTCTCTCCTGTGATAGGAGGACCTACCTAACCTCCATTCTGACTACTCTCCTGTGATAGGAGGACCTACCTAACCTCCATTCTGACTACTCTCCTGTGATAGGAGGACCTACCTAACCTCCATTCTGACTACTCTCCTGTGATAGGAGGACCTACCTAACCTCCAATCTGACTACTCTCCTGTGATAGGAGGACCTACCTAACCTCCATTCTGACTACACTCCTGTGATAGGAGGACCTACCTAATCTCCAATCTGACTACACTCTCCTGTGATAGGAGGACCTACCTAACCTCCATTCTGACTACACTCTCCTGTGATAGGAGGACCTACCTAACCTCCAATCTGACTACTTTCCTGTGATAGGAGGACCTACCTAACCTCCATTCTGACTACTCTCCTGTGATAGGAGGACCTACCTAATCTCCAATCTGACTACTCTCCTGTGATAGGAGGACCTACCTAACCTCCATTCTGACTACTCTCTCCTGTGATAGGAGGACCTACCTAACCTCCATTCTGACTACTCTCCTGTGATAGGAGGACCTACCTAACCTCCAATCTGACTACTCTCTCCTGTGATAGGAGGACCTACCTAACCTCCATTCTGACTACTCTCTCCTGTGATAGGAGGACCTACCTAACCTCCATTCTGACTACTCTCCTGTGATAGGAGGACCTACCTAACCTCCATTCTGACTACTCTCCTGTGATAGGAGGACCTACCTAACCTCCATTCTGACTACTCTCCTGTGATAGGAGGACCTACCTAACCTCCATTCTGACTACACTCTCCTGTGATAGGAGGACCTACCTAACCTCCATTCTGACTACACTCTCCTGTGATAGGAGGACCTACCTAACCTCCATTCTGACTACTCTCCTGTGATAGGAGGACCTACCTAATCTCCAATCTGACTACTCGCCTGTGATAGGAGGACCTACCTAACCTCCATTCTGACTACTCTCCTGTGATAGGAGGACCTACCTAACCTCCATTCTGACTACTCTCCTGTGATAGGAGGACCTACCTAATCTCCAATCTGACTACTCTCCTGTGATAGGAGGACCTACCTAACCTCCAATCTGACTACTCTCCTGTGATAGGAGGACCTACCTAACCTCCATTCTGACTACTCTCCTGTGATAGGAGGACCTACCTAACCTCCATTCTGACTACTCTCCTGTGATAGGAGGACCTACCTAACCTCCAATCTGACTACTCTCCTGTGATAGGAGGACCTACCTAACCTCCATTCTGACTACTTTCCTGTGATAGGAGGACCTACCTAACCTCCAATCTGACTACTCTCCTGTGATAGGAGGACCTACCTAACCTCCATTCTGACTACTCTCCTGTGATAGGAGGACCTACCTAACCTCCATTCTGACTACTCTCCTGTGATAGGAGGACCTACCTAACCTCCAATCTGACTACTCTCCTGTGATAGGAGGACCTACCTAACCTCCATTCTGACTACACTCCTGTGATAGGAGGACCTACCTAATCTCCAATCTGACTACACTCTCCTGTGATAGGAGGACCTACCTAACCTCCATTCTGACTACACTCTCCTGTGATAGGAGGACCTACCTAACCTCCAATCTGACTACTTTCCTGTGATAGGAGGACCTACCTAACCTCCATTCTGACTACTCTCCTGTGATAGGAGGACCTACCTAATCTCCAATCTGACTACTCTCCTGTGATAGGAGGACCTACCTAACCTCCATTCTGACTACTCTCTCCTGTGATAGGAGGACCTACCTAACCTCCATTCTGACTACTCTCCTGTGATAGGAGGACCTACCTAACCTCCAATCTGACTACTCTCTCCTGTGATAGGAGGACCTACCTAACCTCCATTCTGACTACTCTCTCCTGTGATAGGAGGACCTACCTAACCTCCATTCTGACTACTCTCCTGTGATAGGAGGACCTACCTAACCTCCATTCTGACTACTCTCCTGTGATAGGAGGACCTACCTAACCTCCATTCTGACTACTCTCCTGTGATAGGAGGACCTACCTAACCTCCATTCTGACTACACTCTCCTGTGATAGGAGGACCTACCTAATCTCCAATCTGACTACTCTCTCCTGTGATAGGAGGACCTACCTAATCTCCAATCTGACTACTCTCCTGTGATAGGAGGACCTACCTAACCTCCATTCTGACTACTCTCTCCTGTGATAGGAGGACCTACCTAACCTCCATTCTGACTACTCTCCTGTGATAGGAGGACCTACCTAACCTCCATTCTGACTACACCCTGTGATAGGAGGACCTACCTAACCTCCAATCTGACTACACTCTCCTGTGATAGGAGGACCTACCTAACCTCCAATCTGACTACTCTCCTGTGATAGGAGGACCTACCTAACCTCCATTCTGACTACTCTCTCCTGTGATAGGAGGACCTACCTAACCTCCATTCTGACTACTCTCCTGTGATAGGAGGACCTACCTAATCTCCAATCTGACTACACTCTCCTGTGATAGGAGGACCTACCTAACCTCCAATCTGACTACTCTCCTGTGATAGGAGGACCTACCTAACCTCCATTCTGACTACTCTCTCCTGTGATAGGAGGACCTACCTAACCTCCATTCTGACTACACTCTCCTGTGATAGGAGGACCTACCTAACCTCCATTCTGACTACTTTCCTGTGATAGGAGGACCTACCTAACCTCCATTCTGACTACACTCTCCTGTGATAGTAGGACCTACCTAACCTCCATTCTGACTACTCGCCTGTGATAGGAGGACCTACTTAACCTCCAATCTGACTACTCTCCTGTGATAGGAGGACCTACCTAACCTCCATTCTGACTACTCTCCTGTGATAGGAGGACCTACCTAACCTCCATTCTGACTACTCTCCTGTGATAGGAGGACCTACCTAATCTCCAATCTGACTACTCTCCTCTGATAGGAGGACCTACCTAACCTCCATTCTGACTACTCTCCTGTGATAGGAGGACCTACCTAACCTCCATTCTGACTACTCTCCTGTGATAGGAGGACCTACCTAACCTCCAATCTGACTACTCTCCTGTGATAGGAGGACCTACCTAACCTCCAATCTGACTACTCTCCTGTGATAGGAGGACCTACCTAACCTCCATTCTGACTACTCTCCTGTGATAGGAGGACCTACCTAACCTCCATTCTGACTACTCTCCTGTGATAGGAGGACCTACCTAACCTCCATTCTGACTACTCTCCTGTGATAGGAGGACCTACCTAATCTCCAATCTGACTACTCTCCTGTGATAGGAGGACCTACCTAACCTCCATTCTGACTACTCTCCTGTAATAGGAGGACCTACCTAACCTCCATTCTGACTACTCTCTCCTGTGATAGGAGGACCTACCTAACCTCCATTCTGACTACTCTCCTGTGATAGGAGGACCTACCTAACCTCCATTCTGACTACTCTCTCCTGTGATAGGAGGACCTACCTAACCTCCAATCTGACTACTCTCCTGTGATAGGAGGACCTACCTAACCTCCATTCTGACTACTCTCCTGTGATAGGAGGACCTACCTAACCTCCATTCTGACTACTCTCCTGTGATAGGAGGACCTACCTAACCTCCAATCTGACTACTTTCCTGTGATAGGAGGACCTACCTAATCTCCAATCTGACTACTCTCCTGTGATAGGAGGACCTACCTAATCTCCATTCTGACTACTCTCCTGTGATAGGAGGACCTACCTAACCTCCATTCTGACTACTCTCCTGTGATAGGAGGACCTACCTAACCTCCATTCTGACTACTTTCCTGTGATAGGAGGACCTACCTAATCTCCAATCTGACTACTCTCCTGTGATAGGAGGACCTACCTAACCTCCATTCTGACTACTCTCCTGTGATAGGAGGACCTACCTAACCTCCATTCTGACTACACTCTCCTGTGATAGGAGGACCTACCTAACCTCCATTCTGACTACACTCTCCTGTGATAGGAGGACCTACCTAACCTCCAATCTGACTACACTCTCCTGTGATAGGAGGACCTACCTAACCTCCATTCTGACTACTCTCCTGTGATAGGAGGACCTACCTAACCTCCAATCTGACTACTTTCCTGTGATAGGAGGACCTACCTAACCTCCATTCTGACTACTTTCCTGTGATAGGAGGACCTACCTAACCTCCATTCTGACTACTCTCCTGTGATAGGAGGACCTACCTAACCTCCATTCTGACTACTTTCCTGTGATAGGAGGACCTACCTAACCTCCATTCTGACTACTCTCCTGTGATAGGAGGACCTACCTAACCTCCATTCTGACTACTCGCCTGTGATAGGAGGACCTACCTAACCTCCAATCTGACTACTCTCCTGTGATAGGAGGACCTACTTAACCTCCAATCTGACTACTCTCCTGTGATAGGAGGACCTACTTAACCTCCATTCTGACTACTCTCCTGTGATAGGAGGACCTACCTAACCTCCATTCTGACTACTCTCTCCTGTGATAGGAGGACCTACCTAACCTCCATTCTGACTACTCTCCTGTGATAGGAGGACCTACCTAACCTCCAATCTGACTACTCTCCTGTGATAGGAGGACCTACCTAACCTCCATTCTGACTACTCTCCTGTGATAGGAGGACCTACCTAACCTCCATTCTGACTACACTCCCCTGTGATAGGAGGACCTACCTAACCTCCATTCTGACTACTCTCCCCTGTGATAGGAGGACCTACCTAACCTCCAATCTGACTACTCTCTCCTGTGATAGGAGGACCTACCTAACCTCCATTCTGACTACTTTCCTGTGATAGGAGGACCTACCTAACCTCCAATCTGACTACTCTCCTGTGATAGGAGGACCTACCTAACCTCCAATCTGACTACACTCTCCTGTGATAGGAGGACCTACCTAACCTCCATTCTGACTACTCTCCTGTGATAGGAGGACCTACCTAACCTCCATTCTGACTACTCTCTCCTGTGATAGGAGGACCTACCTAACCTCCATTCTGACTACTTTCCTGTGATAGGAGGACCTACCTAACCTCCAATCTGACTACTTTCCTGTGATAGGAGGACCTACCTAACCTCCAATCTGACTACACTCTCCTGTGATAGGAGGACCTACCTAACCTCCATTCTGACTACTCTCCTGTGATAGGAGGACCTACCTAACCTCCATTCTGACTACACTCTCCTGTGATAGGAGGACCTACCTAACCTCCATTCTGACTACTCTCCTGTGATAGGAGGACCTACCTAACCTCCATTCTGACTACACTCTCCTGTGATAGGAGGACCTACCTAACCTCCATTCTGACTACTCTCTCCTGTGATAGGAGGACCTACCTAACCTCCATTCTGACTACACCCTGTGATAGGAGGACCTACCTAACCTCCATTCTGACTACTCTCCTGTGATAGGAGGACCTACCTAATCTCCATTCTGACTACTCTCCTGTGATAGGAGGACCTACCTAACCTCCAATCTGACTACTCTCTCCTGTGATAGGAGGACCTACCTAACCTCCATTCTGACTACTCTCTCCTGTGATAGGAGGACCTACCTAACCTCCATTCTGACTACTCTCTCCTGTGATAGGAGGACCTACCTAACCTCCATTCTGACTACTCTCCTGTGATAGGAGGACCTACCTAACCTCCATTCTGACTACACTCTCCTGTGATAGGAGGACCTACCTAACCTCCATTCTGACTACTCTCCTGTGATAGGAGGACCTACCTAACCTCCATTCTGACTACTTTCCTGTGATAGGAGGACCTACCTAACCTCCATTCTGACTACTCTCCTGTGATAGGAGGACCTACCTAACCTCCATTCTGACTACACTCTCCTGTGATAGGAGGACCTACCTAACCTCCATTCTGACTACTTTCCTGTGATAGGAGGACCTACCTAACCTCCATTCTGACTACTTTCCTGTGATAGGAGGACCTACCTAACCTCCAATCTGACTACTCTCCTGTGATAGGAGGACCTACCTAACCTCCATTCTGACTACTCTCCTGTGATAGGAGGACCTACCTAACCTCCATTCTGACTACTCTCCTGTGATAGGAGGACCTACCTAACCTCCATTCTGACTACTCTCCTGTGATAGGAGGACCTACCTAACCTCCATTCTGACTACTCTCTCCTGTGATAGGAGGACCTACCTAACCTCCATTCTGACTACACTCTCCTGTGATAGGAGGACCTACCTAATCTCCAATCTGACTACACCCTGTGATAGGAGGACCTACCTAACCTCCATTCTGACTACACTCGCCTGTGATAGGAGGACCTACCTAACCTCCAATCTGACTACTCTCCTGTGATAGGAGGACCTACCTAACCTCCAATCTGACTACTCTCTCCTGTGATAGGAGGACCTACCTAACCTCCATTCTGACTACACTCTCCTGTGATAGGAGGACCTACCTAACCTCCAATCTGACTACTCTCCTGTGATAGGAGGACCTACCTAACCTCCATTCTGACTGCTCTCCTGTGATAGGAGGACCTACCTAATCTCCAATCTGACTACTCTCCTGTGATAGGAGGACCTACCTAACCTCCAATCTGACTACTTTCCTGTGATAGGAGGACCTACCTAACCTCCATTCTGACTACTCTCCTGTGATAGGAGGACCTACCTAACCTCCATTCTGACTACTCTCCTGTGATAGGAGGACCTACCTAACCTCCATTCTGACTACTCTCTCCTGTGATAGGAGGACCTACCTAACCTCCATTCTGACTACTCTCTCCTGTGATAGGAGGACCTACCTAACCTCCATTCTGACTACTCTCTCCTGTGATAGGAGGACCTACCTAACCTCCATTCTGACTACTCTCCTGTGATAGGAGGACCTACCTAACCTCCATTCTGACTACTTTCCTGTGATAGGAGGACCTACCTAACCTCCATTCTGACTACTCTCCTGTGATAGGAGGACCTACCTAACCTCCATTCTGACTACACTCTCCTGTGATAGGAGGACCTACCTAACCTCCATTCTGACTACTCTCCTGTGATAGGAGGACCTACCTAATCTCCAATCTGACTACACTCTCCTGTGATAGGAGGACCTACCTAACCTCCATTCTGACTACTTTCCTGTGATAGGAGGACCTACCTAACCTCCATTCTGACTACTCTCCTGTGATAGGAGGACCTACCTAACCTCCATTCTGACTACTTTCCTGTGATAGGAGGACCTACCTAATCTCCAATCTGACTACACTCACCTGTGATAGGAGGACCTACCTAACCTCCATTCTGACTACTTTCCTGTGATAGGAGGACCTACCTAACCTCCATTCTGACTACTCTCCTGTGATAGGAGGACCTACCTAACCTCCAATCTGACTACTCTCCTGTGATAGGAGGACCTACCTAACCTCCAATCTGACTACACTCTCCTGTGATAGGAGGACCTACCTAACCTCCATTCTGACTACTCTCCTGTGATAGGAGGACCTACCTAACCTCCAATCTGACTACTCTCCTGTGATAGGAGGACCTACCTAACCTCCAATCTGACTACTCTCCTGTGATAGGAGGACCTACCTAACCTCCATTCTGACTACTTTCCTGTGATAGGAGGACCTACCTAATCTCCAATCTGACTACTCTCCTGTGATAGGAGGACCTACCTAACCTCCATTCTGACTACTCTCCTGTGATAGGAGGACCTACCTAACCTCCATTCTGACTACTCTCCTGTGATAGGAGGACCTACCTAACCTCCATCCTGACTACTCTCCTGTGATAGGAGGACCTACCTAACCTCCAATCTGACTACTCTCCTGTGATAGGAGGATCTACCTAACCTCCAATCTGACTACTCTCTCCTGTGATAGGAGGACCTACCTAACCTCCAATCTGACTACTCTCCTGTGATAGGAGGACCTACCTAACCTCCATTCTGACTACTTTCCTGTGATAGGAGGACCTACCTAATCTCCAATCTGACTACACTCACCTGTGATAGGAGGATCTACCTAACCTCCATTCTGACTACACTCCCCTGTGATAGGAGGACCTACCTAACCTCCATTCTGACTACTCTCCTGTGATAGGAGGACCTACCTAACCTCCATTCTGACTACACTCTCCTGTGATAGGAGGACCTACCTAACCTCCATTCTGACTACTCTCCTGTGATAGGAGGACCTACCTAACCTCCATTCTGACTACACTCACCTGTGATAGGAGGACCTACCTAACCTCCATTCTGACTACTCTCCCCTGTGATAGGAGGACCTACCTAACCTCCAATCTGACTACTCTCCTGTGATAGGAGGACCTATCTAACCTCCATTCTGACTACTCTCCTGTGATAGGAGGACCTACCTAACCTCCATTCTGACTACTCTCCTGTGATAGGAGGATCTACCTAACCTCCAATCTGACTACTCTCCTGTGATAGGAGGACCTACCTAACCTCCATTCTGACTACTCTCTCCTGTGATAGGAGGACCTACCTAACCTCCAATCTGACTACTCTCCTGTGATAGGAGGACCTACCTAACCTCCATTCTGACTACACTCCTGTGATAGGAGGACCTACCTAACCTCCAATCTGACTACACTCTCCTGTGATAGGAGGACCTACCTAACCTCCATTCTGACTACTCTCCTGTGATAGGAGGACCTACCTAACCTCCATTCTGACTACACTCACCTGTGATAGGAGGACCTACCTAACCTCCATTCTGACTACTCTCCCCTGTGATAGGAGGACCTACCTAACCTCCAATCTGACTACTCTCCTGTGATAGGAGGACCTACCTAACCTCCATTCTGACTACTCTCCTGTGATAGGAGGACCTACCTAACCTCCATTCTGACTACTCTCCTGTGATAGGAGGATCTACCTAACCTCCAATCTGACTACTCTCCTGTGATAGGAGGACCTACCTAACCTCCATTCTGACTACTCTCTCCTGTGATAGGAGGACCTACCTAACCTCCATTCTGACTACTCTCCTGTGATAGGAGGACCTACCTAACCTCCATTCTGACTACTCTCCTGTGATAGGAGGACCTACCTAACCTCCATTCTGACTACTCTCCTGTGATAGGAGGACCTACCTAACCTCCATTCTGACTACTCTCCTGTGATAGGAGGACCTACCTAACCTCCAATCTGACTACTCTCTCCTGTGATAGGAGGACCTACCTAACCTCCATTCTGACTACACTCTCCTGTGATAGGAGGACCTACCTAACCTCCATTCTGACTACACTCTCCTGTGATAGGAGGACCTACCTAACCTCCATTCTGACTACTCTCTCCTGTGATAGGAGGACCTACCTAACCTCCATTCTGACTACTCTCCTGTGATAGGAGGACCTACCTAACCTCCATTCTGACTACACTCCCCTGTGATAGGAGGACCTACCTAACCTCCATTCTGACTACTCTCCCCTGTGATAGGAGGACCTACCTAACCTCCAATCTGACTACTCTCTCCTGTGATAGGAGGACCTACCTAACCTCCATTCTGACTACACTCTCCTGTGATAGGAGGACCTACCTAACCTCCATTCTGACTACTTTCCTGTGATAGGAGGACCTACCTAACCTCCAATCTGACTACTCTCCTGTGATAGGAGGACCTACCTAACCTCCAATCTGACTACTCTCCTGTGATAGGAGGACCTACCTAACCTCCATTCTGACTACTCTCTCCTGTGATAGGAGGACCTACCTAACCTCCAATCTGACTACTCTCCTGTGATAGGAGGACCTACCTAACCTCCATTCTGACTACACTCTCCTGTGATAGGAGGACCTACCTAATCTCCAATCTGACTACTCTCCTGTGATAGGAGGACCTACCTAACCTCCATTCTGACTACACTCTCCTGTGATAGGAGGACCTACCTAACCTCCATTCTGACTACTCTCCTGTGATAGGAGGACCTACCTAACCTCCATTCTGACTACTCTCTCCTGTGATAGGAGGACCTACCTAACCTCCAATCTGACTACTCTCCTGTGATAGGAGGACCTACCTAATCTCCAATCTGACTACTCTCACCTGTGATAGGAGGACCTACCTAACCTCCATTCTGACTACACTCTCCTGTGATAGGAGGACCTACCTAACCTCCAATCTGACTACTCTCCTGTGATAGGAGGACCTACCTAACCTCCATTCTGACTACTCTCCTGTGATAGGAGGACCTACCTAATCTCCATTCTGACTACTCTCTCCTGTGATAGGAGGACCTACCTAATCTCCAATCTGACTACTCTCTCCTGTGATAGGAGGACCTACCTAACCTCCATTCTGACTACACTCTCCTGTGATAGGAGGACCTACCTAACCTCCATTCTGACTACTCTCCTGTGATAGGAGGACCTACCTAACCTCCAATCTGACTACTCTCCTGTGATAGGAGGACCTACCTAACCTCCATTCTGACTACTCTCATCTGTGATAGGAGGACCTACCTAACCTCCATTCTGACTACTCTCTCCTGTGATAGGAGGACCTACCTAACCTCCATTCTGACTACTCTCCTGTGATAGGAGGACCTACCTAACCTCCATTCTGACTACACTCTCCTGTGATAGGAGGACCTACCTAACCTCCATTCTGACTACTCTCCTGTGATAGGAGGACCTACCTAACCTCCATTCTGACTACTCTCCTGTGATAGGAGGACCTACCTAACCTCCATTCTGACTACACTCCTGTGATAGGAGGACCTACCTAACCTCCATTCTGACTACTCTCCTGTGATAGGAGGACCTACCTAATCTCCAATCTGACTACTCTCCTGTGATAGGAGGACCTACCTAATCTCCATTCTGACTACTCTCCTGTGATAGGAGGACCTACCTAACCTCCATTCTGACTACTTTCCTGTGATAGGAGGACCTACCTAACCTCCATTCTGACTACTTTCCTGTGATAGGAGGACCTACCTAACCTCCATTCTGACTACTCTCCTGTGATAGGAGGACCTACCTAATCTCCAATCTGACTACTCTCCTGTGATAGGAGGACCTACCTAACCTCCATTCTGACTACTCTCCTGTGATAGGAGGACCTACCTAACCTCCATTCTGACTACTCTCTCCTGTGATAGGAGGACCTACCTAACCTCCATTCTGACTACTCTCCTGTGATAGGAGGACCTACCTAACCTCCATTCTGACTACTCTCCTGTGATAGGAGGACCTACCTAACCTCCAATCTGACTACTCTCCTGTGATAGGAGGACCTACCTAACCTCCATTCTGACTACACTCACCTGTGATAGGAGGACCTACCTAACCTCCATTCTGACTACACTCTCCTGTGATAGGAGGACCTACCTAACCTCCAATCTGACTACTCTCCTGTGATAGGAGGACCTACCTAACCTCCAATCTGACTACTCTCTCCTGTGATAGGAGGACCTACCTAACCTCCATTCTGACTACTCTCTCCTGTGATAGGAGGACCTACCTAACCTCCAATCTGACTACACTCTCCTGTGATAGGAGGACCTACCTAACCTCCATTCTGACTACTCTCTCCTGTGATAGGAGGACCTACCTAACCTCCAATCTGACTACTCTCCTGTGATAGGAGGACCTACCTAACCTCCATTCTGACTACACTCACCTGTGATAGGAGGACCTACCTAACCTCCAATCTGACTACTCTCCTGTGATAGGAGGACCTACCTAACCTCCATTCTGACTACTCTCCTGTGATAGGAGGACCTACCTAACCTCCATTCTGACTACTCTCTCCTGTGATAGGAGGACCTACCTAACCTCCATTCTGACTACTCTCCTGTGATAGGAGGACCTACCTAACCTCCATTCTGACTACTCTCTCCTGTGATAGGAGGACCTACCTAATCTCCATTCTGACTACTCTCTCCTGTGATAGGAGGACCTACCTAACCTCCATTCTGACTACTCTCCTGTGATAGGAGGACCTACCTAACCTCCATTCTGACTACTCTCCTGTGATAGTAGGACCTACCTAACCTCCAATCTGACTACTCTCTCCTGTGATAGGAGGACCTACCTAACCTCCATTCTGACTACTCTCCTGTGATAGGAGGACCTACCTAATCTCCAATCTGACTACTCTCCTGTGATAGGAGGACCTACCTAACCTCCAATCTGACTACTTTCCTGTAATAGGAGGACCTACCTAACCTCCATTCTGACTACTCTCCTGTGATAGGAGGACCTACCTAACCTCCATTCTGACTACTCTCCTGTGATAGGAGGACCTACCTAACCTCCATTCTGACTACTCTCCTGTGATAGGAGGACCTACCTAACCTCCAATCTGACTACTCGCCTGTGATAGGAGGACCTACCTAACCTCCATTCTGACTACTCTCCTGTGATAGGAGGACCTACCTAACCTCCATTCTGAATACTCTCCTGTGATAGGAGGACCTACCTAACCTCCATTCTGACTACACTCTCCTGTGATAGGAGGACCTACCTAACCTCCAATCTGACTACACTCTCCTGTGATAGGAGGACCTACCTAATCTCCATTCTGACTACTCTCCTGTGATAGGAGGACCTACCTAACCTCCATTCTGACTACTCTCTCCTGTGATAGGAGGACCTACCTAACCTCCATTCTGACTACTCTCTCCTGTGATAGGAGGACCTACCTAACCTCCATTCTGACTACACTCTCCTGTGATAGGAGGACCTACCTAACCTCCAATCTGACTACTCTCCTGTGATAGGAGGACCTACCTAACCTCCATTCTGACTACTCTCCTGTGATAGGAGGACCTACCTAACCTCCATTCTGACTACTCTCCTGTGATAGGAGGACCTACCTAACCTCCAATCTGACTACTCTCCTGTGATAGGAGGACCTACCTAACCTCCATTCTGACTACTCTCTCCTGTGATAGGAGGACCTACCTAACCTCCATTCTGACTACTCTCCTGTGATAGGAGGACCTACCTAACCTCCATTCTGACTACTCTCCTGTGATAGGAGGACCTACCTAACCTCCAATCTGACTACTCTCCTGTGATAGGAGGACCTACCTAACCTCCATTCTGACTACTCTCTCCTGTGATAGGAGGACCTACCTAACCTCCATTCTGACTACTCTCCTGTGATAGGAGGACCTACCTAACCTCCATTCTGACTACACTCTCCTGTGATAGGAGGACCTACCTAACCTCCATTCTGACTACTCTCCTGTGATAGGAGGACCTACCTAACCTCCATTCTGACTACTCTCCTGTGATAGGAGGACCTACCTAACCTCCATTCTGACTACACTCCTGTGATAGGAGGACCTACCTAACCTCCATTCTGACTACTCTCCTGTGATAGGAGGACCTACCTAATCTCCAATCTGACTACTCTCCTGTGATAGGAGGACCTACCTAATCTCCATTCTGACTACTCTCCTGTGATAGGAGGACCTACCTAACCTCCATTCTGACTACTTTCCTGTGATAGGAGGACCTACCTAACCTCCATTCTGACTACTTTCCTGTGATAGGAGGACCTACCTAACCTCCATTCTGACTACTCTCCTGTGATAGGAGGACCTACCTAATCTCCAATCTGACTACTCTCCTGTGATAGGAGGACCTACCTAACCTCCATTCTGACTACTCTCCTGTGATAGGAGGACCTACCTAACCTCCATTCTGACTACTCTCCTGTGATAGGAGGACCTACCTAACCTCCATTCTGACTACTCTCCTGTGATAGGAGGACCTACCTAACCTCCATTCTGACTACTCTCCTGTGATAGGAGGACCTACCTAACCTCCATTCTGACTACTCTCCTGTGATAGGAGGACCTACCTAACCTCCATTCTGACTACTCTCCTGTGATAGGAGGACCTACCTAACCTCCATTCTGACTACTCTCTCCTGTGATAGGAGGACCTACCTAATCTCCAATCTGACTACTCTCCTGTGATAGGAGGACCTACCTAACCTCCATTCTGACTACTTTCCTGTGATAGGAGGACCTACCTAACCTCCATTCTGACTACTTTCCTGTGATAGGAGGACCTACCTAACCTCCATTCTGACTACTCTCCTGTGATAGGAGGACCTACCTAACCTCCATTCTGACTACTCTCCTGTGATAGGAGGACCTACCTAATCTCAATCTGACTACTCTCCTGTGATAGGAGGACCTACCTAATCTCCATTCTGACTACTCTCCTGTGATAGGAGGACCTACCTAATCTCAATCTGACTACTCTCCTGTGATAGGAGGACCTACCTAATCTCAATCTGACTACTCTCCTGTGATAGGAGGACCTACCTAACCTCCATTCTGACTACTCTCCTGTGATAGGAGGACCTACCTAACCTCCATTCTGACTACTCGCCTGTGATAGGAGGACCTACCTAACCTCCATTCTGACTACACTCTCCTGTGATAGGAGGACCTACCTAACCTCCATTCTGACTACACTCCTGTGATAGGAGGACCTACCTAACCTCCATTCTGACTACTTTCCTGTGATAGGAGGACCTACCTAACCTCCATTCTGACTACACTCTCCTGTGATAGGAGGACCTACCTAACCTCCAATCTGACTACTCTCCTGTGATAGGAGGACCTACCTAACCTCCATTCTGACTACACTCTCCTGTGATAGGAGGATCTACCTAACCTCCATTCTGACTACTCTCCTGTGATAGGAGGACCTACCTAACCTCCATTCTGACTACACTCTCCTGTGATAGGAGGACCTACCTAACCTCCATTCTGACTACACTCACCTGTGATAGGAGGACCTACCTAACCTCCATTCTGACTACACTCTCCTGTGATAGGAGGACCTACCTAACCTCCATTCTGACTACACTCTCCTGTGATAGGAGGACCTACCTAACCTCCATTCTGACTACTCTCTCCTGTGATAGGAGGACCTACCTAACCTCCAATCTGACTACTCTCCCCTGTGATAGGAGGACCTACCTAACCTCCATTCTGACTACACTCTCCTGTGATAGGAGGACCTACCTAATCTCCATTCTGACTACTCTCTCCTGTGATAGGAGGACCTACCTAATCTCCAATCTGACTACTCTCCTGTGATAGGAGGACCTACCTAACCTCCATTCTGACTACTCTCCTGTGATAGGAGGACCTACCTAACCTCCAATCTGACTACACTCTCCTGTGATAGGAGGACCTACCTAACCTCCATTCTGACTACTCTCCTGTGATAGGAGGACCTACCTAACCTCCATTCTGACTACACTCTCCTGTGATAGGAGGACCTACCTAACCTCCATTCTGACTACTCTCCTGTGATAGGAGGACCTACCTAATCTCCAATCTGACTACTCTCCTGTGATAGGAGGACCTACCTAACCTCCATTCTGACTACTTTCCTGTGATAGGAGGACCTACCTAACCTCCATTCTGACTACTCTCTCCTGTGATAGGAGGACCTACCTAACCTCCATTCTGACTACTCTCCTGTGATAGGAGGACCTACCTAACCTCCATTCTGACTACTCTCCTGTGATAGGAGGACCTACCTAACCTCCATTCTGACTACTCTCTCCTGTGATAGGAGGACCTACCTAATCTCCAATCTGACTACACTCTCCTGTGATAGGAGGACCTACCTAACCTCCATTCTGACTACACTCTCCTGTGATAGGAGGACCTACCTAACCTCCATTCTGACTACTCTCCTGTGATAGGAGGACCTACCTAACCTCCATTCTGACTACTCTCCTGTGATAGGAGGACCTACCTAACCTCCATTCTGACTACTCTCTCCTGTGATAGGAGGACCTACCTAACCTCCATTCTGACTACACTCTCCTGTGATAGGAGGACCTACCTAACCTCCAATCTGACTACTCTCCTGTGATAGGAGGACCTACCTAACCTCCATTCTGACTACTCTCCTGTGATAGGAGGACCTACCTAACCTCCATTCTGACTACTCTCCTGTGATAGGAGGACCTACCTAACCTCCAATCTGACTACTCTCCTGTGATAGGAGGACCTACCTAACCTCCATTCTGACTACTTTCCTGTGATAGGAGGACCTACCTAACCTCCATTCTGACTACACTCTCCTGTGATAGGAGGACCTACCTAACCTCCATTCTGACTACTCGCCTGTGATAGGAGGACCTACCTAACCTCCAATCTGACTACTCTCTCCTGTGATAGGAGGACCTACCTAACCTCCATTCTGACTACACTCTCCTGTGATAGGAGGACCTACCTAACCTCCAATCTGACTACACTCTCCTGTGATAGGAGGACCTACCTAATCTCCAATCTGACTACACTCGCCTGTGATAGGAGGACCTACCTAACCTCCATTCTGACTACTCTCTCCTGTGATAGGAGGACCTACCTAACCTCCAATCTGACTACACTCACCTGTGATAGGAGGACCTACCTAACCTCCAATCTGACTACTCTCCCCTGTGATAGGAGGACCTACCTAACCTCCATTCTGACTACACTCTCCTGTGATAGGAGGACCTACCTAACCTCCATTCTGACTACTTTCCTGTGATAGGAGGACCTACCTAACCTCCATTCTGACTACTCTCCTGTGATAGGAGGACCTACCTAACCTCCATTCTGACTACACTCTCCTGTGATAGGAGGACCTACCTAACCTCCATTCTGACTACACTCTCCTGTGATAGGAGGACCTACCTAACCTCCATTCTGACTACACTCCTGTGATAGGAGGACCTACCTAACCTCCATTCTGACTACTCTCCTGTGATAGGAGGACCTACCTAACCTCCATTCTGACTACACTCCTGTGATAGGAGGACCTACCTAACCTCCAATCTGACTACTCTCCTGTGATAGGAGGACCTACCTAACCTCCATTCTGACTACTCTCCTGTGATAGGAGGACCTACCTAACCTCCAATCTGACTACTCTCCTGTAATAGGAGGACCTACCTAACCTCCAATCTGACTACACTCTCCTGTGATAGGAGGACCTACCTAACCTCCATTCTGACTACACTCTCCTGTGATAGGAGGACCTACCTAATCTCCATTCTGACTACTCTCCTGTGATAGGAGGACCTACCTAACCTCCATTCTGACTACACTCTCCTGTGATAGGAGGACCTACCTAACCTCCATTCTGACTACACTCTCCTGTGATAGGAGGACCTACCTAACCTCCATTCTGACTACTTTCCTGTGATAGGAGGACCTACCTAATCTCCAATCTGACTACTCTCCTGTGATAGGAGGACCTACCTAATCTCCAATCTGACTACTCTCCTGTGATAGGAGGACCTACCTAACCTCCATTCTGACTACTCTCCTGTGATAGGAGGACCTACCTAACCTCCATTCTGACTACTCTCTCCTGTGATAGGAGGACCTACCTAACCTCCATTCTGACTACTCTCCTGTGATAGGAGGACCTACCTAACCTCCATTCTGACTACTTTCCTGTGATAGGAGGACCTACCTAATCTCCAATCTGACTACTCTCCTGTGATAGGAGGACCTACCTAATCTCCATTCTGACTACTCTCCTGTGATAGGAGGACCTACCTAACCTCCATTCTGACTACTCTCCTGTGATAGGAGGACCTACCTAACCTCCATTCTGACTACACTCTCCTGTGATAGGAGGACCTACCTAACCTCCATTCTGACTACTCTCTCCTGTGATAGGAGGACCTACCTAACCTCCATTCTGACTACACTCTCCTGTGATAGGAGGACCTACCTAACCTCCATTCTGACTACACTCCTGTGATAGGAGGACCTACCTAACCTCCAATCTGACTACACTCTCCTGTGATAGGAGGACCTACCTAACCTCCATTCTGACTACTCTCCTGTGATAGGAGGACCTACCTAACCTCCATCCTGACTACACTCTCCTGTGATAGGAGGACCTACCTAACCTCCAATCTGACTACTCTCCTGTGATAGGAGGACCTACCTAACCTCCATTCTGACTACTCTCCTGTGATAGGAGGACCTACCTAACCTCCATTCTGACTACTCTCTCCTGTGATAGGAGGACCTACCTAACCTCCATTCTGACTACTCTCCTGTGATAGGAGGGACCTACCTAACCTCCATTCTGACTACTCTCCTGTGATAGGAGGACCTACCTAATCTCCAATCTGACTACTCTCCTGTGATAGGAGGACCTACCTAACCTCCATTCTGACTACTCTCCTGTGATAGGAGGACCTACCTAATCTCCAATCTGACTACTCTCCTGTGATAGGAGGACCTACCTAACCTCCAATCTGACTACTCTCCTGTGATAGGAGGACCTACCTAACCTCCATTCTGACTACTCTCCTGTGATAGGAGGACCTACCTAATCTCCAATCTGACTACTCTCCTGTGATAGGAGGACCTACCTAACCTCCAATCTGACTACTCTCCTGTGATAGGAGGACCTACCTAACCTCCATTCTGACTACTCTCCTGTGATAGGAGGACCTACCTAACCTCCATTCTGACTACACTCTCCTGTGATAGGAGGACCTACCTAACCTCCATTCTGACTACTCTCCTGTGATAGGAGGACCTACCTAACCTCCATTCTGACTACTTTCCTGTGATAGGAGGACCTACCTAACCTCCATTCTGACTACTCTCCTGTGATAGGAGGACCTACCTAATCTCCAATCTGACTACTCTCCTGTGATAGGAGGACCTACCTAACCTCCATTCTGACTACTCTCTCCTGTGATAGGAGGACCTACCTAACCTCCATTCTGACTACTCTCCTGTGATAGGAGGACCTACCTAACCTCCATTCTGACTACTCTCCTGTGATAGGAGGACCTACCTAACCTCCATTCTGACTACTCTCCTGTGATAGGAGGACCTACCTAACCTCCAATCTGACTACTCTCCTGTGATAGGAGGACCTACCTAACCTCCATTCTGACTACACTCCTGTGATAGGAGGACCTACCTAATCTCCAATCTGACTACACTCTCCTGTGATAGGAGGACCTACCTAACCTCCATTCTGACTACACTCTCCTGTGATAGGAGGACCTACCTAACCTCCAATCTGACTACTTTCCTGTGATAGGAGGACCTACCTAACCTCCATTCTGACTACTCTCCTGTGATAGGAGGACCTACCTAATCTCCAATCTGACTACTCTCCTGTGATAGGAGGACCTACCTAACCTCCATTCTGACTACTCTCTCCTGTGATAGGAGGACCTACCTAACCTCCATTCTGACTACTCTCCTGTGATAGGAGGACCTACCTAACCTCCAATCTGACTACTCTCTCCTGTGATAGGAGGACCTACCTAACCTCCATTCTGACTACTCTCTCCTGTGATAGGAGGACCTACCTAACCTCCATTCTGACTACTCTCCTGTGATAGGAGGACCTACCTAACCTCCATTCTGACTACTCTCCTGTGATAGGAGGACCTACCTAACCTCCATTCTGACTACTCTCCTGTGATAGGAGGACCTACCTAACCTCCATTCTGACTACACTCTCCTGTGATAGGAGGACCTACCTAACCTCCATTCTGACTACACTCTCCTGTGATAGGAGGACCTACCTAACCTCCATTCTGACTACTCTCCTGTGATAGGAGGACCTACCTAATCTCCAATCTGACTACTCGCCTGTGATAGGAGGACCTACCTAACCTCCATTCTGACTACTCTCCTGTGATAGGAGGACCTACCTAACCTCCATTCTGACTACTCTCCTGTGATAGGAGGACCTACCTAATCTCCAATCTGACTACTCTCCTGTGATAGGAGGACCTACCTAACCTCCAATCTGACTACTCTCCTGTGATAGGAGGACCTACCTAACCTCCATTCTGACTACTCTCCTGTGATAGGAGGACCTACCTAACCTCCATTCTGACTACTCTCCTGTGATAGGAGGACCTACCTAACCTCCAATCTGACTACTCTCCTGTGATAGGAGGACCTACCTAACCTCCATTCTGACTACTTTCCTGTGATAGGAGGACCTACCTAACCTCCAATCTGACTACTCTCCTGTGATAGGAGGACCTACCTAACCTCCATTCTGACTACTCTCCTGTGATAGGAGGACCTACCTAACCTCCATTCTGACTACTCTCCTGTGATAGGAGGACCTACCTAACCTCCAATCTGACTACTCTCCTGTGATAGGAGGACCTACCTAACCTCCATTCTGACTACACTCCTGTGATAGGAGGACCTACCTAATCTCCAATCTGACTACACTCTCCTGTGATAGGAGGACCTACCTAACCTCCATTCTGACTACACTCTCCTGTGATAGGAGGACCTACCTAACCTCCAATCTGACTACTTTCCTGTGATAGGAGGACCTACCTAACCTCCATTCTGACTACTCTCCTGTGATAGGAGGACCTACCTAATCTCCAATCTGACTACTCTCCTGTGATAGGAGGACCTACCTAACCTCCATTCTGACTACTCTCTCCTGTGATAGGAGGACCTACCTAACCTCCATTCTGACTACTCTCCTGTGATAGGAGGACCTACCTAACCTCCAATCTGACTACTCTCTCCTGTGATAGGAGGACCTACCTAACCTCCATTCTGACTACTCTCTCCTGTGATAGGAGGACCTACCTAACCTCCATTCTGACTACTCTCCTGTGATAGGAGGACCTACCTAACCTCCATTCTGACTACTCTCCTGTGATAGGAGGACCTACCTAACCTCCATTCTGACTACTCTCCTGTGATAGGAGGACCTACCTAACCTCCATTCTGACTACACTCTCCTGTGATAGGAGGACCTACCTAATCTCCAATCTGACTACTCTCTCCTGTGATAGGAGGACCTACCTAATCTCCAATCTGACTACTCTCCTGTGATAGGAGGACCTACCTAACCTCCATTCTGACTACTCTCTCCTGTGATAGGAGGACCTACCTAACCTCCATTCTGACTACTCTCCTGTGATAGGAGGACCTACCTAACCTCCATTCTGACTACACCCTGTGATAGGAGGACCTACCTAACCTCCAATCTGACTACACTCTCCTGTGATAGGAGGACCTACCTAACCTCCAATCTGACTACTCTCCTGTGATAGGAGGACCTACCTAACCTCCATTCTGACTACTCTCTCCTGTGATAGGAGGACCTACCTAACCTCCATTCTGACTACTCTCCTGTGATAGGAGGACCTACCTAATCTCCAATCTGACTACACTCTCCTGTGATAGGAGGACCTACCTAACCTCCAATCTGACTACTCTCCTGTGATAGGAGGACCTACCTAACCTCCATTCTGACTACTCTCTCCTGTGATAGGAGGACCTACCTAACCTCCATTCTGACTACACTCTCCTGTGATAGGAGGACCTACCTAACCTCCATTCTGACTACTTTCCTGTGATAGGAGGACCTACCTAACCTCCATTCTGACTACTCTCCTGTGATAGGAGGACCTACTTAACCTCCAATCTGACTACTCTCCTGTGATAGGAGGACCTACCTAACCTCCATTCTGACTACTCTCCTGTGATAGGAGGACCTACCTAACCTCCATTCTGACTACTCTCCTGTGATAGGAGGACCTACCTAATCTCCAATCTGACTACTCTCCTCTGATAGGAGGACCTACCTAACCTCCATTCTGACTACACTCTCCTGTGATAGGAGGACCTACCTAACCTCCAATCTGACTACTCTCCTGTGATAGGAGGACCTACCTAACCTCCATTCTGACTACTCTCCTGTGATAGGAGGACCTACCTAACCTCCATTCTGACTACTCTCCTGTGATAGGAGGACCTACCTAACCTCCATTCTGACTACTCTCCTGTGATAGGAGGACCTACCTAATCTCCAATCTGACTACTCTCCTGTGATAGGAGGACCTACCTAACCTCCATTCTGACTACTCTCCTGTAATAGGAGGACCTACCTAACCTCCATTCTGACTACTCTCTCCTGTGATAGGAGGACCTACCTAACCTCCATTCTGACTACTCTCCTGTGATAGGAGGACCTACCTAACCTCCATTCTGACTACTCTCTCCTGTGATAGGAGGACCTACCTAACCTCCAATCTGACTACTCTCCTGTGATAGGAGGACCTACCTAACCTCCATTCTGACTACTCTCCTGTGATAGGAGGACCTACCTAACCTCCATTCTGACTACTCTCCTGTGATAGGAGGACCTACCTAACCTCCAATCTGACTACTTTCCTGTGATAGGAGGACCTACCTAATCTCCAATCTGACTACTCTCCTGTGATAGGAGGACCTACCTAATCTCCATTCTGACTACTCTCTCCTGTGATAGGAGGACCTACCTAACCTCCATTCTGACTACTCTCCTGTGATAGGAGGATCTACCTAACCTCCATTCTGACTACACTCTCCTGTGATAGGAGGACCTACCTAACCTCCATTCTGACTACTCTCCTGTGATAGGAGGACCTACCTAACCTCCATTCTGACTACTCTCCTGTGATAGGAGGACCTACCTAACCTCCATTCTGACTACTTTCCTGTGATAGGAGGACCTACCTAATCTCCAATCTGACTACTCTCCTGTGATAGGAGGACCTACCTAACCTCCATTCTGACTACTCTCCTGTGATAGGAGGACCTACCTAACCTCCATTCTGACTACACTCTCCTGTGATAGGAGGACCTACCTAACCTCCATTCTGACTACACTCTCCTGTGATAGGAGGACCTACCTAACCTCCAATCTGACTACACTCTCCTGTGATAGGAGGACCTACCTAACCTCCATTCTGACTACTCTCCTGTGATAGGAGGACCTACCTAACCTCCAATCTGACTACTTTCCTGTGATAGGAGGACCTACCTAACCTCCATTCTGACTACTTTCCTGTGATAGGAGGACCTACCTAACCTCCATTCTGACTACTCTCCTGTGATAGGAGGACCTACCTAACCTCCATTCTGACTACTTTCCTGTGATAGGAGGACCTACCTAACCTCCATTCTGACTACTCTCCTGTGATAGGAGGACCTACCTAACCTCCATTCTGACTACTCGCCTGTGATAGGAGGACCTACCTAACCTCCAATCTGACTACTCTCCTGTGATAGGAGGACCTACCTAACCTCCATTCTGACTACACTCTCCTGTGATAGGAGGACCTACCTAACCTCCATTCTGACTACACTCACCTGTGATAGGAGGACCTACCTAACCTCCATTCTGACTACTCGCCTGTGATAGGAGGACCTACCTAACCTCCAATCTGACTACTCTCCTGTGATAGGAGGACCTACTTAACCTCCATTCTGACTACTCTCCTGTGATAGGAGGACCTACCTAACCTCCAATCTGACTACTCTCCTGTGATAGGAGGACCTACCTAACCTCCATTCTGACTACTCTCCTGTGATAGGAGGACCTACCTAACCTCCATTCTGACTACACTCCCCTGTGATAGGAGGACCTACCTAACCTCCATTCTGACTACTCTCCCCTGTGATAGGAGGACCTACCTAACCTCCAATCTGACTACTCTCTCCTGTGATAGGAGGACCTACCTAACCTCCATTCTGACTACTTTCCTGTGATAGGAGGACCTACCTAACCTCCAATCTGACTACTCTCCTGTGATAGGAGGACCTACCTAACCTCCAATCTGACTACACTCTCCTGTGATAGGAGGACCTACCTAACCTCCATTCTGACTACTCTCCTGTGATAGGAGGACCTACCTAACCTCCATTCTGACTACTCTCTCCTGTGATAGGAGGACCTACCTAACCTCCATTCTGACTACTTTCCTGTGATAGGAGGACCTACCTAACCTCCAATCTGACTACTTTCCTGTGATAGGAGGACCTACCTAACCTCCAATCTGACTACACTCTCCTGTGATAGGAGGACCTACCTAACCTCCATTCTGACTACACTCTCCTGTGATAGGAGGACCTACCTAACCTCCATTCTGACTACTCTCCTGTGATAGGAGGACCTACCTAACCTCCATTCTGACTACACTCTCCTGTGATAGGAGGACCTACCTAACCTCCATTCTGACTACTCTCTCCTGTGATAGGAGGACCTACCTAACCTCCATTCTGACTACACCCTGTGATAGGAGGACCTACCTAACCTCCATTCTGACTACTCTCCTGTGATAGGAGGACCTACCTAATCTCCATTCTGACTACTCTCCTGTGATAGGAGGACCTACCTAACCTCCAATCTGACTACTCTCTCCTGTGATAGGAGGACCTACCTAACCTCCATTCTGACTACTCTCTCCTGTGATAGGAGGACCTACCTAACCTCCATTCTGACTACTCTCTCCTGTGATAGGAGGACCTACCTAACCTCCATTCTGACTACTCTCCTGTGATAGGAGGACCTACCTAACCTCCATTCTGACTACACTCTCCTGTGATAGGAGGACCTACCTAACCTCCATTCTGACTACTCTCCTGTGATAGGAGGACCTACCTAACCTCCATTCTGACTACTTTCCTGTGATAGGAGGACCTACCTAACCTCCATTCTGACTACTCTCCTGTGATAGGAGGACCTACCTAACCTCCATTCTGACTACACTCTCCTGTGATAGGAGGACCTACCTAACCTCCATTCTGACTACTTTCCTGTGATAGGAGGACCTACCTAACCTCCATTCTGACTACTTTCCTGTGATAGGAGGACCTACCTAACCTCCAATCTGACTACTCTCCTGTGATAGGAGGACCTACCTAACCTCCATTCTGACTACTCTCCTGTGATAGGAGGACCTACCTAACCTCCATTCTGACTACTCTCCTGTGATAGGAGGACCTACCTAACCTCCATTCTGACTACTCTCCTGTGATAGGAGGACCTACCTAACCTCCATTCTGACTACTCTCTCCTGTGATAGGAGGACCTACCTAACCTCCATTCTGACTACACTCTCCTGTGATAGGAGGACCTACCTAATCTCCAATCTGACTACACCCTGTGATAGGAGGACCTACCTAACCTCCATTCTGACTACTCTCCTGTGATAGGAGGACCTACCTAACCTCCAATCTGACTACTCTCTCCTGTGATAGGAGGACCTACCTAACCTCCATTCTGACTACACTCTCCTGTGATAGGAGGACCTACCTAACCTCCAATCTGACTACTCTCCTGTGATAGGAGGACCTACCTAACCTCCATTCTGACTGCTCTCCTGTGATAGGAGGACCTACCTAATCTCCAATCTGACTACTCTCCTGTGATAGGAGGACCTACCTAACCTCCAATCTGACTACTTTCCTGTGATAGGAGGACCTACCTAACCTCCATTCTGACTACTCTCCTGTGATAGGAGGACCTACCTAACCTCCATTCTGACTACTCTCCTGTGATAGGAGGACCTACCTAACCTCCATTCTGACTACTCTCTCCTGTGATAGGAGGACCTACCTAACCTCCATTCTGACTACTCTCTCCTGTGATAGGAGGACCTACCTAACCTCCATTCTGACTACTCTCTCCTGTGATAGGAGGACCTACCTAACCTCCATTCTGACTACTCTCCTGTGATAGGAGGACCTACCTAACCTCCATTCTGACTACTTTCCTGTGATAGGAGGACCTACCTAACCTCCATTCTGACTACTCTCCTGTGATAGGAGGACCTACCTAACCTCCATTCTGACTACACTCTCCTGTGATAGGAGGACCTACCTAACCTCCATTCTGACTACTCTCCTGTGATAGGAGGACCTACCTAATCTCCAATCTGACTACACTCTCCTGTGATAGGAGGACCTACCTAACCTCCATTCTGACTACTTTCCTGTGATAGGAGGACCTACCTAACCTCCATTCTGACTACTCTCCTGTGATAGGAGGACCTACCTAACCTCCATTCTGACTACTTTCCTGTGATAGGAGGACCTACCTAATCTCCAATCTGACTACACTCACCTGTGATAGGAGGACCTACCTAACCTCCATTCTGACTACTTTCCTGTGATAGGAGGACCTACCTAACCTCCATTCTGACTACTCTCCTGTGATAGGAGGACCTACCTAACCTCCAATCTGACTACTCTCCTGTGATAGGAGGACCTACCTAACCTCCAATCTGACTACACTCTCCTGTGATAGGAGGACCTACCTAACCTCCAATCTGACTACTCTCCTGTGATAGGAGGACCTACTTAACCTCCATTCTGACTACTCTCCTGTGATAGGAGGACCTACCTAACCTCCAATCTGACTACTCTCCTGTGATAGGAGGACCTACCTAACCTCCATTCTGACTACTCTCCTGTGATAGGAGGACCTACCTAACCTCCATTCTGACTACACTCCCCTGTGATAGGAGGACCTACCTAACCTCCATTCTGACTACTCTCCCCTGTGATAGGAGGACCTACCTAACCTCCAATCTGACTACTCTCTCCTGTGATAGGAGGACCTACCTAACCTCCATTCTGACTACTTTCCTGTGATAGGAGGACCTACCTAACCTCCAATCTGACTACTCTCCTGTGATAGGAGGACCTACCTAACCTCCAATCTGACTACACTCTCCTGTGATAGGAGGACCTACCTAACCTCCATTCTGACTACTCTCCTGTGATAGGAGGACCTACCTAACCTCCATTCTGACTACTCTCTCCTGTGATAGGAGGACCTACCTAACCTCCATTCTGACTACTTTCCTGTGATAGGAGGACCTACCTAACCTCCAATCTGACTACTTTCCTGTGATAGGAGGACCTACCTAACCTCCAATCTGACTACACTCTCCTGTGATAGGAGGACCTACCTAACCTCCATTCTGACTACACTCTCCTGTGATAGGAGGACCTACCTAACCTCCATTCTGACTACTCTCCTGTGATAGGAGGACCTACCTAACCTCCATTCTGACTACACTCTCCTGTGATAGGAGGACCTACCTAACCTCCATTCTGACTACTCTCTCCTGTGATAGGAGGACCTACCTAACCTCCATTCTGACTACACCCTGTGATAGGAGGACCTACCTAACCTCCATTCTGACTACTCTCCTGTGATAGGAGGACCTACCTAATCTCCATTCTGACTACTCTCCTGTGATAGGAGGACCTACCTAACCTCCAATCTGACTACTCTCTCCTGTGATAGGAGGACCTACCTAACCTCCATTCTGACTACTCTCTCCTGTGATAGGAGGACCTACCTAACCTCCATTCTGACTACTCTCTCCTGTGATAGGAGGACCTACCTAACCTCCATTCTGACTACTCTCCTGTGATAGGAGGACCTACCTAACCTCCATTCTGACTACACTCTCCTGTGATAGGAGGACCTACCTAACCTCCATTCTGACTACTCTCCTGTGATAGGAGGACCTACCTAACCTCCATTCTGACTACTTTCCTGTGATAGGAGGACCTACCTAACCTCCATTCTGACTACTCTCCTGTGATAGGAGGACCTACCTAACCTCCATTCTGACTACACTCTCCTGTGATAGGAGGACCTACCTAACCTCCATTCTGACTACTTTCCTGTGATAGGAGGACCTACCTAACCTCCATTCTGACTACTTTCCTGTGATAGGAGGACCTACCTAACCTCCAATCTGACTACTCTCCTGTGATAGGAGGACCTACCTAACCTCCATTCTGACTACTCTCCTGTGATAGGAGGACCTACCTAACCTCCATTCTGACTACTCTCCTGTGATAGGAGGACCTACCTAACCTCCATTCTGACTACTCTCCTGTGATAGGAGGACCTACCTAACCTCCATTCTGACTACTCTCTCCTGTGATAGGAGGACCTACCTAACCTCCATTCTGACTACACTCTCCTGTGATAGGAGGACCTACCTAATCTCCAATCTGACTACACCCTGTGATAGGAGGACCTACCTAACCTCCATTCTGACTACTCTCCTGTGATAGGAGGACCTACCTAACCTCCAATCTGACTACTCTCTCCTGTGATAGGAGGACCTACCTAACCTCCATTCTGACTACACTCTCCTGTGATAGGAGGACCTACCTAACCTCCAATCTGACTACTCTCCTGTGATAGGAGGACCTACCTAACCTCCATTCTGACTGCTCTCCTGTGATAGGAGGACCTACCTAATCTCCAATCTGACTACTCTCCTGTGATAGGAGGACCTACCTAACCTCCAATCTGACTACTTTCCTGTGATAGGAGGACCTACCTAACCTCCATTCTGACTACTCTCCTGTGATAGGAGGACCTACCTAACCTCCATTCTGACTACTCTCCTGTGATAGGAGGACCTACCTAACCTCCATTCTGACTACTCTCTCCTGTGATAGGAGGACCTACCTAACCTCCATTCTGACTACTCTCTCCTGTGATAGGAGGACCTACCTAACCTCCATTCTGACTACTCTCTCCTGTGATAGGAGGACCTACCTAACCTCCATTCTGACTACTCTCCTGTGATAGGAGGACCTACCTAACCTCCATTCTGACTACTTTCCTGTGATAGGAGGACCTACCTAACCTCCATTCTGACTACTCTCCTGTGATAGGAGGACCTACCTAACCTCCATTCTGACTACACTCTCCTGTGATAGGAGGACCTACCTAACCTCCATTCTGACTACTCTCCTGTGATAGGAGGACCTACCTAATCTCCAATCTGACTACACTCTCCTGTGATAGGAGGACCTACCTAACCTCCATTCTGACTACTTTCCTGTGATAGGAGGACCTACCTAACCTCCATTCTGACTACTCTCCTGTGATAGGAGGACCTACCTAACCTCCATTCTGACTACTTTCCTGTGATAGGAGGACCTACCTAATCTCCAATCTGACTACACTCACCTGTGATAGGAGGACCTACCTAACCTCCATTCTGACTACTTTCCTGTGATAGGAGGACCTACCTAACCTCCATTCTGACTACTCTCCTGTGATAGGAGGACCTACCTAACCTCCAATCTGACTACTCTCCTGTGATAGGAGGACCTACCTAACCTCCAATCTGACTACACTCTCCTGTGATAGGAGGACCTACCTAACCTCCATTCTGACTACTCTCCTGTGATAGGAGGACCTACCTAACCTCCAATCTGACTACTCTCCTGTGATAGGAGGACCTACCTAACCTCCATTCTGACTACTCTCTCCTGTGATAGGAGGACCTACCTAATCTCCAATCTGACTACTCTCCTGTGATAGGAGGACCTACCTAACCTCCATTCTGACTACTCTCCTGTGATAGGAGGACCTACCTAACCTCCATTCTGACTACTCTCCTGTGATAGGAGGACCTACCTAACCTCCATCCTGACTACTCTCCTGTGATAGGAGGACCTACCTAACCTCCAATCTGACTACTCTCCTGTGATAGGAGGATCTACCTAACCTCCAATCTGACTACTCTCTCCTGTGATAGGAGGACCTACCTAACCTCCAATCTGACTACTCTCCTGTGATAGGAGGACCTACCTAACCTCCATTCTGACTACTTTCCTGTGATAGGAGGACCTACCTAATCTCCAATCTGACTACACTCACCTGTGATAGGAGGATCTACCTAACCTCCATTCTGACTACTCTCCTGTGATAGGAGGACCTACCTAACCTCCAATCTGACTACTCTCCTGTGATAGGAGGACCTACCTAACCTCCATTCTGACTACACTCCTGTGATAGGAGGACCTACCTAACCTCCAATCTGACTACACTCTCCTGTGATAGGAGGACCTACCTAACCTCCATTCTGACTACTCTCCTGTGATAGGAGGACCTACCTAACCTCCATTCTGACTACACTCACCTGTGATAGGAGGACCTACCTAACCTCCATTCTGACTACTCTCCCCTGTGATAGGAGGACCTACCTAACCTCCAATCTGACTACTCTCCTGTGATAGGAGGACCTATCTAACCTCCATTCTGACTACTCTCCTGTGATAGGAGGACCTACCTAACCTCCATTCTGACTACTCTCCTGTGATAGGAGGATCTACCTAACCTCCAATCTGACTACTCTCCTGTGATAGGAGGACCTACCTAACCTCCATTCTGACTACTCTCTCCTGTGATAGGAGGACCTACCTAACCTCCAATCTGACTACTCTCCTGTGATAGGAGGACCTACCTAACCTCCATTCTGACTACACTCCTGTGATAGGAGGACCTACCTAACCTCCAATCTGACTACACTCTCCTGTGATAGGAGGACCTACCTAACCTCCATTCTGACTACTCTCCTGTGATAGGAGGACCTACCTAACCTCCATTCTGACTACACTCACCTGTGATAGGAGGACCTACCTAACCTCCATTCTGACTACTCTCCCCTGTGATAGGAGGACCTACCTAACCTCCAATCTGACTACTCTCCTGTGATAGGAGGACCTACCTAACCTCCATTCTGACTACTCTCCTGTGATAGGAGGACCTACCTAACCTCCATTCTGACTACTCTCCTGTGATAGGAGGATCTACCTAACCTCCAATCTGACTACTCTCCTGTGATAGGAGGACCTACCTAACCTCCATTCTGACTACTCTCTCCTGTGATAGGAGGACCTACCTAACCTCCATTCTGACTACTCTCCTGTGATAGGAGGACCTACCTAACCTCCATTCTGACTACTCTCCTGTGATAGGAGGACCTACCTAACCTCCATTCTGACTACTCTCCTGTGATAGGAGGACCTACCTAACCTCCATTCTGACTACTCTCCTGTGATAGGAGGACCTACCTAACCTCCAATCTGACTACTCTCTCCTGTGATAGGAGGACCTACCTAACCTCCATTCTGACTACACTCTCCTGTGATAGGAGGACCTACCTAACCTCCATTCTGACTACACTCTCCTGTGATAGGAGGACCTACCTAACCTCCATTCTGACTACTCTCTCCTGTGATAGGAGGACCTACCTAACCTCCATTCTGACTACTCTCCTGTGATAGGAGGACCTACCTAACCTCCATTCTGACTACACTCCCCTGTGATAGGAGGACCTACCTAACCTCCATTCTGACTACTCTCCCCTGTGATAGGAGGACCTACCTAACCTCCAATCTGACTACTCTCTCCTGTGATAGGAGGACCTACCTAACCTCCATTCTGACTACACTCTCCTGTGATAGGAGGACCTACCTAACCTCCATTCTGACTACTTTCCTGTGATAGGAGGACCTACCTAACCTCCAATCTGACTACTCTCCTGTGATAGGAGGACCTACCTAACCTCCAATCTGACTACTCTCCTGTGATAGGAGGACCTACCTAACCTCCATTCTGACTACTCTCTCCTGTGATAGGAGGACCTACCTAACCTCCAATCTGACTACTCTCCTGTGATAGGAGGACCTACCTAACCTCCATTCTGACTACACTCTCCTGTGATAGGAGGACCTACCTAATCTCCAATCTGACTACTCTCCTGTGATAGGAGGACCTACCTAACCTCCATTCTGACTACACTCTCCTGTGATAGGAGGACCTACCTAACCTCCATTCTGACTACTCTCCTGTGATAGGAGGACCTACCTAACCTCCATTCTGACTACTCTCTCCTGTGATAGGAGGACCTACCTAACCTCCAATCTGACTACTCTCCTGTGATAGGAGGACCTACCTAATCTCCAATCTGACTACTCTCACCTGTGATAGGAGGACCTACCTAACCTCCATTCTGACTACACTCTCCTGTGATAGGAGGACCTACCTAACCTCCAATCTGACTACTCTCCTGTGATAGGAGGACCTACCTAACCTCCATTCTGACTACTCTCCTGTGATAGGAGGACCTACCTAATCTCCATTCTGACTACTCTCTCCTGTGATAGGAGGACCTACCTAATCTCCAATCTGACTACTCTCTCCTGTGATAGGAGGACCTACCTAACCTCCATTCTGACTACACTCTCCTGTGATAGGAGGACCTACCTAACCTCCATTCTGACTACTCTCCTGTGATAGGAGGACCTACCTAACCTCCAATCTGACTACTCTCCTGTGATAGGAGGACCTACCTAACCTCCATTCTGACTACTCTCATCTGTGATAGGAGGACCTACCTAACCTCCATTCTGACTACACTCTCCTGTGATAGGAGGACCTACCTAACCTCCAATCTGACTACTTTCCTGTGATAGGAGGACCTACCTAATCTCCATTCTGACTACTCTCCTGTGATAGGAGGACCTACCTAATCTCCAATCTGACTACACTCTCCTGTGATAGGAGGACCTACCTAACCTCCATTCTGACTACTCTCTCCTGTGATAGGAGGACCTACCTAACCTCCATTCTGACTACACTCTCCTGTGATAGGAGGACCTACCTAACCTCCATTCTGACTACACTCTCCTGTGATAGGAGGACCTACCTAACCTCCATTCTGACTACTTTCCTGTGATAGGAGGACCTACCTAACCTCCATTCTGACTACTCTCTCCTGTGATAGGAGGACCTACCTAACCTCCATTCTGACTACTCTCTCCTGTGATAGGAGGACCTACCTAACCTCCATTCTGACTACTCTCCTGTGATAGGAGGACCTACCTAACCTCCATTCTGACTACTTTCCTGTGATAGGAGGACCTACCTAACCTCCAATCTGACTACTCTCCTGTGATAGGAGGACCTACCTAACCTCCATTCTGACTACACTCTCCTGTGATAGGAGGACCTACCTAACCTCCAATCTGACTACTCTCCTGTGATAGGAGGACCTACCTAACCTCCATTCTGACTGCTCTCCTGTGATAGGAGGACCTACCTAATCTCCAATCTGACTACTCTCCTGTGATAGGAGGACCTACCTAACCTCCAATCTGACTACTTTCCTGTGATAGGAGGACCTACCTAACCTCCATTCTGACTACTCTCCTGTGATAGGAGGACCTACCTAACCTCCATTCTGACTACTCTCCTGTGATAGGAGGACCTACCTAACCTCCATTCTGACTACTCTCTCCTGTGATAGGAGGACCTACCTAACCTCCATTCTGACTACTCTCTCCTGTGATAGGAGGACCTACCTAACCTCCATTCTGACTACTCTCTCCTGTGATAGGAGGACCTACCTAACCTCCATTCTGACTACTCTCCTGTGATAGGAGGACCTACCTAACCTCCATTCTGACTACTTTCCTGTGATAGGAGGACCTACCTAACCTCCATTCTGACTACTCTCCTGTGATAGGAGGACCTACCTAACCTCCATTCTGACTACACTCTCCTGTGATAGGAGGACCTACCTAACCTCCATTCTGACTACTCTCCTGTGATAGGAGGACCTACCTAATCTCCAATCTGACTACACTCTCCTGTGATAGGAGGACCTACCTAACCTCCATTCTGACTACTTTCCTGTGATAGGAGGACCTACCTAACCTCCATTCTGACTACTCTCCTGTGATAGGAGGACCTACCTAACCTCCATTCTGACTACTTTCCTGTGATAGGAGGACCTACCTAATCTCCAATCTGACTACACTCACCTGTGATAGGAGGACCTACCTAACCTCCATTCTGACTACTTTCCTGTGATAGGAGGACCTACCTAACCTCCATTCTGACTACTCTCCTGTGATAGGAGGACCTACCTAACCTCCAATCTGACTACTCTCCTGTGATAGGAGGACCTACCTAACCTCCAATCTGACTACACTCTCCTGTGATAGGAGGACCTACCTAACCTCCATTCTGACTACTCTCCTGTGATAGGAGGACCTACCTAACCTCCAATCTGACTACTCTCCTGTGATAGGAGGACCTACCTAACCTCCAATCTGACTACTCTCCTGTGATAGGAGGACCTACCTAACCTCCATTCTGACTACTTTCCTGTGATAGGAGGACCTACCTAATCTCCAATCTGACTACTCTCCTGTGATAGGAGGACCTACCTAACCTCCATTCTGACTACTCTCCTGTGATAGGAGGACCTACCTAACCTCCATTCTGACTACTCTCCTGTGATAGGAGGACCTACCTAACCTCCATCCTGACTACTCTCCTGTGATAGGAGGACCTACCTAACCTCCAATCTGACTACTCTCCTGTGATAGGAGGATCTACCTAACCTCCAATCTGACTACTCTCTCCTGTGATAGGAGGACCTACCTAACCTCCAATCTGACTACTCTCCTGTGATAGGAGGACCTACCTAACCTCCATTCTGACTACTTTCCTGTGATAGGAGGACCTACCTAATCTCCAATCTGACTACACTCACCTGTGATAGGAGGATCTACCTAACCTCCATTCTGACTACTCTCCTGTGATAGGAGGACCTACCTAACCTCCAATCTGACTACTCTCCTGTGATAGGAGGACCTACCTAACCTCCATTCTGACTACACTCCTGTGATAGGAGGACCTACCTAACCTCCAATCTGACTACACTCTCCTGTGATAGGAGGACCTACCTAACCTCCATTCTGACTACTCTCCTGTGATAGGAGGACCTACCTAACCTCCATTCTGACTACACTCACCTGTGATAGGAGGACCTACCTAACCTCCATTCTGACTACTCTCCCCTGTGATAGGAGGACCTACCTAACCTCCAATCTGACTACTCTCCTGTGATAGGAGGACCTATCTAACCTCCATTCTGACTACTCTCCTGTGATAGGAGGACCTACCTAACCTCCATTCTGACTACTCTCCTGTGATAGGAGGATCTACCTAACCTCCAATCTGACTACTCTCCTGTGATAGGAGGACCTACCTAACCTCCATTCTGACTACTCTCTCCTGTGATAGGAGGACCTACCTAACCTCCAATCTGACTACTCTCCTGTGATAGGAGGACCTACCTAACCTCCATTCTGACTACACTCCTGTGATAGGAGGACCTACCTAACCTCCAATCTGACTACACTCTCCTGTGATAGGAGGACCTACCTAACCTCCATTCTGACTACTCTCCTGTGATAGGAGGACCTACCTAACCTCCATTCTGACTACACTCACCTGTGATAGGAGGACCTACCTAACCTCCATTCTGACTACTCTCCCCTGTGATAGGAGGACCTACCTAACCTCCAATCTGACTACTCTCCTGTGATAGGAGGACCTACCTAACCTCCATTCTGACTACTCTCCTGTGATAGGAGGACCTACCTAACCTCCATTCTGACTACTCTCCTGTGATAGGAGGATCTACCTAACCTCCAATCTGACTACTCTCCTGTGATAGGAGGACCTACCTAACCTCCATTCTGACTACTCTCTCCTGTGATAGGAGGACCTACCTAACCTCCATTCTGACTACTCTCCTGTGATAGGAGGACCTACCTAACCTCCATTCTGACTACTCTCCTGTGATAGGAGGACCTACCTAACCTCCATTCTGACTACTCTCCTGTGATAGGAGGACCTACCTAACCTCCATTCTGACTACTCTCCTGTGATAGGAGGACCTACCTAACCTCCAATCTGACTACTCTCTCCTGTGATAGGAGGACCTACCTAACCTCCATTCTGACTACACTCTCCTGTGATAGGAGGACCTACCTAACCTCCATTCTGACTACACTCTCCTGTGATAGGAGGACCTACCTAACCTCCATTCTGACTACTCTCTCCTGTGATAGGAGGACCTACCTAACCTCCATTCTGACTACTCTCCTGTGATAGGAGGACCTACCTAACCTCCATTCTGACTACACTCCCCTGTGATAGGAGGACCTACCTAACCTCCATTCTGACTACTCTCCCCTGTGATAGGAGGACCTACCTAACCTCCAATCTGACTACTCTCTCCTGTGATAGGAGGACCTACCTAACCTCCATTCTGACTACACTCTCCTGTGATAGGAGGACCTACCTAACCTCCATTCTGACTACACTCTCCTGTGATAGGAGGACCTACCTAACCTCCATTCTGACTACTTTCCTGTGATAGGAGGACCTACCTAACCTCCAATCTGACTACTCTCCTGTGATAGGAGGACCTACCTAACCTCCAATCTGACTACTCTCCTGTGATAGGAGGACCTACCTAACCTCCATTCTGACTACTCTCTCCTGTGATAGGAGGACCTACCTAACCTCCAATCTGACTACTCTCCTGTGATAGGAGGACCTACCTAACCTCCATTCTGACTACACTCTCCTGTGATAGGAGGACCTACCTAATCTCCAATCTGACTACTCTCCTGTGATAGGAGGACCTACCTAACCTCCATTCTGACTACACTCTCCTGTGATAGGAGGACCTACCTAACCTCCATTCTGACTACTCTCCTGTGATAGGAGGACCTACCTAACCTCCATTCTGACTACTCTCTCCTGTGATAGGAGGACCTACCTAACCTCCAATCTGACTACTCTCCTGTGATAGGAGGACCTACCTAATCTCCAATCTGACTACTCTCACCTGTGATAGGAGGACCTACCTAACCTCCATTCTGACTACACTCTCCTGTGATAGGAGGACCTACCTAACCTCCAATCTGACTACTCTCCTGTGATAGGAGGACCTACCTAACCTCCATTCTGACTACTCTCCTGTGATAGGAGGACCTACCTAATCTCCATTCTGACTACTTTCCTGTGATAGGAGGACCTACCTAACCTCCATTCTGACTACACTCTCCTGTGATAGGAGGACCTACCTAATCTCCAATCTGACTACTCTCTCCTGTGATAGGAGGACCTACCTAACCTCCATTCTGACTACACTCTCCTGTGATAGGAGGACCTACCTAACCTCCATTCTGACTACTCTCCTGTGATAGGAGGACCTACCTAACCTCCAATCTGACTACTCTCCTGTGATAGGAGGACCTACCTAACCTCCATTCTGACTACTCTCATCTGTGATAGGAGGACCTACCTAACCTCCATTCTGACTACACTCTCCTGTGATAGGAGGACCTACCTAACCTCCAATCTGACTACTTTCCTGTGATAGGAGGACCTACCTAATCTCCAATCTGACTACTCTCCTGTGATAGGAGGACCTACCTAACCTCCATTCTGACTACTCTCCTGTGATAGGAGGACCTACCTAATCTCCAATCTGACTACACTCTCCTGTGATAGGAGGACCTACCTAACCTCCATTCTGACTACTCTCTCCTGTGATAGGAGGACCTACCTAACCTCCATTCTGACTACACTCTCCTGTGATAGGAGGACCTACCTAACCTCCATTCTGACTACACTCTCCTGTGATAGGAGGACCTACCTAACCTCCATTCTGACTACTTTCCTGTGATAGGAGGACCTACCTAACCTCCATTCTGACTACTCTCTCCTGTGATAGGAGGACCTACCTAACCTCCATTCTGACTACTCTCTCCTGTGATAGGAGGACCTACCTAACCTCCATTCTGACTACTCTCCTGTGATAGGAGGACCTACCTAACCTCCATTCTGACTACTTTCCTGTGATAGGAGGACCTACCTAACCTCCAATCTGACTACTCTCCTGTGATAGGAGGACCTACCTAATCTCCAATCTGACTACTCTCCTGTGATAGGAGGACCTACCTAACCTCCATTCTGACTACACTCTCCTGTGATAGGAGGACCTACCTAACCTCCAATCTGACTACTCTCCTGTGATAGGAGGACCTACCTAACCTCCATTCTGACTACTCGCCTGTGATAGGAGGACCTACCTAACCTCCATTCTGACTACTCTCCTGTGATAGGAGGACCTACCTAACCTCCATTCTGACTACTTTCCTGTGATAGGAGGACCTACCTAACCTCCAATCTGACTACTCTCCTGTGATAGGAGGACCTACCTAACCTCCATTCTGACTACACTCTCCTGTGATAGGAGGACCTACCTAACCTCCAATCTGACTACTCTCCTGTGATAGGAGGACCTACCTAACCTCCATTCTGACTACTCTCTCCTGTGATAGGAGGACCTACCTAACCTCCAATCTGACTACTCTCCTGTGATAGGAGGACCTACCTAACCTCCATTCTGACTACACTCTCCTGTGATAGGAGGACCTACCTAACCTCCAATCTGACTACTCGCCTGTGATAGGAGGACCTACCTAACCTCCAATCTGACTACTCTCCTGTGATAGGAGGACCTACCTAACCTCCATTCTGACTACTCTCCTGTGATAGGAGGACCTACCTAACCTCCATTCTGACTACACTCACCTGTGATAGGAGGACCTACCTAACCTCCATTCTGACTACTTTCCTGTGATAGGAGGACCTACCTAACCTCCATTCTGACTACTCTCTCCTGTGATAGGAGGACCTACCTAATCTCCAATCTGACTACTCTCTCCTGTGATAGGAGGACCTACCTAACCTCCATTCTGACTACACTCTCCTGTGATAGGAGGACCTACCTAACCTCCAATCTGACTACTCTCCTGTGATAGGAGGACCTACCTAACCTCCATTCTGACTACTCTCTCCTGTGATAGGAGGACCTACCTAACCTCCAATCTGACTACTCTCCTGTGATAGGAGGACCTACCTAACTTCCATTCTGACTACTCTCCTGTGATAGGAGGACCTACCTAACCTCCAATCTGACTACTCTCCTGTGATAGGAGGACCTACCTAACCTCCATTCTGACTACTCTCCTGTGATAGGAGGACCTACCTAACCTCCAATCTGACTACTCTCCTGTGATAGGAGGACCTACCTAACCTCCATTCTGACTACTCTCCTGTGATAGGAGGACCTACCTAACCTCCATTCTGACTACACTCTCCTGTGATAGGAGGACCTACCTAACCTCCATTCTGACTACTCTCACCTGTGATAGGAGGACCTACCTAACCTCCATTCTGACTACTTTCCTGTGATAGGAGGACCTACCTAACCTCCAATCTGACTACTCTCCTGTGATAGGAGGACCTACCTAACCTCCATTCTGACTACACTCTCCTGTGATAGGAGGACCTACCTAACCTCCATTCTGACTACACTCTCCTGTGATAGGAGGACCTACCTAACCTCCATTCTGACTACACTCTCCTGTGATAGGAGGACCTACCTAACCTCCAATCTGACTACTTTCCTGTGATAGGAGGACCTACCTAACCTCCATTCTGACTACTCTCACCTGTGATAGGAGGACCTACCTAACCTCCATTCTGACTACTCTCCTGTGATAGGAGGACCTACCTAACCTCCAATCTGACTACTCGCCTGTGATAGGAGGACCTACCTAACCTCCATTCTGACTACTCTCTCCTGTGATAGGAGGACCTACCTAACCTCCATTCTGACTACTCTCCTGTGATAGGAGGACCTACCTAACCTCCATTCTGACTACACTCTCCTGTGATAGGAGGACCTACCTAACCTCCATTCTGACTACTCTCTCCTGTGATAGGAGGACCTACCTAACCTCCAATCTGACTACACTCACCTGTGATAGGAGGACCTACCTAACCTCCATTCTGACTACTCTCTCCTGTGATAGGAGGACCTACCTAACCTCCAATCTGACTACACTCACCTGTGATAGGAGGACCTACCTAACCTCCATTCTGACTACACTCTCCTGTGATAGGAGGACCTACCTAACCTCCATTCTGACTACACTCTCCTGTGATAGGAGGACCTACCTAACCTCCAATCTGACTACTTTCCTGTGATAGGAGGACCTACCTAACCTCCATTCTGACTACTCTCCTGTGATAGGAGGACCTACCTAACCTCCATTCTGACTACTCTCCTGTGATAGGAGGACCTACCTAACCTCCATTCTGACTACTCTCTCCTGTGATAGGAGGACCTACCTAACCTCCATTCTGACTACACTCTCCTGTGATAGGAGGACCTACCTAACCTCCAATCTGACTACTCGCCTGTGATAGGAGGACCTACCTAATCTCCAATCTGACTACTCTCTCCTGTGATAGGAGGACCTACCTAACCTCCATTCTGACTACTCTCCTGTGATAGGAGGACCTACCTAACCTCCATTCTGACTACTTTCCTGTGATAGGAGGACCTACCTAACCTCCAATCTGACTACTCTCCTGTGATAGGAGGACCTACCTAACCTCCAATCTGACTACTCTCCTGTGATAGGAGGACCTACCTAACCTCCATTCTGACTACTCTCTCCTGTGATAGGAGGACCTACCTAACCTCCATTCTGACTACTTTCCTGTGATAGGAGGACCTACCTAACCTCCAATCTGACTACTCTCTCCTGTGATAGGAGGACCTACCTAACCTCCATTCTGACTACTCTCTCCTGTGATAGGAGGACCTACCTAACCTCCATTCTGACTACTTTCCTGTGATAGGAGGACCTACCTAACCTCCATTCTGACTACTTTCCTGTGATAGGAGGACCTACCTAATCTCCAATCTGACTACTCTCCTGTGATAGGAGGACCTACCTAACCTCCATTCTGACTACTCTCCTGTGATAGGAGGACCTACCTAACCTCCATTCTGACTACACTCACCTGTGATAGGAGGACCTACCTAACCTCCATTCTGACTACTCTCTCCTGTGATAGGAGGACCTACCTAACCTCCATTCTGACTACACTCTCCTGTGATAGGAGGACCTACCTAACCTCCAATCTGACTACTCTCCCCTGTGATAGGAGGACCTACCTAACCTCCATTCTGACTACTCTCCTGTGATAGGAGGACCTACCTAACCTCCATTCTGACTACTCTCTCCTGTGATAGGAGGACCTACCTAACCTCCATTCTGACTACACTCTCCTGTGATAGGAGGACCTACCTAACCTCCAATCTGACTACTCTCTCCTGTGATAGGAGGACCTACCTAACCTCCATTCTGACTACTCTCCTGTGATAGGAGGACCTACCTAACCTCCAATCTGACTACTCTCCTGTGATAGGAGGACCTACCTAACCTCCATTCTGACTACACTCTCCTGTGATAGGAGGACCTACCTAACCTCCATTCTGACTACACTCTCCTGTGATAGGAGGACCTACCTAACCTCCATTCTGACTACTCGCCTGTGATAGGAGGACCTACCTAACCTCCATTCTGACTACACTCTCCTGTGATAGGAGGACCTACCTAACCTCCAATCTGACTACACTCTCCTGTGATAGGAGGACCTACCTAACCTCCATTCTGACTACACTCTCCTGTGATAGGAGGACCTACCTAACCTCCATTCTGACTACTCTCCTGTGATAGGAGGACCTACCTAACCTCCATTCTGACTACTCTCTCCTGTGATAGGAGGACCTACCTAACCTCCAATCTGACTACTCTCCTGTGATAGGAAGACCTACCTAACCTCCATTCTGACTACTCTCTCCTGTGATAGGAGGACCTACCTAACCTCCATTCTGACTACTCTCCTGTGATAGGAGGACCTACCTAACCTCCATTCTGACTACTCTCCTGTGATAGGAGGACCTACCTAACCTCCAATCTGACTACACTCTCCTGTGATAGGAGGACCTACCTAACCTCCAATCTGACTACTCTCCTGTGATAGGAGGACCTACCTAACCTCCATTCTGACTACTCTCCTGTGATAGGAGGACCTACCTAACCTCCAATCTGACTACTCTCTCCTGTGATAGGAGGACCTACCTAACCTCCATTCTGACTACACTCTCCTGTGATAGGAGGACCTACCTAACCTCCATTCTGACTACACTCTCCTGTGATAGGAGGACCTACCTAACCTCCATTCTGACTACTCTCTCCTGTGATAGGAGGACCTACCTAACCTCCATTCTGACTACTCTCTCCTGTGATAGGAGGACCTACCTAACCTCCATTCTGACTACTCGCCTGTGATAGGAGGACCTACCTAACCTCCATTCTGACTACTCTCCTGTGATAGGAGGACCTACCTAACCTCCATTCTGACTACTCTCCTGTGATAGGAGGACCTACCTAACCTCCATTCTGACTACTCTCTCCTGTGATAGGAGGACCTACCTAACCTCCATTCTGACTACTCTCTCCTGTGATAGGAGGACCTACCTAACCTCCATTCTGACTACTCTCCTGTGATAGGAGGACCTACCTAACCTCCAATCTGACTACTCTCCTGTGATAGGAGGACCTACCTAACCTCCAATCTGACTACTCTCTCCTGTGATAGGAGGACCTACCTAACCTCCATTCTGACTACACTCTCCTGTGATAGGAGGACCTACCTAACCTCCATTCTGACTACTCTCCTGTGATAGGAGGACCTACCTAACCTCCATTCTGACTACTCTCCTGTGATAGGAGGACCTACCTAATCTCCAATCTGACTACTCTCCTGTGATAGGAGGACCTACCTAACCTCCATTCTGACTACTTTCCTGTGATAGGAGGACCTACCTAACCTCCAATCTGACTACACTCTCCTGTGATAGGAGGACCTACCTAACCTCCATTCTGACTACTCTCCTGTGATAGGAGGACCTACCTAACCTCCATTCTGACTACTCTCCTGTGATAGGAGGACCTACCTAACCTCCACTCTGACTACTCGCCTGTGATAGGAGGACCTACCTAACCTCCAATCTGACTACTCTCCTGTGATAGGAGGACCTACCTAATCTCCAATCTGACTACTCTCCTGTGATAGGAGGACCTACCTAACCTCCATTCTGACTACACTCTCCTGTGATAGGAGGACCTACCTAACCTCCATTCTGACTACACTCTCCTGTGATAGGAGGACCTACCTAACCTCCAATCTGACTACTCTCCTGTGATAGGAGGACCTACCTAACCTCCATTCTGACTACTTTCCTGTGATAGGAGGACCTACCTAACCTCCAATCTGACTACACTCTCCTGTGATAGGAGGACCTACCTAACCTCCATTCTGACTACTCTCTCCTGTGATAGGAGGACCTACCTAACCTCCATTCTGACTACACTCTCCTGTGATAGGAGGACCTACCTAACCTCCATTCTGACTACTCTCTCCTGTGATAGGAGGACCTACCTAACCTCCAATCTGACTACTCTCCTGTGATAGGAGGACCTACCTAACCTCCATTCTGACTACTCTCCTGTGATAGGAGGATCTACCTAATCTCCAATCTGACTACTCTCCTGTGATAGGAGGACCTACCTAACCTCCATTCTGACTACACTCTCCTGTGATAGGAGGACCTACCTAACCTCCATTCTGACTACTCTCCTGTGATAGGAGGACCTACCTAACCTCCATTCTGACTACTCTCTCCTGTGATAGGAGGACCTACCTAACCTCCAATCTGACTACTCTCCTGTGATAGGAGGACCTACCTAATCTCCAATCTGACTACTCTCTCCTGTGATAGGAGGACCTACCTAACCTCCATTCTGACTACACTCCTGTAATAGGAGGACCTACCTAACCTCCATTCTGACTACTCTCCTGTGATAGGAGGACCTACCTAACCTCCATTCTGACTACACTCTCCTGTGATAGGAGGACCTACCTAACCTCCAATCTGACTACTCTCCTGTGATAGGACGACCTACCTAACCTCCATTCTGACTACACTCTCCTGTGATAGGAGGACCTACCTAACCTCCATTCTGACTACACTCTCCTGTGATAGGAGGACCTACCTAACCTCCAATCTGACTACTCTCCTGTGATAGGAGGACCTACCTAACCTCCATTCTGACTACTTTCCTGTGATAGGAGGACCTACCTAACCTCCAATCTGACTACTCTCTCCTGTGATAGGAGGACCTACCTAACCTCCATTCTGACTACTCTCTCCTGTGATAGGAGGACCTACCTAACCTCCATTCTGACTACACTCTCCTGTGATAGGAGGACCTACCTAACCTCCATTCTGACTACTCTCTCCTGTGATAGGAGGACCTACCTAACCTCCAATCTGACTACTCTCTCCTGTGATAGGAGGACCTACCTAACCTCCATTCTGACTACTCTCTCCTGTGATAGGAGGACCTACCTAACCTCCAATCTGACTACTCTCTCCTGTGATAGGAGGACCTACCTAACCTCCATTCTGACTACTCTCTCCTGTGATAGGAGGACCTACCTAACCTCCATTCTGACTACTCTCCTGTGATAGGAGGACCTACCTAATCTCCAATCTGACTACTCTCCTGTGATAGGAGGACCTACCTAACCTCCATTCTGACTACACTCTCCTGTGATAGGAGGACCTACCTAACCTCCATTCTGACTACTCTCCTGTGATAGGAGGACCTACCTAACCTCCATTCTGACTACTCTCTCCTGTGATAGGAGGACCTACCTAACCTCCAATCTGACTACTCTCCTGTGATAGGAGGACCTACCTAATCTCCAATCTGACTACTCTCTCCTGTGATAGGAGGACCTACCTAACCTCCATTCTGACTACACTCCTGTAATAGGAGGACCTACCTAACCTCCATTCTGACTACTCTCCTGTGATAGGAGGACCTACCTAACCTCCATTCTGACTACACTCTCCTGTGATAGGAGGACCTACCTAACCTCCATTCTGACTACACTCTCCTGTGATAGGAGGACCTACCTAACCTCCATTCTGACTACTCTCCTGTGATAGGAGGACCTACCTAACCTCCAATCTGACTACTCTCCTGTGATAGGAGGACCTACCTAACCTCCATTCTGACTACTCTCCTGTAATAGGAGGACCTACCTAACCTCCAATCTGACTACTTTCCTGTGATAGGAGGACCTACCTAATCTCCAATCTGACTACTCTCCTGTGATAGGAGGACCTACCTAACCTCCATTCTGACTACTCTCCTGTGATAGGAGGACCTACCTAATCTCCAATCTGACTACACTCTCCTGTGATAGGAGGACCTACCTAACCTCCATTCTGACTACTCTCTCCTGTGATAGGAGGACCTACCTAACCTCCATTCTGACTACACTCTCCTGTGATAGGAGGACCTACCTAACCTCCATTCTGACTACACTCTCCTGTGATAGGAGGACCTACCTAACCTCCATTCTGACTACTCTCCTGTGATAGGAGGACCTACCTAACCTCCATTCTGACTACTCTCCTGTGATAGGAGGACCTACCTAACCTCCATTCTGACTACTTTCCTGTGATAGGAGGACCTACCTAACCTCCAATCTGACTACTCTCCTGTGATAGGAGGACCTACCTAACCTCCATTCTGACTACACTCTCCTGTGATTGGAGGACCTACCTAACCTCCAATCTGACTACTCTCCTGTGATAGGAGGACCTACCTAACCTCCATTCTGACTACTCGCCTGTGATAGGAGGACCTACCTAACCTCCATTCTGACTACTCTCCTGTGATAGGAGGACCTACCTAACCTCCATTCTGACTACTTTCCTGTGATAGGAGGACCTACCTAACCTCCAATCTGACTACTCTCCTGTGATAGGAGGACCTACCTAACCTCCATTCTGACTACACTCTCCTGTGATAGGAGGACCTACCTAACCTCCAATCTGACTACTCTCCTGTGATAGGAGGACCTACCTAACCTCCATTCTGACTACTCGCCTGTGATAGGAGGACCTACCTAACCTCCAATCTGACTACTCTCCTGTGATAGGAGGACCTACCTAACCTCCATTCTGACTACTCTCTCCTGTGATAGGAGGACCTACCTAACCTCCATTCTGACTACACTCACCTGTGATAGGAGGACCTACCTAACCTCCATTCTGACTACTTTCCTGTGATAGGAGGACCTACCTAACCTCCATTCTGACTACTCTCTCCTGTGATAGGAGGACCTACCTAACCTCCATTCTGACTACTCTCTCCTGTGATAGGAGGACCTACCTAACCTCCAATCTGACTACTCTCCTGTGATAGGAGGACCTACCTAACTTCCATTCTGACTACTCTCCTGTGATAGGAGGACCTACCTAACCTCCAATCTGACTACTCTCCTGTGATAGGAGGACCTACCTAACCTCCATTCTGACTACTCTCCTGTGATAGGAGGACCTACCTAACCTCCAATCTGACTACTCTCCTGTGATAGGAGGACCTACCTAACCTCCATTCTGACTACACTCACCTGTGATAGGAGGACCTACCTAACCTCCATTCTGACTACTCTCACCTGTGATAGGAGGACCTACCTAACCTCCATTCTGACTACTTTCCTGTGATAGGAGGACCTACCTAACCTCCATTCTGACTACTCTCACCTGTGATAGGAGGACCTACCTAACTTCCATTCTGACTACTCTCCTGTGATAGGAGGACCTACCTAACCTCCAATCTGACTACTCGCCTGTGATAGGAGGACCTACCTAACCTCCATTCTGACTACTCTCTCCTGTGATAGGAGGACCTACCTAACCTCCATTCTGACTACACTCACCTGTGATAGGAGGACCTACCTAACCTCCATTCTGACTACTTTCCTGTGATAGGAGGACCTACCTAACCTCCATTCTGACTACTCTCTCCTGTGATAGGAGGACCTACCTAACCTCCAATCTGACTACTCTCCTGTGATAGGAGGACCTACCTAACCTCCAATCTGACTACTCTCCTGTGATAGGAGGACCTACCTAACCTCCATTCTGACTACTCTCCTGTGATAGGAGGACCTACCTAACCTCCAATCTGACTACTCTCCTGTGATAGGAGGACCTACCTAACCTCCATTCTGACTACACTCTCCTGTGATAGGAGGACCTACCTAACCTCCATTCTGACTACTCTCCTGTGATAGGAGGACCTACCTAACCTCCATTCTGACTACACTCTCCTGTGATAGGAGGACCTACCTAACCTCCATTCTGACTACTTTCCTGTGATAGGAGGACCTACCTAACCTCCATTCTGACTACTCTCCTGTGATAGGAGGACCTACCTAACCTCCATTCTGACTACACTCTCCTGTGATAGGAGGACCTACCTAACCTCCATTCTGACTACTCTCACCTGTGATAGGAGGACCTACCTAACCTCCATTCTGACTACTTTCCTGTGATAGGAGGACCTACCTAACCTCCATTCTGACTACTCTCCTGTGATAGGAGGACCTACCTAACCTCCATTCTGACTACACTCTCCTGTGATAGGAGGACCTACCTAACCTCCATTCTGACTACTCTCTCCTGTGATAGGAGGACCTACCTAACCTCCATTCTGACTACTCTCCTGTGATAGGAGGACCTACCTAACCTCCATTCTGACTACTCTCCTGTGATAGGAGGACCTACCTAACCTCCATTCTGACTACTCTCTCCTGTGATAGGAGGACCTACCTAACCTCCATTCTGACTACACTCTCCTGTGATAGGAGGACCTACCTAACCTCCAATCTGACTACTCTCCTGTGATAGGAGGACCTACCTAATCTCCAATCTGACTACTCTCCTGTGATAGGAGGACCTACCTAACCTCCATTCTGACTACTTTCCTGTGATAGGAGGACCTACCTAACCTCCAATCTGACTACTCTCCTGTGATAGGAGGACCTACCTAACCTCCAATCTGACTACTCTCCTGTGATAGGAGGACCTACCTAACCTCCATTCTGACTACTCTCCTGTGATAGGAGGACCTACCTAACCTCCATTCTGACTACTCTCCTGTGATAGGAGGACCTACCTAACCTCCATTCTGACTACTTTCCTGTGATAGGAGGACCTACCTAACCTCCAATCTGACTACTCTCCTGTGATAGGAGGACCTACCTAACCTCCATTCTGACTACTCTCTCCTGTGATAGGAGGACCTACCTAACCTCCATTCTGACTACTTTCCTGTGATAGGAGGACCTACCTAACCTCCATTCTGACTACTTTCCTGTGATAGGAGGACCTACCTAACCTCCATTCTGACTACACTCCTGTGATAGGAGGACCTACCTAACCTCCAATCTGACTACTCTCTCCTGTGATAGGAGGACCTACCTAACCTCCAATCTGACTACTCTCCCCTGTGATAGGAGGACCTACCTAACCTCCATTCTGACTACTCTCTCCTGTGATAGGAGGACCTACCTAACCTCCATTCTGACTACTTTCCTGTGATAGGAGGACCTACCTAACCTCCATTCTGACTACTTTCCTGTGATAGGAGGACCTACCTAATCTCCAATCTGACTACTCTCCTGTGATAGGAGGACCTACCTAACCTCCATTCTGACTACTCTCCTGTGATAGGAGGACCTACCTAACCTCCATTCTGACTACACTCACCTGTGATAGGAGGACCTACCTAACCTCCATTCTGACTACTCTCTCCTGTGATAGGAGGACCTACCTAACCTCCATTCTGACTACACTCTCCTGTGATAGGAGGACCTACCTAACCTCCAATCTGACTACTCTCCCCTGTGATAGGAGGACCTACCTAACCTCCATTCTGACTACTCTCCTGTGATAGGAGGACCTACCTAACCTCCATTCTGACTACTCTCTCCTGTGATAGGAGGACCTACCTAACCTCCATTCTGACTACACTCTCCTGTGATAGGAGGACCTACCTAACCTCCATTCTGACTACTCTCCTGTGATAGGAGGACCTACCTAACCTCCATTCTGACTACTCTCCTGTGATAGGAGGACCTACCTAACCTCCATTCTGACTACACTCTCCTGTGATAGGAGGACCTACCTAACCTCCATTCTGACTACACTCTCCTGTGATAGGAGGACCTACCTAACCTCCATTCTGACTACTCGCCTGTGATAGGAGGACCTACCTAACCTCCATTCTGACTACACTCTCCTGTGATAGGAGGACCTACCTAACCTCCATTCTGACTACACTCTCCTGTGATAGGAGGACCTACCTAACCTCCATTCTGACTACTCGCCTGTGATAGGAGGACCTACCTAACCTCCATTCTGACTACACTCTCCTGTGATAGGAGGACCTACCTAACCTCCAATCTGACTACACTCTCCTGTGATAGGAGGACCTACCTAACCTCCATTCTGACTACTCTCTCCTGTGATAGGAGGACCTACCTAACCTCCAATCTGACTACTCTCTCCTGTGATAGGAGGACCTACCTAACCTCCATTCTGACTACTCTCCTGTGATAGGAGGACCTACCTAACCTCCATTCTGACTACTCTCCTGTGATAGGAGGACCTACCTAATCTCCAATCTGACTACTCTCTCCTGTGATAGGAGGACCTACCTAACCTCCATTCTGACTACTCTCCTGTGATAGGAGGACCTACCTAACCTCCAATCTGACTACTCTCCTGTGATAGGAGGACCTACCTAACCTCCATTCTGACTACTCTCCTGTGATAGGAGGACCTACCTAACCTCCATTCTGACTACACTCTCCTGTGATAGGAGGACCTACCTAACCTCCATTCTGACTACACTCTCCTGTGATAGGAGGACCTACCTAACCTCCATTCTGACTACTCGCCTGTGATAGGAGGACCTACCTAACCTCCATTCTGACTACACTCTCCTGTGATAGGAGGACCTACCTAACCTCCAATCTGACTACACTCTCCTGTGATAGGAGGACCTACCTAACCTCCATTCTGACTACTCTCCTGTGATAGGAGGACCTACCTAACCTCCATTCTGACTACTCTCTCCTGTGATAGGAGGACCTACCTAACCTCCATTCTGACTACTCGCCTGTGATAGGAGGACCTACCTAACCTCCATTCTGACTACACTCTCCTGTGATAGGAGGACCTACCTAACCTCCAATCTGACTACACTCTCCTGTGATAGGAGGACCTACCTAACCTCCATTCTGACTACTCTCTCCTGTGATAGGAGGACCTACCTAACCTCCAATCTGACTACTCTCTCCTGTGATAGGAGGACCTACCTAACCTCCATTCTGACTACTCTCCTGTGATAGGAGGACCTACCTAACCTCCATTCTGACTACTCTCCTGTGATAGGAGGACCTACCTAATCTCCAATCTGACTACTCTCTCCTGTGATAGGAGGACCTACCTAACCTCCATTCTGACTACTCTCCTGTGATAGGAGGACCTACCTAACCTCCAATCTGACTACTCTCCTGTGATAGGAGGACCTACCTAACCTCCATTCTGACTACTCTCCTGTGATAGGAGGACCTACCTAACCTCCATTCTGACTACACTCTCCTGTGATAGGAGGACCTACCTAACCTCCATTCTGACTACACTCTCCTGTGATAGGAGGACCTACCTAACCTCCATTCTGACTACTCGCCTGTGATAGGAGGACCTACCTAACCTCCATTCTGACTACACTCTCCTGTGATAGGAGGACCTACCTAACCTCCAATCTGACTACACTCTCCTGTGATAGGAGGACCTACCTAACCTCCATTCTGACTACACTCTCCTGTGATAGGAGGACCTACCTAACCTCCAATCTGACTACACTCTCCTGTGATAGGAGGACCTACCTAACCTCCATTCTGACTACTCTCTCCTGTGATAGGAGGACCTACCTAACCTCCAATCTGACTACTCTCCTGTGATAGGAGGACCTACCTAACCTCCATTCTGACTACTCTCCTGTGATAGGAGGACCTACCTAACCTCCATTCTGACTACTCTCTCCTGTGATAGGAGGACCTACCTAACCTCCATTCTGACTACTCTCTCCTGTGATAGGAGGACCTACCTAACCTCCATTCTGACTACTCGCCTGTGATAGGAGGACCTACCTAACCTCCATTCTGACTACTCTCCTGTGATAGGAGGACCTACCTAACCTCCATTCTGACTACTCTCCTGTGATAGGAGGACCTACCTAACCTCCATTCTGACTACTCTCTCCTGTGATAGGAGGACCTACCTAACCTCCATTCTGACTACTCTCTCCTGTGATAGGAGGACCTACCTAACCTCCATTCTGACTACTCTCCTGTGATAGGAGGACCTACCTAACCTCCAATCTGACTACTCTCCTGTGATAGGAGGACCTACCTAACCTCCAATCTGACTACTCTCCTGTGATAGGAGGACCTACCTAACCTCCAATCTGACTACTCTCCTGTGATAGGAGGACCTACCTAACCTCCATTCTGACTACACTCTCCTGTGATAGGAGGACCTACCTAACCTCCATTCTGACTACTCTCCTGTGATAGGAGGACCTACCTAACCTCCAATCTGACTACTCTCCTGTGATAGGAGGACCTACCTAACCTCCATTCTGACTACACTCTCCTGTGATAGGAGGACCTACCTAACCTCCATTCTGACTACACTCTCCTGTGATAGGAGGACCTACCTAACCTCCATTCTGACTACACTCTCCTGTGATAGGAGGACCTACCTAACCTCCAATCTGACTACTCTCCTGTGATAGGAGGACCTACCTAACCTCCATTCTGACTACTTTCCTGTGATAGGAGGACCTACCTAACCTCCAATCTGACTACACTCTCCTGTGATAGGAGGACCTACCTAACCTCCATTCTGACTACTCTCTCCTGTGATAGGAGGACCTACCTAACCTCCATTCTGACTACACTCTCCTGTGATAGGAGGACCTACCTAACCTCCATTCTGACTACACTCTCCTGTGATAGGAGGACCTACCTAACCTCCAATCTGACTACTTTCCTGTGATAGGAGGACCTACCTAACCTCCATTCTGACTACTCTCCTGTGATAGGAGGACCTACCTAATCTCCATTCTGACTACTCTCCTGTGATAGGAGGACCTACCTAACCTCCATTCTGACTACTTTCCTGTGATAGGAGGACCTACCTAACCTCCAATCTGACTACACTCTCCTGTGATAGGAGGACCTACCTAACCTCCATTCTGACTACTTTCCTGTGATAGGAGGACCTACCTAACCTCCAATCTGACTACTCTCCTGTGATAGGAGGACCTACCTAACCTCCATTCTGACTACTCTCCTGTGATAGGAGGACCTACCTAATCTCCATTCTGACTACTCTCCTGTGATAGGAGGACCTACCTAACCTCCAATCTGACTACTCTCTCCTGTGATAGGAGGACCTACCTAACCTCCATTCTGACTACTTTCCTGTGATAGGAGGACCTACCTAACCTCCAATCTGACTACACTCTCCTGTGATAGGAGGACCTACCTAACCTCCATTCTGACTACTCTCCTGTGATAGGAGGACCTACCTAACCTCCATTCTGACTACTCGCCTGTGATAGGAGGACCTACCTAACCTCCATTCTGACTACTCTCCTGTGATAGGAGGACCTACCTAACCTCCATTCTGACTACACTCACCTGTGATAGGAGGACCTACCTAACCTCCATTCTGACTACTCTCTCCTGTGATAGGAGGACCTACCTAACCTCCAATCTGACTACTCTCCTGTGATAGGAGGACCTACCTAACCTCCATTCTGACTACTTTCCTGTGATAGGAGGACCTACCTAACCTCCAATCTGACTACTCTCCTGTGATAGGAGGACCTACCTAACCTCCATTCTGACTACACTCTCCTGTGATAGGAGGACCTACCTAACCTCCAATCTGACTACTCTCCTGTGATAGGAGGACCTACCTAACCTCCATTCTGACTACACTCTCCTGTGATAGGAGGACCTACCTAACCTCCAATCTGACTACACTCTCCTGTGATAGGAGGACCTACCTAACCTCCATTCTGACTACTCTCCTGTGATAGGAGGACCTACCTAACCTCCATTCTGACTACACTCTCCTGTGATAGGAGGACCTACCTAACCTCCATTCTGACTACACTCTCCTGTGATAGGAGGACCTACCTAACCTCCATTCTGACTACTCTCCTGTGATAGGAGGACCTACCTAACCTCCATTCTGACTACTCTCCTGTGATAGGAGGACCTACCTAACCTCCATTCTGACTACTCTCCTGTGATAGGAGGACCTACCTAACCTCCATTCTGACTACTCTCTCCTGTGATAGGAGGACCTACCTAACCTCCATTCTGACTACTCTCTCCTGTGATAGGAGGACCTACCTAACCTCCATTCTGACTACTCGCCTGTGATAGGAGGACCTACCTAACCTCCATTCTGACTACTCTCCTGTGATAGGAGGACCTACCTAACCTCCATTCTGACTACTTTCCTGTGATAGGAGGACCTACCTAACCTCCAATCTGACTACTCTCCTGTGATAGGAGGACCTACCTAACCTCCATTCTGACTACACTCTCCTGTGATAGGAGGACCTACCTAACCTCCAATCTGACTACACTCTCCTGTGATAGGAGGACCTACCTAACCTCCATTCTGACTACACTCTCCTGTGATAGGAGGACCTACCTAACCTCCATTCTGACTACTCGCCTGTGATAGGAGGACCTACCTAACCTCCAATCTGACTACTCTCCTGTGATAGGAGGACCTACCTAACCTCCATTCTGACTACTCTCCTGTGATAGGAGGACCTACCTAACCTCCATTCTGACTACACTCACCTGTGATAGGAGGACCTACCTAACCTCCATTCTGACTACTTTCCTGTGATAGGAGGACCTACCTAACCTCCATTCTGACTACTCTCTCCTGTGATAGGAGGACCTACCTAACCTCCATTCTGACTACTCTCTCCTGTGATAGGAGGACCTACCTAACCTCCAATCTGACTACTCTCCTGTGATAGGAGGACCTACCTAACTTCCATTCTGACTACTCTCCTGTGATAGGAGGACCTACCTAACCTCCAATCTGACTACTCTCCTGTGATAGGAGGACCTACCTAACCTCCATTCTGACTACTCTCCTGTGATAGGAGGACCTACCTAACCTCCAATCTGACTACTCTCCTGTGATAGGAGGACCTACCTAACCTCCATTCTGACTACTCTCACCTGTGATAGGAGGACCTACCTAACCTCCATTCTGACTACTCTCCTGTGATAGGAGGACCTACCTAACCTCCATTCTGACTACTTTCCTGTAATAGGAGGACCTACCTAACCTCCATTCTGACTACACTCTCCTGTGATAGGAGGACCTACCTAACCTCCATTCTGACTACTTTCCTGTGATAGGAGGACCTACCTAACCTCCAATCTGACTACTCTCCTGTGATAGGAGGACCTACCTAACCTCCATTCTGACTACTCTCCTGTGATAGGAGGACCTACCTAACCTCCATTCTGACTACTCTCCTGTGATAGGAGGACCTACCTAACCTCCAATCTGACTACACTCTCCTGTGATAGGAGGACCTACCTAACCTCCATTCTGACTACACTCTCCTGTGATAGGAGGACCTACCTAACCTCCATTCTGACTACTCGCCTGTGATAGGAGGACCTACCTAACCTCCATTCTGACTACTCTCCTGTGATAGGAGGACCTACCTAACCTCCATTCTGACTACACTCACCTGTGATAGGAGGACCTACCTAACCTCCATTCTGACTACTTTCCTGTGATAGGAGGACCTACCTAACCTCCATTCTGACTACTCTCTCCTGTGATAGGAGGACCTACCTAACCTCCATTCTGACTACTCTCTCCTGTGATAGGAGGACCTACCTAACCTCCAATCTGACTACTCTCCTGTGATAGGAGGACCTACCTAACCTCCATTCTGACTACTCTCCTGTGATAGGAGGACCTACCTAATCTCCAATCTGACTACTCTCCTGTGATAGGAGGACCTACCTAACCTCCATTCTGACTACTCTCCTGTGATAGGAGGACCTACCTAACCTCCAATCTGACTACTCTCCTGTGATAGGAGGACCTACCTAACCTCCATTCTGACTACTCTCCTGTGATAGGAGGACCTACCTAACCTCCATTCTGACTACTCTCACCTGTGATAGGAGGACCTACCTAACTTCCATTCTGACTACTCTCCTGTGATAGGAGGACCTACCTAACCTCCAATCTGACTACTCGCCTGTGATAGGAGGACCTACCTAACCTCCATTCTGACTACTCTCTCCTGTGATAGGAGGACCTACCTAACCTCCATTCTGACTACACTCACCTGTGATAGGAGGACCTACCTAACCTCCATTCTGACTACTTTCCTGTGATAGGAGGACCTACCTAACCTCCATTCTGACTACTCTCTCCTGTGATAGGAGGACCTACCTAACCTCCAATCTGACTACTCTCCTGTGATAGGAGGACCTACCTAACTTCCATTCTGACTACTCTCCTGTGATAGGAGGACCTACCTAACCTCCAATCTGACTACTCTCCTGTGATAGGAGGACCTACCTAACCTCCATTCTGACTACTCTCCTGTGATAGGAGGACCTACCTAACCTCCAATCTGACTACTCTCCTGTGATAGGAGGACCTACCTAACCTCCATTCTGACTACACTCTCCTGTGATAGGAGGACCTACCTAACCTCCATTCTGACTACTCTCACCTGTGATAGGAGGACCTACCTAACCTCCATTCTGACTACTTTCCTGTGATAGGAGGACCTACCTAACCTCCATTCTGACTACACTCTCCTGTGATAGGAGGACCTACCTAACCTCCATTCTGACTACACTCTCCTGTGATAGGAGGACCTACCTAACCTCCATTCTGACTACTCTCACCTGTGATAGGAGGACCTACCTAACCTCCATTCTGACTACTTTCCTGTGATAGGAGGACCTACCTAACCTCCATTCTGACTACTCTCCTGTGATAGGAGGACCTACCTAACCTCCATTCTGACTACACTCTCCTGTGATAGGAGGACCTACCTAACCTCCATTCTGACTACTCTCTCCTGTGATAGGAGGACCTACCTAACCTCCATTCTGACTACTCTCCTGTGATAGGAGGACCTACCTAACCTCCATTCTGACTACTCTCCTGTGATAGGAGGACCTACCTAATCTCCAATCTGACTACTCTCCTGTGATAGGAGGACCTACCTAATCTCCAATCTGACTACACTCTCCTGTGATAGGAGGACCTACCTAACCTCCATTCTGACTACTTTCCTGTGATAGGAGGACCTACCTAACCTCCAATCTGACTACTCTCCTGTGATAGGAGGACCTACCTAACCTCCAATCTGACTACTCTCCTGTGATAGGAGGACCTACCTAACCTCCATTCTGACTACTCTCTCCTGTGATAGGAGGACCTACCTAACCTCCATTCTGACTACTTTCCTGTGATAGGAGGACCTACCTAACCTCCATTCTGACTACTTTCCTGTGATAGGAGGACCTACCTAACCTCCATTCTGACTACACTCCTGTGATAGGAGGACCTACCTAACCTCCAATCTGACTACTCTCTCCTGTGATAGGAGGACCTACCTAACCTCCAATCTGACTACTCTCCTGTGATAGGAGGACCTACCTAACCTCCATTCTGACTACTCTCCTGTGATAGGAGGACCTACCTAACCTCCATTCTGACTACTCTCCTGTGATAGGAGGACCTACCTAACCTCCATTCTGACTACACTCACCTGTGATAGGAGGACCTACCTAACCTCCATTCTGACTACTTTCCTGTGATAGGAGGACCTACCTAATCTCCAATCTGACTACTCTCCTGTGATAGGAGGACCTACCTAACCTCCATTCTGACTACTCTCCTGTGATAGGAGGACCTACCTAACCTCCATTCTGACTACACTCACCTGTGATAGGAGGACCTACCTAACCTCCATTCTGACTACTCTCTCCTGTGATAGGAGGACCTACCTAACCTCCATTCTGACTACTCTCTCCTGTGATAGGAGGACCTACCTAACCTCCAATCTGACTACTCTCCCCTGTGATAGGAGGACCTACCTAACCTCCATTCTGACTACTCTCCTGTGATAGGAGGACCTACCTAACCTCCATTCTGACTACTCTCCTGTGATAGGAGGACCTACCTAACCTCCATTCTGACTACACTCTCCTGTGATAGGAGGACCTACCTAACCTCCATTCTGACTACTCTCTCCTGTGATAGGAGGACCTACCTAACCTCCAATCTGACTACTCTCCTGTGATAGGAGGACCTACCTAACCTCCATTCTGACTACTCTCCTGTGATAGGAGGACCTACCTAACCTCCATTCTGACTACACTCTCCTGTGATAGGAGGACCTACCTAACCTCCATTCTGACTACACTCTCCTGTGATAGGAGGACCTACCTAACCTCCATTCTGACTACTCGCCTGTGATAGGAGGACCTACCTAACCTCCATTCTGACTACACTCTCCTGTGATAGGAGGACCTACCTAACCTCCAATCTGACTACACTCTCCTGTGATAGGAGGACCTACCTAACCTCCATTCTGACTACACTCTCCTGTGATAGGAGGACCTACCTAACCTCCATTCTGACTACTCTCCTGTGATAGGAGGACCTACCTAACCTCCATTCTGACTACTTTCCTGTGATAGGAGGACCTACCTAACCTCCATTCTGACTACTCTCTCCTGTGATAGGAGGACCTACCTAACCTCCAATCTGACTACTCTCCTGTGATAGGAAGACCTACCTAACCTCCATTCTGACTACTCTCTCCTGTGATAGGAGGACCTACCTAACCTCCATTCTGACTACTCTCCTGTGATAGGAGGACCTACCTAACCTCCATTCTGACTACTCTCTCCTGTGATAGGAGGACCTACCTAACCTCCATTCTGACTACTCTCCTGTGATAGGAGGACCTACCTAACCTCCAATCTGACTACACTCTCCTGTGATAGGAGGACCTACCTAACCTCCAATCTGACTACTCTCCTGTGATAGGAGGACCTACCTAACCTCCATTCTGACTACTCTCCTGTGATAGGAGGACCTACCTAACCTCCAATCTGACTACTCTCTCCTGTGATAGGAGGACCTACCTAACCTCCATTCTGACTACACTCTCCTGTGATAGGAGGACCTACCTAACCTCCATTCTGACTACACTCTCCTGTGATAGGAGGACCTACCTAACCTCCATTCTGACTACTCTCTCCTGTGATAGGAGGACCTACCTAACCTCCAATCTGACTACTCTCCTGTGATAGGAGGACCTACCTAACCTCCATTCTGACTACTCTCCTGTGATAGGAGGACCTACCTAACCTCCATTCTGACTACTCTCTCCTGTGATAGGAGGACCTACCTAACCTCCATTCTGACTACTCTCTCCTGTGATAGGAGGACCTACCTAACCTCCATTCTGACTACTCTCTCCTGTGATAGGAGGACCTACCTAACCTCCATTCTGACTACTCGCCTGTGATAGGAGGACCTACCTAACCTCCATTCTGACTACTCTCCTGTGATAGGAGGACCTACCTAACCTCCATTCTGACTACTCTCTCCTGTGATAGGAGGACCTACCTAACCTCCATTCTGACTACTCTCTCCTGTGATAGGAGGACCTACCTAACCTCCATTCTGACTACTCTCCTGTGATAGGAGGACCTACCTAACCTCCAATCTGACTACTCTCCTGTGATAGGAGGACCTACCTAACCTCCAATCTGACTACTCTCCTGTGATAGGAGGACCTACCTAACCTCCAATCTGACTACTCTCTCCTGTGATAGGAGGACCTACCTAACCTCCATTCTGACTACACTCTCCTGTGATAGGAGGACCTACCTAACCTCCATTCGGACTACTCTCCTGTGATAGGAGGACCTACCTAACCTCCATTCTGACTACTCTCCTGTGATAGGAGGACCTACCTAATCTCCAATCTGACTACTCTCCTGTGATAGGAGGACCTACCTAACCTCCATTCTGACTACTCTCCTGTGATAGGAGGACCTACCTAACCTCCATTCTGACTACTCTCCTGTGATAGGAGGACCTACCTAACCTCCATTCTGACTACTCTCCTGTGATAGGAGGACCTACCTAACCTCCACTCTGACTACTCGCCTGTGATAGGAGGACCTACCTAACCTCCAATCTGACTACACTCTCCTGTGATAGGAGGACCTACCTAACCTCCAATCTGACTACTCTCCTGTGATAGGAGGACCTACCTAACCTCCATTCTGACTACTTTCCTGTGATAGGAGGACCTACCTAACCTCCAATCTGACTACACTCTCCTGTGATAGGAGGACCTACCTAACCTCCATTCTGACTACTCTCTCCTGTGATAGGAGGACCTACCTAACCTCCATTCTGACTACACTCTCCTGTGATAGGAGGACCTACCTAACCTCCATTCTGACTACTCTCTCCTGTGATAGGAGGACCTACCTAACCTCCATTCTGACTACACTCTCCTGTGATAGGAGGACCTACCTAACCTCCATTCTGACTACACTCTCCTGTGATAGGAGGACCTACCTAACCTCCAATCTGACTACTTTCCTGTGATAGGAGGACCTACCTAACCTCCATTCTGACTACTCTCCTGTGATAGGAGGACCTACCTAATCTCCATTCTGACTACTCTCCTGTGATAGGAGGACCTACCTAACCTCCATTCTGACTACTTTCCTGTGATAGGAGGACCTACCTAACCTCCATTCTGACTACTTTCCTGTGATAGGAGGACCTACCTAACCTCCAATCTGACTACACTCTCCTGTGATAGGAGGACCTACCTAACCTCCATTCTGACTACTTTCCTGTGATAGGAGGACCTACCTAACCTCCAATCTGACTACTCTCTCCTGTGATAGGAGGACCTACCTAACCTCCAATCTGACTACTCTCCTGTGATAGGAGGACCTACCTAACCTCCATTCTGACTACTCTCCTGTGATAGGAGGACCTACCTAACCTCCATTCTGACTACTCGCCTGTGATAGGAGGACCTACCTAACCTCCATTCTGACTACTCTCCTGTGATAGGAGGACCTACCTAACCTCCATTCTGACTACACTCACCTGTGATAGGAGGACCTACCTAACCTCCATTCTGACTACTCTCTCCTGTGATAGGAGGACCTACCTAACCTCCAATCTGACTACTCTCCTGTGATAGGAGGACCTACCTAACCTCCATTCTGACTACTTTCCTGTGATAGGAGGACCTACCTAACCTCCAATCTGACTACTCTCCTGTGATAGGAGGACCTACCTAACCTCCATTCTGACTACACTCTCCTGTGATAGGAGGACCTACCTAACCTCCAATCTGACTACTCTCCTGTGATAGGAGGACCTACCTAACCTCCATTCTGACTACACTCTCCTGTGATAGGAGGACCTACCTAACCTCCAATCTGACTACACTCTCCTGTGATAGGAGGACCTACCTAACCTCCATTCTGACTACTCTCCTGTGATAGGAGGACCTACCTAACCTCCATTCTGACTACACTCTCCTGTGATAGGAGGACCTACCTAACCTCCATTCTGACTACTCTCTCCTGTGATAGGAGGACCTACCTAACCTCCATTCTGACTACTCTCTCCTGTGATAGGAGGACCTACCTAACCTCCATTCTGACTACTCTCCTGTGATAGGAGGACCTACCTAACCTCCATTCTGACTACTCTCCTGTGATAGGAGGACCTACCTAACCTCCATTCTGACTACACTCACCTGTGATAGGAGGACCTACCTAACCTCCATTCTGACTACTTTCCTGTGATAGGAGGACCTACCTAACCTCCAATCTGACTACACTCTCCTGTGATAGGAGGACCTACCTAACCTCCATTCTGACTACTCTCCTGTGATAGGAGGACCTACCTAACCTCCATTCTGACTACACTCTCCTGTGATAGGAGGACCTACCTAACCTCCATTCTGACTACACTCTCCTGTGATAGGAGGACCTACCTAACCTCCATTCTGACTACTCTCCCCTGTGATAGGAGGACCTACCTAACCTCCATTCTGACTACTCTCCTGTGATAGGAGGACCTACCTAACCTCCATTCTGACTACTTTCCTGTGATAGGAGGACCTACCTAACCTCCATTCTGACTACTCTCCTGTGATAGGAGGACCTACCTAACCTCCATTCTGACTACTTTCCTGTGATAGGAGGACCTACCTAACCTCCAATCTGACTACACTCTCTTGTTATAGGAGGACCTACCTAACCTCCAATCTGACTACACTCTCCTGTGATAGGAGGACCTACCTAACCTCCATTCTGACTACTCTCTCCTGTGATAGGAGGACCTACCTAACCTCCATTCTGACTACTCTCCCCTGTGATAGGAGGACCTACCTAACCTCCATTCTGACTACTCTCCTGTGATAGCAGGACCTACCTAACCTCCATTCTGACTACTTTCCTGTGATAGGAGGACCTACCTAACCTCCATTCTGACTACTTTCCTGTGATAGGAGGACCTACCTAACCTCCATTCTGACTACACTCCTGTGATAGGAGGACCTACCTAACCTCCATTCTGACTACACTCCCCTGTGATAGGAGGACCTACCTAACCTCCATTCTGACTACTCTCCTGTGATAGGAGGACCTACCTAACCTCCATTCTGACTACTCTCCTGTGATAGGAGGACCTACCTAACCTCCATTCTGACTACACTCTCCTGTGATAGGAGGACCTACCTAACCTCCATTCTGACTACTCTCCTGTGATAGGAGGACCTACCTAATCTCCAATCTGACTACACTCTCCTGTGATAGGAGGACCTACCTAACCTCCAATCTGACTACTCTCTCCTGTGATAGGAGGACCTACCTAACCTCCAATCTGACTACTCTCCCCTGTGATAGGAGGACCTACCTAACCTCCATTCTGACTACTCTCTCCTGTGATAGGAGGACCTACCTAACCTCCAATCTGACTACTCTCTCCTGTGATAGGAGGACCTACCTAACCTCCAATCTGACTACTCTCCTGTGATAGGAGGACCTACCTAACCTCCAATCTGACTACTTTCCTGTGATAGGAGGACCTACCTAACCTCCATTCTGACTACTCTCCTGTGATAGGAGGACCTACCTAATCTCCATTCTGACTACTCTCCTGTGATAGGAGGACCTACCTAACCTCCAATCTGACTACTCTCCTGTGATAGGAGGACCTACCTAATCTCCAATCTGACTACTCTCCTGTGATAGGAGGACCTACCTAATCTCCATTCTGACTACACTCTCCTGTGATAGGAGGACCTACCTAACCTCCATTCTGACTACTCTCCTGTGATAGGAGGACCTACCTAACCTCCAATCTGACTACTTTCCTGTGATAGGAGGACCTACCTAACCTCCATTCTGACTACTCTCCTGTGATAGGAGGACCTACCTAATCTCCAATCTGACTACTCTCCTGTGATAGGAGGACCTACCTAACCTCCATTCTGAATACTCTCTCCTGTGATAGGAGGACCTACCTAACCTCCATTCTGACTACACTCTCCTGTGATAGGAGGACCTACCTAACCTCCATTCTGACTACTCTCTCCTGTGATAGGAGGACCTACCTAACCTCCAATCTGACTACTCTCTCCTGTGATAGGAGGACCTACCTAACCTCCAATCTGACTACTCTCTCCTGTGATAGGAGGACCTACCTAACCTCCAATCTGACTACTCTCCCCTGTGATAGGAGGACCTACCTAACCTCCATTCTGACTACACTCTCCTGTGATAGGAGGACCTACCTAACCTCCATTCTGACTACACTCTCCTGTGATAGGAGGACCTACCTAACCTCCATTCTGACTACACTCTCCTGTGATAGGAGGACCTACCTAACCTCCAATCTGACTACTCTCCTGTGATAGGAGGACCTACCTAACCTCCATTCTGACTACTCTCTCCTGTGATAGGAGGACCTACCTAATCTCCATTCTGACTACTTTCCTGTGATAGGAGGACCTACCTAACCTCCAATCTGACTACTCTCCTGTGATAGGAGGACCTACCTAACCTCCAATCTGACTACTTTCCTGTGATAGGAGGACCTACCTAACCTCCAATCTGACTACTCTCCTGTGATAGGAGGACCTACCTAACCTCCATTCTGACTACTCTCCTGTGATAGGAGGACCTACCTAACCTCCATTCTGACTACACTCTCCTGTGATAGGAGGACCTACCTAACCTCCAATCTGACTACTCTCCTGTGATAGGAGGACCTACCTAACCTCCATTCTGACTACACTCTCCTGTGATAGGAGGACCTACCTAACCTCCAATCTGACTACTCTCCTGTGATAGGAGGACCTACCTAACCTCCATTCTGACTACTCTCCTGTGATAGGAGGACCTACCTAACCTCCATTCTGACTACTCTCACCTGTGATAGGAGGACCTACCTAACCTCCATTCTGACTACACTCTCCTGTGATAGGAGGACCTACCTAACCTCCATTCTGACTACTCTCCTGTGATAGGAGGACCTACCTAACCTCCATTCTGACTACACTCTCCTGTGATAGGAGGACCTACCTAACCTCCATTCTGACTACTTTCCTGTGATAGGAGGACCTACCTAATCTCCAATCTGACTACTCTCCTGTGATAGGAGGACCTACCTAATCTCCATTCTGACTACTCTCTCCTGTGATAGGAGGACCTACCTAACCTCCATTCTGACTACTCTCCTGTGATAGGAGGACCTACCTAACCTCCATTCTGACTACTCTCCTGTGATAGGAGGACCTACCTAACCTCCATTCTGACTACACTCTCCTGTGATAGGAGGACCTACCTAACCTCCATTCTGACTACTCTCCTGTGATAGGAGGACCTACCTAACCTCCATTCTGACTACACTCTCCTGTGATAGGAGGACCTACCTAACCTCCATTCTGACTACTCTCCTGTGATAGGAGGACCTACCTAACCTCCATTCTGACTACACTCTCCTGTGATAGGAGGACCTACCTAACCTCCATTCTGACTACTTTCCTGTGATAGGAGGACCTACCTAACCTCCAATCTGACTACTCTCTCCTGTGATAGGAGGACCTACCTAACCTCCAATCTGACTACTTTCCTGTGATAGGAGGACCTACCTAACCTCCATTCTGACTACTCTCCTGTGATAGGAGGACCTACCTAATCTCCATTCTGACTACACTCCTGTGATAGGAGGACCTACCTAACCTCCAATCTGACTACACTCTCCTGTGATAGGAGGACCTACCTAACCTCCATTCTGACTACACTCTCCTGTGATAGGAGGACCTACCTAACCTCCATTCTGACTACTTTCCTGTGATAGGAGGACCTACCTAATCTCCAATCTGACTACACTCTCCTGTGATAGGAGGACCTACCTAACCTCCATTCTGACTACTCTCCTGTGATAGGAGGACCTACCTAATCTCCAATCTGACTACACTCTCCTGTGATAGGAGGACCTACCTAACCTCCATTCTGACTACACTCTCCTGTGATAGGAGGACCTACCTAACCTCCATTCTGACTACTCTCCTGTGATAGGAGGACCTACCTAACCTCCATTCTGACTACACTCCTGTAATAGGAGGACCTACCTAACCTCCATTCTGACTACTCTCTCCTGTGATAGGAGGACCTACCTAACCTCCATTCTGACTACACTCCTGTAATAGGAGGACCTACCTAACCTCCATTCTGACTACTTTCCTGTGATAGGAGGACCTACCTAACCTCCAATCTGACTACTCTCCTGTGATAGGAGGACCTACCTAACCTCCAATCTGACTACTCTCCTGTGATAGGAGGACCTACCTAACCTCCATTCTGACTACTCTCTCCTGTGATAGGAGGACCTACCTAACCTCCAATCTGACTACACTCTCCTGTGATAGGAGGACCTACCTAACCTCCATTCTGACTACACTCTCCTGTGATAGGAGGACCTACCTAACCTCCATTCTGACTACACTCTCCTGTGATAGGAGGACCTACCTAACCTCCATTCTGACTACTCTCTCCTGTGATAGGAGGACCTACCTAACCTCCAATCTGACTACTCTCCTGTGATAGGAGGACCTACCTAACCTCCAATCTGACTACACTCTCCTGTGATAGGAGGACCTACCTAACCTCCATTCTGACTACTCTCTCCTGTGATAGGAGGACCTACCTAACCTCCATTCTGACTACTCTCTCCTGTGATAGGAGGACCTACCTAACCTCCATTCTGACTACTCTCTCCTGTGATAGGAGGACCTACCTAACCTCCATTCTGACTACTCTCTCCTGTGATAGGAGGACCTACCTAACCTCCATTCTGACTACTCTCTCCTGTGATAGGAGGACCTACCTAACCTCCATTCTGACTACTCTCCTGTGATAGGAGGACCTACCTAACCTCCATTCTGACTACACTCTCCTGTGATAGGAGGACCTACCTAACCTCCATTCTGACTACACTCCTGTAATAGGAGGACCTACCTAACCTCCAATCTGACTACACTCTCCTGTGATAGGAGGACCTACCTAACCTCCATTCTGACTACTCTCCTGTGATAGGAGGACCTACCTAACCTCCATTCTGACTACACTCTCCTGTGATAGGAGGACCTACCTAACCTCCATTCTGACTACACTCTCCTGTGATAGGAGGACCTACCTAACCTCCATTCTGACTACTCTCCTGTGATAGGAGGACCTACCTAACCTCCATTCTGACTACTCTCCTGTGATAGGAGGACCTACCTAATCTCCAATCTGACTACACTCTCCTGTGATAGGAGGACCTACCTAACCTCCATTCTGACTACTCTCTCCTGTGATAGGAGGACCTACCTAACCTCCATTCTGACTACACTCTCCTGTGATAGGAGGACCTACCTAACCTCCATTCTGACTACTCTCTCCTGTGATAGGAGGACCTACCTAACCTCCATTCTGACGACTATCCTGTGATAGGAGGACCTACCTAACCTCCAATCTGACTACTCTCCTGTGATAGGAGGACCTACCTAACCTCCATTCTGACTACTTTCCTGTAATAGGAGGACCTACCTAACCTCCAATCTGACTACTCTCCTGTGATAGGAGGACCTACCTAACCTCCAATCTGACTACACTCTCCTGTGATAGGAGGACCTACCTAATCTCCATTCTGACTACACTCTCCTGTGATAGGAGGACCTACCTAACCTCCAATCTGACTACTCTCCTGTGATAGGAGGACCTACCTAACCTCCATTCTGACTACACTCCTGTAATAGGAGGACCTACCTAACCTCCATTCTGACTACACTCTCCTGTGATAGGAGGACCTACCTAACCTCCATTCTGACTACTCTCCTGTGATAGGAGGACCTACCTAATCTCCAATCTGACTACTCTCTCCTGTGATAGGAGGACCTACCTAACCTCCATTCTGACTACACTCTCCTGTGATAGGAGGACCTACCTAACCTCCATTCTGACTACACTCTCCTGTGATAGGAGGACCTACCTAACCTCCATTCTGACTACTCGCCTGTGATAGGAGGACCTACCTAACCTCCATTCTGACTACTCTCCTGTGATAGGAGGACCTACCTAACCTCCATTCTGACTACACTCTCCTGTGATAGGAGGACCTACCTAATCTCCATTCTGACTACTCTCCTGTGATAGGAGGACCTACCTAACCTCCAATCTGACTACTCTCTCCTGTGATAGGAGGACCTACCTAACCTCCATTCTGACTACACTCTCCTGTGATAGGAGGACCTACCTAACCTCCATTCTGACTACTCTCTCCTGTGATAGGAGGACCTACCTAACCTCCATTCTGACTACTCTCTCCTGTGATAGGAGGACCTACCTAACCTCCATTCTGACTACTCTCCTGTGATAGGAGGACCTACCTAACCTCCATTCTGACTACTCTCTCCTGTGATAGGAGGACCTACCTAACCTCCAATCTGACTACTTTCCTGTGATAGGAGGACCTACCTAACCTCCATTCTGACTACACTCTCCTGTGATAGGAGGACCTACCTAACCTCCATTCTGACTACACTCTCCTGTGATAGGAGGACCTACCTAATCTCCAATCTGACTACTCGCCTGTGATAGGAGGACCTACCTAACCTCCATTCTGACTACACTCTCCTGTGATAGGAGGACCTACCTAACCTCCATTCTGACTACTCTCCTGTGATAGGAGGACCTACCTAACCTCCAATCTGACTACACTCGCCTGTGATAGGAGGACCTACCTAACCTCCATTCTGACTACACTCTCCTGTAATAGGAGGACCTACCTAACCTCCATTCTGACTACTCGCCTGTGATAGGAGGACCTACCTAACCTCCATTCTGACTACTCGCCTGTGATAGGAGGACCTACCTAACCTCCATTCTGACTACACTCTCCTGTGATAGGAGGACCTACCTAACCTCCATTCTGACTACTCTCCTGTGATAGGAGGACCTACCTAACCTCCAATCTGACTACACTCGCCTGTGATAGGAGGACCTACCTAACCTCCATTCTGACTACACTCTCCTGTGATAGGAGGACCTACCTAACCTCCATTCTGACTACACTCTCCTGTGATAGGAGGACCTACCTAACCTCCATTCTGACTACTTTCCTGTAATAGGAGGACCTACCTAACCTCCAATCTGACTACTCTCCTGTGATAGGAGGACCTACCTAACCTCCATTCTGACTACTCTCCTGTGATAGGAGGACCTACCTAACCTCCATTCTGACTACTCTCCTGTGATAGGAGGACCTACCTAACCTCCATTCTGACTACACTCTCCTGTGATAGGAGGACCTACCTAACCTCCATTCTGACTACTTTCCTGTGATAGGAGGACCTACCTAACCTCCATTCTGACTACACTCACCTGTGATAGGAGGACCTACCTAACCTCCATTCTGACTACTTTCCTGTAATAGGAGGACCTACCTAACCTCCATTCTGACTACACTCTCCTGTGATAGGAGGACCTACCTAACCTCCATTCTGACTACACTCTCCTGTGATAGGAGGACCTACCTAACCTCCATTCTGACTACACTCTCCTGTGATAGGAGGACCTACCTAACCTCCATTCTGACTACACTCTCCTGTGATAGGAGGACCTACCTAACCTCCATTCTGACTACACTCTCCTGTGATAGGAGGACCTACCTAACCTCCATTCTGACTACTCTCTCCTGTGATGGGAGGACCTACCTAACCTCCAATCTGACTACTCTCCTGTGATAGGAGGACCTACCTAACCTCCAATCTGACTACTCGCCTGTGATAGGAGGACCTACATAACCTCCATTCTGACTACTCTCCTGTAATAGGAGGACCTACCTAACCTCCATTCTGACTACTCACCTGTAATAGGAGGACCTACCTAACATCCAATCTGACTACTTTCCTGTGATAGGAGGACCTACCTAACCTCCAATCTGACTACACTCTCCTGTGATAGGAGGACCTACCTAACCTCCATTCTGACTACTCTCCCCTGTGATAGGAGGACCTACCTAACCTCCAATCTGACTACTCTCTCCTGTGATAGGAGGACCTACCTAACCTCCATTCTGACTACTCTCCCCTGTGATAGGAGGACCTACCTAACCTCCATTCTGACTACTCTCCTGTGATAGCAGGACCTACCTAACCTCCATTCTGACTACTTTCCTGTGATAGGAGGACCTACCTAACCTCCATTCTGACTACTTTCCTGTGATAGGAGGACCTACCTAACCTCCATTCTGACTACACTCTCCTGTGATAGGAGGACCTACCTAACCTCCATTCTGACTACTCTCCTGTGATAGGAGGACCTACCTAACCTCCATTCTGACTACACTCCCCTGTGATAGGAGGACCTACCTAACCTCCATTCTGACTACTCTCCTGTGATAGGAGGACCTACCTAACCTCCATTCTGACTACTCTCCTGTGATAGGAGGACCTACCTAACCTCCATTCTGACTACACTCTCCTGTGATAGGAGGACCTACCTAACCTCCATTCTGACTACTCTCCTGTGATAGGAGGACCTACCTAACCTCCATTCTGACTACACTCTCCTGTGATAGGAGGACCTACCTAACCTCCATTCTGACTACTCTCCTGTGATAGGAGGACCTACCTAACCTCCAATCTGACTACTCTCTCCTGTGATAGGAGGACCTACCTAACCTCCAATCTGACTACTCTCCCCTGTGATAGGAGGACCTACCTAACCTCCATTCTGACTACTCTCTCCTGTGATAGGAGGACCTACCTAACCTCCAATCTGACTACTCTCTCCTGTGATAGGAGGACCTACCTAACCTCCAATCTGACTACTCTCCTGTGATAGGAGGACCTACCTAACCTCCAATCTGACTACTTTCCTGTGATAGGAGGACCTACCTAACCTCCAATCTGACTACTCTCCTGTGATAGGAGGACCTACCTAACCTCCATTCTGACTACACTCTCCTGTGATAGGAGGACCTACCTAACCTCCATTCTGACTACACTCTCCTGTGATAGGAGGACCTACCTAACCTCCAATCTGACTACTTTCCTGTGATAGGAGGACCTACCTAACCTCCATTCTGACTACTCTCCTGTGATAGGAGGACCTACCTAATCTCCATTCTGACTACTCTCCTGTGATAGGAGGACCTACCTAACCTCCAATCTGACTACTCTCCTGTGATAGGAGGACCTACCTAATCTCCATTCTGACTACACTCTCCTGTGATAGGAGGACCTACCTAACCTCCATTCTGACTACTCTCCTGTGATAGGAGGACCTACCTAACCTCCAATCTGACTACTTTCCTGTAATAGGAGGACCTACCTAACCTCCATTCTGACTACTCGCCTGTGATAGGAGGACCTACCTAACCTCCATTCTGACTACTCGCCTGTGATAGGAGGACCTACCTAACCTCCATTCTGACTACTTTCCTGTAATAGGAGGACCTACCTAACCTCCAATCTGACTACACTCTCCTGTGATAGGAGGACCTACCTAACCTCCATTCTGACTACTTTCCTGTAATAGGAGGACCTACCTAACCTCCATTCTGACTACTCGCCTGTGATAGGAGGACCTACCTAACCTCCATTCTGACTACTCGCCTGTGATAGGAGGACCTACCTAACCTCCATTCTGACTACACTCTCCTGTGATAGGAGGACCTACCTAACCTCCATTCTGACTACTCTCTCCTGTGATAGGAGGACCTACCTAACCTCCAATCTGACTACACTCGCCTGTGATAGGAGGACCTACCTAACCTCCATTCTGACTACACTCTCCTGTGATAGGAGGACCTACCTAACCTCCATTCTGACTACACTCTCCTGTGATAGGAGGACCTACCTAACCTCCATTCTGACTACTTTCCTGTAATAGGAGGACCTACCTAACCTCCAATCTGACTACTCTCCTGTGATAGGAGGACCTACCTAACCTCCATTCTGACTACTCTCCTGTGATAGGAGGACCTACCTAACCTCCATTCTGACTACTCTCCTGTGATAGGAGGACCTACCTAACCTCCATTCTGACTACACTCTCCTGTGATAGGAGGACCTACCTAACCTCCATTCTGACTACTTTCCTGTGATAGGAGGACCTACCTAACCTCCATTCTGACTACACTCACCTGTGATAGGAGGACCTACCTAACCTCCAATCTGACTACACTCACCTGTGATAGGAGGACCTACCTAACCTCCATTCTGACTACACTCACCTGTGATAGGAGGACCTACCTAACCTCCAATCTGACTACACTCGCCTGTGATAGGAGGACCTACCTAACCTCCATTCTGACTACTTTCCTGTAATAGGAGGACCTACCTAACCTCCAATCTGACTACACTCACCTGTGATAGGAGGACCTACCTAACCTCCATTCTGACTACACTCACCTGTGATAGGAGGACCTACCTAACCTCCAATCTGACTACACTCACCTGTGATAGGAGGACCTACCTAACCTCCATTCTGACTACACTCACCTGTGATAGGAGGACCTACCTAACCTCCATTCTGACTACACTCTCCTGTGATAGGAGGACCTACCTAACCTCCATTCTGACTACACTCTCCTGTGATAGGAGGACCTACCTAACCTCCATTCTGACTACACTCTCCTGTGATAGGAGGACCTACCTAACCTCCATTCTGACTACTCTCTCCTGTGATGGGAGGACCTACCTAACCTCCAATCTGACTACACTCGCCTGTGATAGGAGGACCTACATAACCTCCATTCTGACTACTCTCCTGTAATAGGAGGACCTACCTAACCTCCATTCTGACTACTCACCTGTAATAGGAGGACCTACCTAACATCCAATCTGACTACTTTCCTGTGATAGGAGGACCTACCTAACCTCCAATCTGACTACACTCTCTTGTTATAGGAGGACCTACCTAACCTCCAATCTGACTACACTCTCCTGTGATAGGAGGACCTACCTAACCTCCATTCTGACTACTCTCCCCTGTGATAGGAGGACCTACCTAACCTCCAATCTGACTACTCTCTCCTGTGATAGGAGGACCTACCTAACCTCCATTCTGACTACTCTCCCCTGTGATAGGAGGACCTACCTAACCTCCATTCTGACTACTCTCCTGTGATAGCAGGACCTACCTAACCTCCATTCTGACTACTTTCCTGTGATAGGAGGACCTACCTAACCTCCATTCTGACTACTTTCCTGTGATAGGAGGACCTACCTAACCTCCATTCTGACTACACTCCTGTGATAGGAGGACCTACCTAACCTCCATTCTGACTACACTCCCCTGTGATAGGAGGACCTACCTAACCTCCATTCTGACTACTCTCCTGTGATAGGAGGACCTACCTAACCTCCATTCTGACTACTCTCCTGTGATAGGAGGACCTACCTAACCTCCATTCTGACTACACTCTCCTGTGATAGGAGGACCTACCTAACCTCCATTCTGACTACTCTCCTGTGATAGGAGGACCTACCTAACCTCCAATCTGACTACTCTCCCCTGTGATAGGAGGACCTACCTAACCTCCATTCTGACTACTCTCTCCTGTGATAGGAGGACCTACCTAACCTCCAATCTGACTACTCTCTCCTGTGATAGGAGGACCTACCTAACCTCCAATCTGACTACTCTCCTGTGATAGGAGGACCTACCTAACCTCCAATCTGACTACTTTCCTGTGATAGGAGGACCTACCTAACCTCCAATCTGACTACTCTCCTGTGATAGGAGGACCTACCTAACCTCCATTCTGACTACACTCTCCTGTGATAGGAGGACCTACCTAACCTCCATTCTGACTACACTCTCCTGTGATAGGAGGACCTACCTAACCTCCAATCTGACTACTTTCCTGTGATAGGAGGACCTACCTAACCTCCATTCTGACTACTCTCCTGTGATAGGAGGACCTACCTAATCTCCATTCTGACTACTCTCCTGTGATAGGAGGACCTACCTAACCTCCAATCTGACTACTCTCCTGTGATAGGAGGACCTACCTAATCTCCATTCTGACTACACTCTCCTGTGATAGGAGGACCTACCTAACCTCCATTCTGACTACTCTCCTGTGATAGGAGGACCTACCTAACCTCCAATCTGACTACTTTCCTGTGATAGGAGGACCTACCTAACCTCCATTCTGACTACTCTCCTGTGATAGGAGGACCTACCTAACCTCCATTCTGACTACTTTCCTGTGATAGGAGGACCTACCTAATCTCCAATCTGACTACTCTCCTGTGATAGGAGGACCTACCTAATCTCCAATCTGACTACACTCTCCTGTGATAGGAGGACCTACCTAACCTCCATTCTGACTACACTCTCCTGTGATAGGAGGACCTACCTAACCTCCATTCTGACTACTCTCTCCTGTGATAGGAGGACCTACCTAACCTCCAATCTGACTACTCTCTCCTGTGATAGGAGGACCTACCTAACCTCCAATCTGACTACTCTCTCCTGTGATAGGAGGACCTACCTAACCTCCAATCTGACTACTCTCCCCTGTGATAGGAGGACCTACCTAACCTCCATTCTGACTACACTCTCCTGTGATAGGAGGACCTACCTAACCTCCATTCTGACTACACTCTCCTGTGATAGGAGGACCTACCTAACCTCCATTCTGACTACACTCTCCTGTGATAGGAGGACCTACCTAACCTCCAATCTGACTACTCTCCTGTGATAGGAGGACCTACCTAATCTCCATTCTGACTACTTTCCTGTGATAGGAGGACCTACCTAATCTCCATTCTGACTACTTTCCTGTGATAGGAGGACCTACCTAACCTCCAATCTGACTACTCTCCTGTGATAGGAGGACCTACCTAACCTCCAATCTGACTACTTTCCTGTGATAGGAGGACCTACCTAACCTCCAATCTGACTACTCTCCTGTGATAGGAGGACCTACCTAACCTCCATTCTGACTACACTCTCCTGTGATAGGAGGACCTACCTAACCTCCATTCTGACTACACTCTCCTGTGATAGGAGGACCTACCTAACCTCCAATCTGACTACTCTCCTGTGATAGGAGGACCTACCTAACCTCCATTCTGACTACACTCTCCTGTGATAGGAGGACCTACCTAACCTCCATTCTGACTACACTCTCCTGTGATAGGAGGACCTACCTAACCTCCAATCTGACTACTCTCCTGTGATAGGAGGACCTACCTAACCTCCATTCTGACTACTCTCCTGTGATAGGAGGACCTACCTAACCTCCATTCTGACTACTCTCACCTGTGATAGGAGGACCTACCTAACTTCCATTCTGACTACTCTCCTGTGATAGGAGGACCTACCTAACCTCCATTCTGACTACACTCTCCTGTGATAGGAGGACCTACCTAACCTCCATTCTGACTACTTTCCTGTGATAGGAGGACCTACCTAATCTCCAATCTGACTACTCTCCTGTGATAGGAGGACCTACCTAATCTCCATTCTGACTACTCTCTCCTGTGATAGGAGGACCTACCTAACCTCCATTCTGACTACTCTCCTGTGATAGGAGGACCTACCTAACCTCCATTCTGACTACTCTCCTGTGATAGGAGGACCTACCTAACCTCCATTCTGACTACACTCTCCTGTGATAGGAGGACCTACCTAACCTCCATTCTGACTACTCTCCTGTGATAGGAGGACCTACCTAACCTCCATTCTGACTACACTCTCCTGTGATAGGAGGACCTACCTAACCTCCATTCTGACTACACTCTCCTGTGATAGGAGGACCTACCTAACCTCCATTCTGACTACTCTCCTGTGATAGGAGGACCTACCTAACCTCCATTCTGACTACTCTCTCCTGTGATAGGAGGACCTACCTAACCTCCATTCTGACTACACTCCCCTGTGATAGGAGGACCTACCTAACCTCCATTCTGACTACTCTCTCCTGTGATAGGAGGACCTACCTAACCTCCATTCTGACTACTCTCCTGTGATAGGAGGACCTACCTAACCTCCATTCTGACTACTCTCCTGTGATAGGAGGACCTACCTAACCTCCATTCTGACTACTCTCTCCTGTGATAGGAGGACCTACCTAACCTCCATTCTGACTACTCTCCTGTGATAGGAGGACCTACCTAACCTCCATTCTGACTACTCTCCTGTGATAGGAGGACCTACCTAACCTCCATTCTGACTACACTCTCCTGTGATAGGAGGACCTACCTAACCTCCATTCTGACTACACTCGCCTGTGATAGGAGGACCTACCTAACCTCCATTCTGACTACTTTCCTGTAATAGGAGGACCTACCTAACCTCCAATCTGACTACACTCTCCTGTGATAGGAGGACCTACCTAACCTCCATTCTGACTACTTTCCTGTAATAGGAGGACCTACCTAACCTCCATTCTGACTACTCTCCTGTGATAGGAGGACCTACCTAACCTCCATTCTGACTACTCGCCTGTGATAGGAGGACCTACCTAACCTCCATTCTGACTACACTCTCCTGTGATAGGAGGACCTACCTAACCTCCATTCTGACTACTCTCCTGTGATAGGAGGACCTACCTAACCTCCAATCTGACTACACTCGCCTGTGATAGGAGGACCTACCTAACCTCCATTCTGACTACACTCTCCTGTGATAGGAGGACCTACCTAACCTCCATTCTGACTACACTCTCCTGTGATAGGAGGACCTACCTAACCTCCATTCTGACTACTTTCCTGTAATAGGAGGACCTACCTAACCTCCAATCTGACTACTCTCCTGTGATAGGAGGACCTACCTAACCTCCATTCTGACTACTCTCCTGTGATAGGAGGACCTACCTAACCTCCATTCTGACTACTCTCCTGTGATAGGAGGACCTACCTAACCTCCATTCTGACTACACTCTCCTGTGATAGGAGGACCTACCTAACCTCCATTCTGACTACTTTCCTGTGATAGGAGGACCTACCTAACCTCCATTCTGACTACACTCACCTGTGATAGGAGGACCTACCTAACCTCCATTCTGACTACTTTCCTGTAATAGGAGGACCTACCTAACCTCCATTCTGACTACACTCTCCTGTGATAGGAGGACCTACCTAACCTCCATTCTGACTACACTCTCCTGTGATAGGAGGACCTACCTAACCTCCATTCTGACTACACTCTCCTGTGATAGGAGGACCTACCTAACCTCCATTCTGACTACACTCTCCTGTGATAGGAGGACCTACCTAACCTCCATTCTGACTACACTCTCCTGTGATAGGAGGACCTACCTAACCTCCATTCTGACTACTCTCTCCTGTGATGGGAGGACCTACCTAACCTCCAATCTGACTACTCTCCTGTGATAGGAGGACCTACCTAACCTCCAATCTGACTACTCGCCTGTGATAGGAGGACCTACATAACCTCCATTCTGACTACTCTCCTGTAATAGGAGGACCTACCTAACCTCCATTCTGACTACTCACCTGTAATAGGAGGACCTACCTAACATCCAATCTGACTACTTTCCTGTGATAGGAGGACCTACCTAACCTCCAATCTGACTACACTCTCCTGTGATAGGAGGACCTACCTAACCTCCATTCTGACTACTCTCCCCTGTGATAGGAGGACCTACCTAACCTCCAATCTGACTACTCTCTCCTGTGATAGGAGGACCTACCTAACCTCCATTCTGACTACTCTCCCCTGTGATAGGAGGACCTACCTAACCTCCATTCTGACTACTCTCCTGTGATAGCAGGACCTACCTAACCTCCATTCTGACTACTTTCCTGTGATAGGAGGACCTACCTAACCTCCATTCTGACTACTTTCCTGTGATAGGAGGACCTACCTAACCTCCATTCTGACTACACTCTCCTGTGATAGGAGGACCTACCTAACCTCCATTCTGACTACTCTCCTGTGATAGGAGGACCTACCTAACCTCCATTCTGACTACACTCCCCTGTGATAGGAGGACCTACCTAACCTCCATTCTGACTACTCTCCTGTGATAGGAGGACCTACCTAACCTCCATTCTGACTACTCTCCTGTGATAGGAGGACCTACCTAACCTCCATTCTGACTACACTCTCCTGTGATAGGAGGACCTACCTAACCTCCATTCTGACTACTCTCCTGTGATAGGAGGACCTACCTAACCTCCATTCTGACTACACTCTCCTGTGATAGGAGGACCTACCTAACCTCCATTCTGACTACTCTCCTGTGATAGGAGGACCTACCTAACCTCCAATCTGACTACTCTCTCCTGTGATAGGAGGACCTACCTAACCTCCAATCTGACTACTCTCCCCTGTGATAGGAGGACCTACCTAACCTCCATTCTGACTACTCTCTCCTGTGATAGGAGGACCTACCTAACCTCCAATCTGACTACTCTCTCCTGTGATAGGAGGACCTACCTAACCTCCAATCTGACTACTCTCCTGTGATAGGAGGACCTACCTAACCTCCAATCTGACTACTTTCCTGTGATAGGAGGACCTACCTAACCTCCAATCTGACTACTCTCCTGTGATAGGAGGACCTACCTAACCTCCATTCTGACTACACTCTCCTGTGATAGGAGGACCTACCTAACCTCCATTCTGACTACACTCTCCTGTGATAGGAGGACCTACCTAACCTCCAATCTGACTACTTTCCTGTGATAGGAGGACCTACCTAACCTCCATTCTGACTACTCTCCTGTGATAGGAGGACCTACCTAATCTCCATTCTGACTACTCTCCTGTGATAGGAGGACCTACCTAACCTCCAATCTGACTACTCTCCTGTGATAGGAGGACCTACCTAATCTCCATTCTGACTACACTCTCCTGTGATAGGAGGACCTACCTAACCTCCATTCTGACTACTCTCCTGTGATAGGAGGACCTACCTAACCTCCAATCTGACTACTTTCCTGTAATAGGAGGACCTACCTAACCTCCATTCTGACTACTCGCCTGTGATAGGAGGACCTACCTAACCTCCATTCTGACTACTCGCCTGTGATAGGAGGACCTACCTAACCTCCATTCTGACTACTTTCCTGTAATAGGAGGACCTACCTAACCTCCAATCTGACTACACTCTCCTGTGATAGGAGGACCTACCTAACCTCCATTCTGACTACTTTCCTGTAATAGGAGGACCTACCTAACCTCCATTCTGACTACTCGCCTGTGATAGGAGGACCTACCTAACCTCCATTCTGACTACTCGCCTGTGATAGGAGGACCTACCTAACCTCCATTCTGACTACACTCTCCTGTGATAGGAGGACCTACCTAACCTCCATTCTGACTACTCTCTCCTGTGATAGGAGGACCTACCTAACCTCCAATCTGACTACACTCGCCTGTGATAGGAGGACCTACCTAACCTCCATTCTGACTACACTCTCCTGTGATAGGAGGACCTACCTAACCTCCATTCTGACTACACTCTCCTGTGATAGGAGGACCTACCTAACCTCCATTCTGACTACTTTCCTGTAATAGGAGGACCTACCTAACCTCCAATCTGACTACTCTCCTGTGATAGGAGGACCTACCTAACCTCCATTCTGACTACTCTCCTGTGATAGGAGGACCTACCTAACCTCCATTCTGACTACTCTCCTGTGATAGGAGGACCTACCTAACCTCCATTCTGACTACACTCTCCTGTGATAGGAGGACCTACCTAACCTCCATTCTGACTACTTTCCTGTGATAGGAGGACCTACCTAACCTCCATTCTGACTACACTCACCTGTGATAGGAGGACCTACCTAACCTCCAATCTGACTACACTCACCTGTGATAGGAGGACCTACCTAACCTCCATTCTGACTACACTCACCTGTGATAGGAGGACCTACCTAACCTCCAATCTGACTACACTCGCCTGTGATAGGAGGACCTACCTAACCTCCATTCTGACTACTTTCCTGTAATAGGAGGACCTACCTAACCTCCAATCTGACTACACTCACCTGTGATAGGAGGACCTACCTAACCTCCATTCTGACTACACTCACCTGTGATAGGAGGACCTACCTAACCTCCAATCTGACTACACTCACCTGTGATAGGAGGACCTACCTAACCTCCATTCTGACTACACTCACCTGTGATAGGAGGACCTACCTAACCTCCATTCTGACTACACTCTCCTGTGATAGGAGGACCTACCTAACCTCCATTCTGACTACACTCTCCTGTGATAGGAGGACCTACCTAACCTCCATTCTGACTACACTCTCCTGTGATAGGAGGACCTACCTAACCTCCATTCTGACTACTCTCTCCTGTGATGGGAGGACCTACCTAACCTCCAATCTGACTACACTCGCCTGTGATAGGAGGACCTACATAACCTCCATTCTGACTACTCTCCTGTAATAGGAGGACCTACCTAACCTCCATTCTGACTACTCACCTGTAATAGGAGGACCTACCTAACATCCAATCTGACTACTTTCCTGTGATAGGAGGACCTACCTAACCTCCAATCTGACTACACTCTCTTGTTATAGGAGGACCTACCTAACCTCCAATCTGACTACACTCTCCTGTGATAGGAGGACCTACCTAACCTCCATTCTGACTACTCTCCCCTGTGATAGGAGGACCTACCTAACCTCCAATCTGACTACTCTCTCCTGTGATAGGAGGACCTACCTAACCTCCATTCTGACTACTCTCCCCTGTGATAGGAGGACCTACCTAACCTCCATTCTGACTACTCTCCTGTGATAGCAGGACCTACCTAACCTCCATTCTGACTACTTTCCTGTGATAGGAGGACCTACCTAACCTCCATTCTGACTACTTTCCTGTGATAGGAGGACCTACCTAACCTCCATTCTGACTACACTCCTGTGATAGGAGGACCTACCTAACCTCCATTCTGACTACACTCCCCTGTGATAGGAGGACCTACCTAACCTCCATTCTGACTACTCTCCTGTGATAGGAGGACCTACCTAACCTCCATTCTGACTACTCTCCTGTGATAGGAGGACCTACCTAACCTCCATTCTGACTACACTCTCCTGTGATAGGAGGACCTACCTAACCTCCATTCTGACTACTCTCCTGTGATAGGAGGACCTACCTAACCTCCAATCTGACTACTCTCCCCTGTGATAGGAGGACCTACCTAACCTCCATTCTGACTACTCTCTCCTGTGATAGGAGGACCTACCTAACCTCCAATCTGACTACTCTCTCCTGTGATAGGAGGACCTACCTAACCTCCAATCTGACTACTCTCCTGTGATAGGAGGACCTACCTAACCTCCAATCTGACTACTTTCCTGTGATAGGAGGACCTACCTAACCTCCAATCTGACTACTCTCCTGTGATAGGAGGACCTACCTAACCTCCATTCTGACTACACTCTCCTGTGATAGGAGGACCTACCTAACCTCCATTCTGACTACACTCTCCTGTGATAGGAGGACCTACCTAACCTCCAATCTGACTACTTTCCTGTGATAGGAGGACCTACCTAACCTCCATTCTGACTACTCTCCTGTGATAGGAGGACCTACCTAATCTCCATTCTGACTACTCTCCTGTGATAGGAGGACCTACCTAACCTCCAATCTGACTACTCTCCTGTGATAGGAGGACCTACCTAATCTCCATTCTGACTACACTCTCCTGTGATAGGAGGACCTACCTAACCTCCATTCTGACTACTCTCCTGTGATAGGAGGACCTACCTAACCTCCAATCTGACTACTTTCCTGTGATAGGAGGACCTACCTAACCTCCATTCTGACTACTCTCCTGTGATAGGAGGACCTACCTAACCTCCATTCTGACTACTTTCCTGTGATAGGAGGACCTACCTAATCTCCAATCTGACTACTCTCCTGTGATAGGAGGACCTACCTAATCTCCAATCTGACTACACTCTCCTGTGATAGGAGGACCTACCTAACCTCCATTCTGACTACACTCTCCTGTGATAGGAGGACCTACCTAACCTCCATTCTGACTACTCTCTCCTGTGATAGGAGGACCTACCTAACCTCCAATCTGACTACTCTCTCCTGTGATAGGAGGACCTACCTAACCTCCAATCTGACTACTCTCTCCTGTGATAGGAGGACCTACCTAACCTCCAATCTGACTACTCTCCCCTGTGATAGGAGGACCTACCTAACCTCCATTCTGACTACACTCTCCTGTGATAGGAGGACCTACCTAACCTCCATTCTGACTACACTCTCCTGTGATAGGAGGACCTACCTAACCTCCATTCTGACTACACTCTCCTGTGATAGGAGGACCTACCTAACCTCCAATCTGACTACTCTCCTGTGATAGGAGGACCTACCTAATCTCCATTCTGACTACTTTCCTGTGATAGGAGGACCTACCTAATCTCCATTCTGACTACTTTCCTGTGATAGGAGGACCTACCTAACCTCCAATCTGACTACTCTCCTGTGATAGGAGGACCTACCTAACCTCCAATCTGACTACTTTCCTGTGATAGGAGGACCTACCTAACCTCCAATCTGACTACTCTCCTGTGATAGGAGGACCTACCTAACCTCCATTCTGACTACACTCTCCTGTGATAGGAGGACCTACCTAACCTCCATTCTGACTACACTCTCCTGTGATAGGAGGACCTACCTAACCTCCAATCTGACTACTCTCCTGTGATAGGAGGACCTACCTAACCTCCATTCTGACTACACTCTCCTGTGATAGGAGGACCTACCTAACCTCCATTCTGACTACACTCTCCTGTGATAGGAGGACCTACCTAACCTCCAATCTGACTACTCTCCTGTGATAGGAGGACCTACCTAACCTCCATTCTGACTACTCTCCTGTGATAGGAGGACCTACCTAACCTCCATTCTGACTACTCTCACCTGTGATAGGAGGACCTACCTAACTTCCATTCTGACTACTCTCCTGTGATAGGAGGACCTACCTAACCTCCATTCTGACTACACTCTCCTGTGATAGGAGGACCTACCTAACCTCCATTCTGACTACTTTCCTGTGATAGGAGGACCTACCTAATCTCCAATCTGACTACTCTCCTGTGATAGGAGGACCTACCTAATCTCCATTCTGACTACTCTCTCCTGTGATAGGAGGACCTACCTAACCTCCATTCTGACTACTCTCCTGTGATAGGAGGACCTACCTAACCTCCATTCTGACTACTCTCCTGTGATAGGAGGACCTACCTAACCTCCATTCTGACTACACTCTCCTGTGATAGGAGGACCTACCTAACCTCCATTCTGACTACTCTCCTGTGATAGGAGGACCTACCTAACCTCCATTCTGACTACACTCTCCTGTGATAGGAGGACCTACCTAACCTCCATTCTGACTACACTCTCCTGTGATAGGAGGACCTACCTAACCTCCATTCTGACTACTCTCCTGTGATAGGAGGACCTACCTAACCTCCATTCTGACTACTCTCTCCTGTGATAGGAGGACCTACCTAACCTCCATTCTGACTACACTCCCCTGTGATAGGAGGACCTACCTAACCTCCATTCTGACTACTCTCTCCTGTGATAGGAGGACCTACCTAACCTCCATTCTGACTACTCTCCTGTGATAGGAGGACCTACCTAACCTCCATTCTGACTACTCTCCTGTGATAGGAGGACCTACCTAACCTCCATTCTGACTACTCTCTCCTGTGATAGGAGGACCTACCTAACCTCCATTCTGACTACTCTCCTGTGATAGGAGGACCTACCTAACCTCCATTCTGACTACTCTCCTGTGATAGGAGGACCTACCTAACCTCCATTCTGACTACACTCTCCTGTGATAGGAGGACCTACCTAACCTCCATTCTGACTACACTCGCCTGTGATAGGAGGACCTACCTAACCTCCATTCTGACTACTTTCCTGTAATAGGAGGACCTACCTAACCTCCAATCTGACTACACTCTCCTGTGATAGGAGGACCTACCTAACCTCCATTCTGACTACTTTCCTGTAATAGGAGGACCTACCTAACCTCCATTCTGACTACTCTCCTGTGATAGGAGGACCTACCTAACCTCCATTCTGACTACTCGCCTGTGATAGGAGGACCTACCTAACCTCCATTCTGACTACACTCTCCTGTGATAGGAGGACCTACCTAACCTCCATTCTGACTACTCTCCTGTGATAGGAGGACCTACCTAACCTCCAATCTGACTACACTCGCCTGTGATAGGAGGACCTACCTAACCTCCATTCTGACTACACTCTCCTGTGATAGGAGGACCTACCTAACCTCCATTCTGACTACACTCTCCTGTGATAGGAGGACCTACCTAACCTCCATTCTGACTACTTTCCTGTAATAGGAGGACCTACCTAACCTCCAATCTGACTACTCTCCTGTGATAGGAGGACCTACCTAACCTCCATTCTGACTACTCTCCTGTGATAGGAGGACCTACCTAACCTCCATTCTGACTACTCTCCTGTGATAGGAGGACCTACCTAACCTCCATTCTGACTACACTCTCCTGTGATAGGAGGACCTACCTAACCTCCATTCTGACTACTTTCCTGTGATAGGAGGACCTACCTAACCTCCATTCTGACTACACTCACCTGTGATAGGAGGACCTACCTAACCTCCAATCTGACTACACTCACCTGTGATAGGAGGACCTACCTAACCTCCATTCTGACTACACTCACCTGTGATAGGAGGACCTACCTAACCTCCAATCTGACTACACTCGCCTGTGATAGGAGGACCTACCTAACCTCCATTCTGACTACTTTCCTGTAATAGGAGGACCTACCTAACCTCCATTCTGACTACACTCTCCTGTGATAGGAGGACCTACCTAACCTCCATTCTGACTACACTCTCCTGTGATAGGAGGACCTACCTAACCTCCATTCTGACTACACTCTCCTGTGATAGGAGGACCTACCTAACCTCCATTCTGACTACACTCTCCTGTGATAGGAGGACCTACCTAACCTCCATTCTGACTACACTCTCCTGTGATAGGAGGACCTACCTAACCTCCATTCTGACTACTCTCTCCTGTGATGGGAGGACCTACCTAACCTCCAATCTGACTACACTCGCCTGTGATAGGAGGACCTACATAACCTCCATTCTGACTACTCTCCTGTAATAGGAGGACCTACCTAACCTCCATTCTGACTACTCACCTGTAATAGGAGGACCTACCTAACATCCAATCTGACTACTTTCCTGTGATAGGAGGACCTACCTAACCTCAAATCTGACTACACTCTCCTGTGATAGGAGGACCTACCTAACCTCAAATCTGACTACACTCTCCTGTGATGGGAGGACCTACCTAACGACCTGGCAGTTATTGTAGGTCTGAAGAAGATTGTAGTCTGTGTCTGGTGAGATTGGTTGCCATCTCTGAAACCTCCAGGACCCCCAGGTTCTTTCCTCCACACCGGAGGCCATACTCTACATGTGGCCCCTTTCACATGACTCTTCCAATCAGGTCTGTCTGTCAGTTTTTCAGGCGCTTCTGATTGGATTGTCCCGCAGTGGGCGGGAAGCGGGCGAGGCCTTTTGCGCAGTGGGCGGGAAGCGGGCGAGGCCTTTTGCGAGGCGGGCGAGGACTTTTGCGCAGTGGGAGGGAAGCGGGCGAGGCTTTTTGCGCAGTGGGCGGGAAGCGGGCGAAGCCTTTTGCGCAGTGGGCGGGAAGCGGGCGAGGCTTTTTGCGCAGTGGGCGGGAAGCGGGCGAGGCTTTTTGCGCAGTGGGCGGGAAGCGGAAGAGGCCTTTTGCGCAGTGGGCGGGAAGCGGGCGAAGCCTTTTGCGCAGTGGGCGGGAAGCGGGCGAGGCTTTTTGCGCAGTGGGCGGGAAGCGGGCGAAGCCTTTTGCGCAGTGGGCGGGAAGCGGGCGAGGCTTTTTGCGCAGTGGGCGGGAAGCGGGCGAGGCTTTTTGCGCAGTGGGCGGGAAGCGGGCAAGGCTTTTTGCGCAGTGGGCGGGAAGCGGGCGAAGCCTTTTGCGCAGTGGGCGGGAAGCGGGCGAAGCCTTTTGCGCAGTGGGCGGGAAGCGGGCGAAGCCTTTTGCGCAATGGGCGGGAAGCGGGCGAGGCCTTTTGCGCAGTGGGCGGGAAGCGGGCGAGGCCTTTTGCGCAGTGGGCGGGAAGCGGAAGAGGCCTTTTGCGCAGTGGGCGGGAAGCGGAAGAGGCCTTTTGCGCAGTGGGCGGGAAGCGGGCGAGGCTTTTTGCGCAGTGGGCGGGAAGCGGGCGAGGCTTTTTGCGCAGTGGGCGGGAAGCGGGCGAGGCTTTTTGCGCAGTGGGCGGGAAGCGGGCAAGGCTTTTTGCGCAGTGGGCGGGAAGCGGGCGAAGCCTTTTGCGCAGTGGGCGGGAAGCGGGCGAAGCCTTTTGCGCAATGGGCAGGAAGCGGGCGAGGCCTTTTGCGCAGTGGGCGGGAAGCGGAAGAGGCCTTTTGCGCAGTGGACGGGAAGCGGGCGAGGCCTTTTGCGCAGTGGGCGGGCTCACGCAGGGGACAGGCAGTGCTGACCATTTTGTCGGTGTGTTGGGGCCGTGTACCCGCTTCTGCAGGGCTGTCAAAGTTTGACTTGGGGACCATGCAGCCGCTGCATCTTCATCTACTTCCACGCATGCACTCAGTGGGGGGTGGATGAAGATGCAGTCGGGGGTCAGTGCTCATCTGAGCGAGATCTAAGCCAAGATTGGAGACCTGCACAAGGCTGGAATGGGCTACAAGACCATCAGGAAGAAGCTCGGTGAGGAGGAGACGACAGTTGGAGGGATTATTATTCACAAATGGAAGAAATACAAAGTAACCATCAATCGTCCTCAGTCTGGAGCTCCATGGAAAATTTCTCCTCATGGGGTGAGGATGGACATGAGAAAAGTGAGGGATCCGCCCAGAACTAAATGGGAGGAGCTTGTGAAGGATCTCAGTTGGGACCTCAGTCACCAAACACACCATTGGTAACACAATACACCGCCATGGATTGAAATCCTGCAGCCCCCGCAAGGCCCCCTCCTGAGGAAGTCTCCCAATGAAGATCTAAATGATTCAGAGGAGGATCGGGGGAGAAAGTTCTGAGGTCAGATGAGACCAAAATTCACCTCTTTGGCATCAACTTGACTCGCCGTGTTCGGAGGAAGAAAAATGGTGACTGTGACCCTAAGAACTCCATCCCTCCAGTCACACGGAGGGGGAAACACGAGGCTTTGGGGTGTTTCTCTGATAAAGGTCCGGGACGACTTTGCCGCATTGAGGGGCCAATGGGCGGGGCCATGTATTGTAAGATCTTGGAGGAGAACCTTCTTCCCTCATCCAGAACACTGAAGATGGGTCATGGATGGGTCTTCCAGCATGACAATCACCCAAAATATACCGCCAAGGCAACAAAGGAGTGGCTCAAGAAGAAGCACATTAACCACTTGCCGACTGCCGCACGCCGATATATGTTGGCAGAATGGCATGGGCAGGCAAATGGGCGTACCTGTACGTTCCTTTGAATTTGCTGGCCGCGGGCCTGTGGGTCCCGGGAACTAGATGTTTCCGGTCGGCAAAGGCAGAACGGGGGGATGCCTTTGTAAACAAGGCAATTTCCCTGTTCTGCCTAGTGACATGTAAGGGATCTACTGATCCCGTGATCGGGAACAGTGATCGCTGACGTGCCACTGGTAGCTCCTCCCCCTCACAGTTAGAATCACTCCCTAGGGCACACTTAACCCCTTCAGCACCCCCTAGTGGTTAACCCCTTCACTGCCAGTGTCATTTTTTCAGTAATCTTTGCATTTTTATAATCAAAAGTGTCCGATGTGTCCGCCATAATGTCGCAGTCACGATAAAAATCGCTGATCGCCGCCATTACTAGTAAAAATATAATAAAAATGCCATAAAACCATCCCCTATTTTGTAGACGCTATAACATTTGTGCAAACCAATCAATAAACGCTTATTGCGATTTTTATTTTTTACCAAAAATATTTAGAAGAAAACCTATCGGCCTAAACTGAGAAAAAACATTTTTTTTTCAAAAATAATTGGGATATTTATTATAGCAAAAAATTTAAATATTGTGGGGTTTTTTTTCAAAATTGTCGCTCTATTTTTGTTTATAGCGCAAAAAATAAAAACCGTCGAGGTGATCAAATACCACCAAAAGAAATCTCGATTTGTGGGAAAGAAAAGGACCTCAATTTTGTTTGGGAGCCACGTCGCACGCCCGCGCAATTGTCGGTTAAAGCGACGCAGCGCCGAATTGCAAAAAAGTGGCCTGGTCATTTGGCAGCCAAATGGTTCGGGGCTGAAGTGGTTAAGGCCCTGGAGTGGCCTAGCCGGTCTCCAGACCTTAATCCCATCGAAAACATGTGGAGGGAGCTGAAGGTTCGAGCCACCAAACGTCAGCCTGGAAAAAGGACAAAATCCCTCCTGAGATGTGTGCGAACCTGGAGGCCAACTCCAAGAAACGTTTGACCTCTGTGATCACCAACAAGGGTTTCTCCACCAACTACTAAGGGGATCAAATACTTATTTTACTCCATTTATAACATTTGTATTGTGTGATGTTTCTGTATTTTGGTTGATATTCTGTCTCCATCATATAAAATACACCGATGATAAAAATTATAGACCCTCCATTTCTATGGAAGTGGAAGAACTCACACCATCTGCAGGGGAGACATTCCCCCCCCCCCCCCCTGTATAGTATATATGATGGTGCAGCAAATGTATGAAAAGTGTTCACATTTAAAATTACAACCACAATTGACATCATTTGCAGCGTAGAATATCAACGCGTTTCACGAAAGTCGCTCCTTTGTGGAAGAATATATCATCCAGAGGGAAATGTAAAGCTTTATAAGTGATATAAACAAACAATATTCATTATAACCATCATGTTCTACCCGGAGGGGGGGGGGGGGGGATGTAAAAATAAAATGATAGATCATTCCCATCACATTGGTGAGTTGGTGTGATGAGAATAATTTATAATAAAGCTATATATAGTCCTGGTGGTCGGGCTTTCCTCAGGGATGTGACTCTCTCTTGGTTTCTCCTTGCAGATAATACCCATCGAGGGGTCCCAGAAGGTTAATGGAGAACCCCAGAAAAGCTTTGCCGAAATTCTTCCAGAAATCATCATCTCAAAGTAAGTGGGAAGCTCGGAGGGGGGAGGGGTCACCTACATCACCTCTGTCCTATGAAGGGCTCAGGGTCAGCCCCCTCCTGGGGGGGTCACCTACATCACCCCTGTCCTATGAAGGGCTCAGGGTCAGCCCCTCCTGGGGGGGTCACCTACATCACCCCTGTCCTATGAAGGGCTCAGGGTCAGCCCCTCCTGGGGGGGTCACCTACATCACCCCTGTCCTATGAAGGGCTCAGGGTCAGCCCCTCTGGGGGGGTCACCTACATCACCCCTGTCCTATGAAGGGCTCAGGGTCAGCCCCTCTGGGGGGGTCACCTACATCACCCCTGTCCTATGAAGGGCTCAGGGTCAGCCCCTCTGGGGGGGTCACCTACATCACCCCTGTCCTATGAAGGGCTCAGGGTCAGCCCCTCTGGGGGGGGTCACCTACATCACCCCTGTCCTATGAAGGGCTCAGGGTCAGCCCCTCTGGGGGGGTCACCTACATCACCCCTGTCCTATGAAGGGCTCAGGGTCAGCCCCCTCCTGGGGGGGTCACCTACATCACCCCTGTCCTATGAAGGGCTCAGGGTCAGCCCCCTCCTGGGGGGGTCACCTACATCACCCCTGTCCTATGAAGGGCTCAGGGTCAGCCCCTCCTGGGGGGGTCACCTACATCACCCCTGTCCTATGAAGGGCTCAGGGTCAGCCCCCTCCGGGGGGGGGTCACCTACATCACCCCTGTCCTATGAAGGGCTCAGGGTCAGCCCCTCTGGGGGGGTCACCTACATCACCCCTGTCCTATGAAGGGCTCAGTGTCAGCCCCTCTGGGGGGGTCACCTACATCACCCCTGTCCTATGAAGGGCTCAGGGTCAGCCCCTCTGGGGGGGTCACCTACATCACCCCTGTCCTATGAAGGGCTCAGGGTCAGCCCCTCTGGGGGGGTCACCTACATCACCTCTGTCCTATGAAGGGCTCAGGGTCAGCCCCTCTGGGGGGGTCACCTACATCACCCCTGTCCTATGAAGGGCTCAGGGTCAGCCCCTCCTGGGGGGGTCACCTACATCACCCCTGTCCTATGAAGGGCTCAGGGTCAGCTCCTCCTGGGGGGGTCACCTACATCACCCCTGTCCTATGAAGGGCTCAGGGTCAGCCCCTCTGGGGGGGTCACCTACATCACCCCTGTCCTATGAAGGGCTCAGGGTCAGCCCCTCCTGGGGGGGTCACCTACATCACCCCTGTCCTATGAAGGGCTCAGGGTCAGCCCCTCTGGGGGGGTCACCTACATCACCCCTGTCCTATGAAGGGCTCAGGGTCAGCCCCTCTGGGGGGGTCACCTACATCACCCCTGTCCTATGAAGGGCTCAGGGTCAGCCCCTCTGGGGGGGGGGTCACCTACATCACCCCTGTCCTATGAAGGGCTCAGGGTCAGCCCCTCTGGGGGGGGTCACCTACATCACCCCTGTCCTATGAAGGGCTCAGGGTCAGCCCCCTCCTGGGGGGGTCACCTACATCACCCCTGTCCTATGAAGGGCTCAGGGTCAGCCCCTCCTGGGGGGGTCACCTACATCACCCCTGTCCTATGAAGGGCTCAGGGTCAGCCCCCTCCGGGGGGGGGGTCACCTACATCACCTCTGTCCTATGAAGGGCTCAGGGTCAGCCCCTCCTGGGGGGGTCACCTACATCACCCCTGTCCTATGAAGGGCTCAGGGTCAGCCCCTCTGGGGGGGTCACCTACATCACCCCTGTCCTATGAAGGGCTCAGGGTCAGCCCCTCTGGGGGGGTCACCTACATCACCCCTGTCCTATGAAGGGCTCAGGGTCAGCCCCTCTGGGGGGGTCACCTACATCACCCCTGTCCTATGAAGGGCTCAGGGTCAGCCCCCTCCTGGGGTGTCACCTACATCACCCCTGTCCTATGAAGGGCTCAGGGTCAGCCCCTCTGGGGGGGTCACCTACATCACCCCTGTCCTATGAAGGGCTCAGGGTCAGCCCCTCTGGGGGGGTCACCTACATCACCCCTGTCCTATGAAGGGCTCAGGGTCAGCCCCTCTGGGGGGGTCACCTACATCACCCCTGTCCTATGAAGGGCTCAGGGTCAGCCCCCTCCTGGGGGGGTCACCTACATCACCCCTGTCCTATGAAGGGCTCAGGGTCAGCCCCTCCTGGGGGGGTCACCTACATCACCCCTGTCCTATGAAGGGCTCAGGGTCAGCTCCTCCTGGGGGGGTCACCTACATCACCCCTGTCCTATGAAGGGCTCAGGGTCAGCCCCTCTGGGGGGGTCACCTACATCACCCCTGTCCTATGAAGGGCTCAGGGTCAGCCCCTCCTGGGGGGGTCACCTACATCACCCCTGTCCTATGAAGGGCTCAGGGTCAGCCCCTCTGGGGGGGTCACCTACATCACCCCTGTCCTATGAAGGGCTCAGGGTCAGCCCCTCTGGGGGGGTCACCTACATCACCCCTGTCCTATGAAGGGCTCAGGGTCAGCCCCTCTGGGGGGGGGTCACCTACATCACCCCTGTCCTATGAAGGGCTCAGGGTCAGCCCCTCTGGGGGGGGTCACCTACATCACCCCTGTCCTATGAAGGGCTCAGGGTCAGCCCCCTCCTGGGGGGGTCACCTACATCACCCCTGTCCTATGAAGGGCTCAGGGTCAGCCCCTCCTGGGGGGGTCACCTACATCACCCCTGTCCTATGAAGGGCTCAGGGTCAGCCCCCTCCGGGGGGGGGTCACCTACATCACCTCTGTCCTATGAAGGGCTCAGGGTCAGCCCCTCCTGGGGGGGTCACCTACATCACCCCTGTCCTATGAAGGGCTCAGGGTCAGCCCCTCTGGGGGGGTCACCTACATCACCCCTGTCCTATGAAGGGCTCAGGGTCAGCCCCTCTGGGGGGGTCACCTACATCACCCCTGTCCTATGAAGGGCTCAGGGTCAGCCCCTCTGGGGGGGTCACCTACATCACCCCTGTCCTATGAAGGGCTCAGGGTCAGCCCCCTCCTGGGGTGTCACCTACATCACCCCTGTCCTATGAAGGGCTCAGGGTCAGCCCCTCCTGGGGTGTCACCTACATCACCCCTGTCCTATGAAGGGCTCAGGGTCAGCCCCCTCCTGGGGTGTCACCTACATCACCCCTGTCCTATGAATGGCTCAGTGTCAGCCCCCTCTTGGGGTGGTCACCTACATCACCCCTGTCCTATGAAGGGCTCAGGTTCAGCTCCCTCCTGGGGGGTCCCCTCTGTCCTATGCAGGGCTCAGGGTCAGCCTCGTCTAGGGGGGGGGGGGGTCACCTACATATCACCTCTGTCCTATTAAGGGCTCAGGGTCGGTCCCATCTGAGGGGTCACCTCTGTCCTATGAAGGACTCAGGATCAACCCCCTCTGGGGGCGTCACCTCTAGCCCAGAAGTGAGAGATTTCTTGTGTCCCCCAAAGTAAGGAGGTTATGGTAATCGTATCCCTAAATAGTGCAATGTTTGCGTTAAGCACTCCGGTGTGCCGGGATGGTGAGCGCTCCGGTGTGCCGGGATGGTGAGCGCTCCGGTGTGCCGGGACTAATGGAGGTGTGATTATGGTTGTAGATGCACAATGCATGCTATTCTCTCCATCAGACTCATTAGAATGGCTTCCTCTGTCTATTCCCTCCACACATTTCTGGCTCTCGTGATAGAACCAGGATAAGATTTCCATGATTACATTGGGAATAATTGGGAGGAAGAGCACCTGTCATATCATATTTGGTGGCCGGTAACTGTATGGTGGACCCTGAGTGTTGCTTTGTGTTTTCTCTGCAGAGAGCTGAGCTTATTGAGTGGAGGAGAGAATAATCGGACCAGCGGATTCATAAATCTTCACTCGTGAGTAATGACCGTTCTGTCCATCCATCTGTCTGTATACTGCTCCTCTTATGTGGCGTCAGTCCAAATACTCGTCCATTGCTGGATTCCCATACTCTGTTCTTCCAGATTATCTTCATCTTCCCCCTTTTTGTTCCCAATTACTTATCACTTCTACCATTACAACTAATCCGGTGACCTTCCATGTTCATCCTTTCTTTGGTCATTTCTTATCTTCTATCTACCGTTCCTCTGGTGATCCCACTTACCTTCCAAGTGATGTGGAGATTCCTTTGCGTAATCCGTGTCTCCTGCACTTTCCAGCCTTTTGGTATAATGTATCTTAGTACACCCCGTGCTTCCTGAGTTACAAACCCCCGACCTCACATCCTGAGCTCCACAGACAGACGTGTGTGTCCATGGGCCTTCCTTTTATAGCATAGTCATTACAATAGCGCTTTGTAGCTTCACAATCGGCCAACCAAGCTCAGGCAAAAAGGAGGAGTTATACAAATCTCAACCAATGAACAATGACTAGGGGAGTGTATGGCGTGTGTATGATTTCCCGCCCCCTGTCCCTGTAATCTGTGCTCTTCAGTTACACAAAGAAATCCACATGTTTGGCCTAAGAAATCATGAACATTGTCCTGACCAAACGCACGCAAACACTCCCGTTTTTACCGTTGGCGTGAATCCTTATTCTGCATTGTTCAGAGAACAACACCTACCCGGATTATACTACCGTTCCTGGGGATGGGAGATTATCTGCAAGGGCACACCATAGTCCCTCCATGGCATCGCACAGGGGCCCTTCGCTGGCAGACATATCCCCACTCTGCAAACACCTCTCTCCAACCTCAGGAAGTTTTCCACTACCAGACGGGACTCAACCAGCGTCAGTCTTCCCCAGTCAGCTCTTTAGAGAACTAACACTGGGCGACACTATGACAATACATATTATATACATCTTCATAAAATTTCCACAACACAAGTCCCTCTCCTCTCCTACAATTCCTGGTTACCTTCCAAGTCCTTCTCCTCTTCTACCATTCCTGGTTACCTTCCACGTCCCTCCCCTCTTCTACCATTCCTGGTTACCTTCCACGTCCCTCCCCTCTTCTACCATTCCTGGTTACCTTCCACGTCCCTCCCCTCTTCTACCATTCCTGGTTACCTTCCACGTCCCTCCCCTCTTCTACCATTCCTGGTTACCTTCCACGTCCCTCCCCTCTTCTACCATTCCTGGTTACCTTCCAAGTCCCTCCCCTCTTCTACCATTCCTGGTTACCTTCCACGTCCCTCCCCTCTTCTACCATTCCTGGTTACCTTCCACGTCCATCCCCTCTTCTACCATTCCTGGTTACGTTCCAAGTCCTTCTCCTCTTCTACAATTCCTGGTTACCTTCCAAGTCCTTCTCCTCTTCTACCATTCCTGGTTACCTTCTAAGTCCTTCTCCTCTTCTACCATTCCTGGTTACCTTCCACGTCCCTCCCCTCTTCTACCATTCCTGGTTACCTTCCACGTCCCTCCCCTCTTCTACCATTCCTGGTTACCTTCCACGTCCCTCCCCTCTTCTACCATTCCTGGTTACCTTCCACGTCCATCCCCTCTTCTACCATTCCTGGTTACCTTCTAAGTCCTTCTCCTCTTCTACAATTCCTGGTTACCTTCCAAGTCCCTCCCCTCTTCTACCATTCCTGGTTACCTTCCAAGTCCTTCTCCTACAATTCCTGGTTACGTTCCAAGTCCCTCCCCTCTTCTACCATTCCTGGTTACCTTCCAAGTCCTTCTCCTCTTCTACCATTCCTGGTTACCTTCCAAGTCCCTCCCCTCTTCTACCATTCCTGGTTACCTTCCAAGTCCTTCTCCTCTTCTACCATTCCTGGTTACCTTCCACGTCCCTCCCCTCTTCTACCATTCCTGGTTACCTTCCAAGTCCCTCCCCTCTTCTACCATTCCTGGTTACCTTCCACGTCCCTCCCCTCTTCTACCATTCCTGGTTACCTTCCAAGTCCCTCCCCTCTTCTACCATTCCTGGTTACCTTCCAAGTCCCTCCCCTCTTCTACCATTCCTGGTTACCTTCCAAGTCCTTCTCCTACAATTCCTGGTTACGTTCCAAGTCCCTCCCCTCTTCTACCATTCCTGGTTACCTTCCAAGTCCTTCTCCTCTTCTACCATTCCTGGTTACCTTCCAAGTCCCTCCCCTCTTCTACCATTCCTGGTTACCTTCCAAGTCCCTCCCCTCTTCTACCATTCCTGGTTACCTTCCACGTCCCTCCCCTCTTCTACCATTCCTGGTTACCTTCCAAGTCCCTCCCCTCTTCTACCATTCCTGGTTACCTTCCACGTCCATCCCCTCTTCTACCATTCCTGGTTACGTTCCAAGTCCTCCTCTTCTACCATTCCTGGTTACCTTCTAAGTCCTTCTCCTCTTCTACAATTCCTGGTTACCTTCCAAGTCCTTCTCCTCTTCTACCATTCCTGGTTACCTTCTAAGTCCTTCTCCTCTTCTACAATTCCTGGTTACCTTCCAAGTCCCTCCCCTCTTCTACCATTCCTGGTTACCTTCCAAGTCCTTCTCCTACAATTCCTGGTTACGTTCCAAGTCCCTCCCCTCTTCTACCATTCCTGGTTACCTTCCAAGTCCTTCTCCTCTTCTACCATTCCTGGTTACCTTCCAAGTCCCTCCCCTCTTCTACCATTCCTGGTTACCTTCCAAGTCCTTCTCCTCTTCTACCATTCCTGGTTACCTTCCACGTCCCTCCCCTCTTCTACCATTCCTGGTTACCTTCCAAGTCCCTCCCCTCTTCTACCATTCCTGGTTACCTTCCACGTCCCTCCCCTCTTCTACCATTCCTGGTTACCTTCCACGTCCATCCCCTCTTCTACCATTCCTGGTTACGTTCCAAGTCCTTCTCCTCTTCTACAATTCCTGGTTACCTTCCAAGTCCTTCTCCTCTTCTACCATTCCTGGTTACCTTCTAAGTCCTTCTCCTCTTCTACAATTCCTGGTTACCTTCCAAGTCCCTCCCCTCTTCTACCATTCCTGGTTACCTTCCAAGTCCTTCTCCTACAATTCCTGGTTACGTTCCAAGTCCCTCCCCTCTTCTACCATTCCTGGTTACCTTCCAAGTCCTTCTCCTCTTCTACCATTCCTGGTTACCTTCCACGTCCCTCCCCTCTTCTACCATTCCTGGTTACCTTCCAAGTCCCTCCCCTCTTCTACCATTCCTGGTTACCTTCCACGTCACTCCCCTCTTCTACCATTCCTGGTTACCTTCCACGTCCCTCCCCTCTTCTACCATTCCTGGTTACCTTCCACGTCCCTCCCCTCTTCTACCATTCCTGGTTACGTTCCAAGTCCTTCTCCTCTTCTACAATTCCTGGTTACCTTCCAAGTCCTTCTCCTCTTCTACAATTCCTGGTTACCTTCCAAGTCCCTCCCCTCTTCTACCATTCCTGGTTACCTTCCAAGTCCTTCTCCTCTTCTACCATTCCTGGTTACCTTCCAAGTCCCTCCCCTCTTCTACCATTCCTGGTTACCTTCCAAGTCCTTCTCCTCTTCTACCATTCCTGGTTACCTTCCACGTCCCTCCCCTCTTCTACCATTCCTGGTTACCTTCCAAGTCCCTCCCCTCTTCTACCATTCCTGGTTACCTTCCACGTCCCTCCCCTCTTCTACCATTCCTGGTTACCTTCCACGTCCCTCCCCTCTTCTACCATTCCTGGTTACGTTCCAAGTCCTTCTCCTCTTCTACAATTCCTGCTTACCTTCCAAGTCCTTCTCCTCTTCTACAATTCCTGGTTACCTTCCAAGTCCTTCTCCTCTTCTACCATTCCTGGTTACCTTCCAAGTCCTTCTCCTCTTCTACCATTCCTGGTTACCTTCCAAGTCCTTCTCCTACAATTCCTGGTTACGTTCCAAGTCCCTCCCCTCTTCTACCATTCCTGGTTACCTTCCAAGTCCTTCTCCTCTTCTACCATTCCTGGTTACCTTCCAAGTCCCTCCCCTCTTCTACCATTCCTGGTTACCTTCCAAGTCCTTCTCCTCTTCTACCATTCCTGGTTACCTTCTAAGTCCTTCTCCTCTTCTACAATTTCTGGTTACCTTCCAAGTCCCTCCCCTCTTCTACCATTCCTGGTTACCTTCCAAGTCCTTCTCCTACAATTCCTGGTTACGTTCCAAGTCCCTCCCCTCTTCTACCATTCCTGGTTACCTTCCAAGTCCTTCTCCTCTTCTACCATTCCTGGTTACCTTCCAAGTCCCTCCCCTCTTCTACCATTCCTGGTTACCTTCCAAGTCCTTCTCCTCTTCTACCATTCCTGGTTACCTTCCACGTCCCTCCCCTCTTCTACCATTCCTGGTTACCTTCCAAGTCCCTCCCCTCTTCTACCATTCCTGGTTACCTTCCACGTCCCTCCCCTCTTCTACCATTCCTGGTTACCTTCCAAGTCCCTCCCCTCTTCTACCATTCCTGGTTACCTTCCACGTCCCTCCCCTCTTCTACCATTCCTGGTTACCTTCCACGTCCCTCCCCTCTTCTACCATTCCTGGTTACGTTCCAAGTCCTTCTCCTCTTCTACAATTCCTGGTTACCTTCCAAGTCCTTCTCTTCTACAATTCCTGGTTACCTTCCAAGTCCTTCTCCTCTTCTACCATTCCTGGTTACCTTCCAAGTCCCTCCCCTCTTCTACCATTCCTGGTTACCTTCCAAGTCCTTCTCCTACAATTCCTGGTTACGTTCCAAGTCCCTCCCCTCTTCTACCATTCCTGGTTACCTTCCAAGTCCTTCTCCTCTTCTACCATTCCTGGTTACCTTCCAAGTCCCTCCCCTCTTCTACCATTCCTGGTTACCTTCCAAGTCCTTCTCCTCTTCTACCATTCCTGGTTACCTTCCACGTCCCTCCCCTCTTCTACCATTCCTGGTTACCTTCCAAGTCCCTCCCCTCTTCTACCATTCCTGGTTACCTTCCAAGTCCTTCTCCTCTTCTACCATTCCTGGTTACCTTCCAAGTCCCTCCCCTCTTCTACCATTCCTGGTTACCTTCCAAGTCCCTCCCCTCTTCTACCATTCCTGGTTACCTTCCAAGTCCCTCCCCTCTTCTACCATTCCTGGTTACCTTCCAAGTCCCTCCCCTTTTCTACCATTCCTGGTTACGTTCCAAGTCCTTCTCCTCTTCTACCATTCCTGGTTACCTTCCAAGTCCTTCTCCTCTTCTACCATTCCTGGTTACCTTCCAAGTCCCTCCCCTCTTCTACCATTCCTGGTTACCTTCCAAGTCCCTCCCCTCTTCTACCATTCCTGGTTACCTTCCAAGTCCCTCCCCTCTTCTACCATTCCTGGTTACCTTCCAAGTCCCTCCCCTCTTCTACCATTCCTGGTTACCTTCCAAGTCCCTCCCCTCTTCTACCATTCCTGGTTACCTTCCAAGTCCTTCTCCTCTTCTACAATTCCTGGTTACCTTCCTAGTCCCTCTCCTACAATTCCTGGTTACGTTCCAAGTCCCTCCCCTCTTCTACCATTCCTGGTTACCTTCCAAGTCCCTCTCCTACAATTCCTGGTTACGTTCCAAGTCCTTCTCCTCTTCTACCATTCCTGGTTACCTTCCAAGTCCTTCTCCTCTTCTACCATTCCTGGTTACCTTCCAAGTCCCTCCCCTCTTCTACCATTCCTGGTTACCTTCCAAGTCCCTCCCCTCTTCTACCATTCCTGGTTACCTTCCAAGTCCCTCCCCTCTTCTACCATTCCTGGTTACCTTCCAAGTCCCTCCCCTCTTCTACCATTCCTGGTTACCTTCCAAGTCCCTCCCCTCTTCTACCATTCCTGGTTACCTTCCAAGTCCTTCTCCTCTTCTACAATTCCTGGTTACCTTCCAAGTCCCTCTCCTACAATTCCTGGTTACGTTCCAAGTCCCTCCCCTCTTCTACCATTCCTGGTTACCTTCCAAGTCCCTCTCCTACAATTCCTGGTTACGTTCCAAGTCCCTCCCCTCTTCTACCATTCCTGGTTACGTTCCAAGTCCTTCTCCTCTTCTACCATTCCTGGTTACCTTCCAAGTCCTTCTCCTCCTCTACCATTCCTGGTTACCTTCCAAGTCCCTCCCCTCTTCTACCATTCCTGGTTACCTTCCAAGTCCCTCCCCTCTTCTACCATTCCTGGTTACCTTCCAAGTCCTTCTTCTCTTCTACCATTCCTGGTTACCTTCTAAGTCCTTCTCCTCTTCTACAATTCCTGGTTACCTTCCAAGTCCCTCTCCTACAATTCCTGGTTACGTTCCAAGTCCCTCCCCTCTTCTACCATTCCTGGTTACCTTCCAAGTCCCTCTCCTACAATTCCTGGTTACGTTCCAAGTCCTTCTCCTCTTCTACCATTCCTGGTTACGTTCCAAGTCCTTCTCCTCTACCATTCCTGGTTACGTTCCAAGTCCTTCTCCTCCTCTACCATTCCTGGTTACCTTCCAAGTCCCTCCCCTCCTCTACCATTCCTGGTTACCTTCCAAGTCCTTCTCCTCTCCTACAATTCCTGGTTACCTTCCAAGTCCCTCTCCTACAATTCCAGGTTACCTTCCAAGTCCTTCTCCTCTTCTACCATTCCTGGTTACCTTCCAAGCCCTTCTCCTCTTCTACCATTCCTGGTTACCTTCCACGTCCCTCCCCTCTTCTACCATTCCTGGTTACCTTCCAAGTCCCTCCCCTCTTCTACCATTCCTGGTTACCTTCCAAGTCCCTCCCTTCTTCTACCATTCCTGGTTACCTTCCAAGTCCCTCCCCTCTTCTACCATTCCTGGTTACGTTCCAAGTCCCTCCCCTCTTCTACCATTCCTGGTTACCTTCCAAGTCCCTCCCCTCTTCTACCATTCCTGGTTACCTTCCAAGTCCCTCCCCTCTTCTACCATTCCTGGTTACCTTCCAAGTCCCTCCCCTCTTCTACCATTCCTGGTTACCTTCCAAGTCCCACCCCTCTTCTACCATTCCTGGTTACCTTCCAAGTCCCTCCCCTCTTCTACCATTCCTGGTTACCTTCCAAGTCCTTCTTCTCTTCTACCATTCCTGGTAACCTTCCAAGTCCCTCCCCTCTTCTACCATTCCTGGTTAAACAAAAAAGGGTAGAGAAAAAGGAAGCGCCACCTAAGTGCAGTATTAAAAGATTCTTTTAATGACACAAATATCAATCACACTTACAGGAAAGGAAGCAAAGGAAGGCTCATCTGTAAAGATCCTGTAGTCCTCGTCCCGGGTCCATGTGCTGCACAGATGTAGAAGATGCAGAGTAAGAAAAAAGGAAATACAAAGGCTCATCTGTGTGTCAGTGGTCCGTAGGGAAGCCTCAGATCCGGATCCGTTTCTTTTTCGTACATCACGGGACACAGAGCGACTTAGTCATTACTAATGGGTTATATAGTTTACCTTCAGGTGCTGGCACTGGCAACTTCCAAACCGGAAGTACCCTCCCCTATATAAGCCCCTCCCATCCGGGAGCACCTCAGTTTTTTTTGCCAGTGTCTAAGGTGTTGGCCAAAGAGTAACATGTGTTTTCCTGGGCTTGCGTACAGGTTCTTTTACGGGCCTTAGTAAGCTGTTCCGGATCCCACCAAAAAAGCTTCATAGCTAAACGGTCGGTACCCGGGCCTTGCAACAGAAGAGCAAGGTTTTGCCTGTAATGCCTCTCTTAGGAGGGCTGGACCCTGGGATCCAGAGCTCTGGTCATACCCACGACCAAGATGTTGTCTGTGCAGGGTGCTATACAGGTCCAGGGGAGTGGAATCCTTGGGAACCCGGTCTCTGAAGGTTTAATTACAATGCCTGCCGTGATAGGTGAAGTTTAGGCTTCTGTGGACCAAACAGAGTCCTGCGGCGGGGAACAGGTAAGTGGGGGCCCCCAGGAACTTGGTTCTATTGGGGGACCCCCAAGCCTAATTTGTCTTTCTGTCTGTTACCTAACGGTATTCCCGCTAATATCTGTGTATGCCTATAACTACTGGAAAATGTAAAATTTTAATAGTAGTCAAGAAAAAAAAAAAAAGAGGACCGCGGTACCTGTGTTAAACCACTAGAGGCCGCTGTGGTCCATTTTTCTTGTCATGTGGATCTTTGGTTTTCTCAAGTCAAAAGATCCAGGCAGTTGGTAAGTTTCTCTGTGGGAATCCAGTTCCTCTGCCCTGTTGCTGCACTCATCCACCGCACAGGCCCTCCGGCAAAAAGGGCCCTGGCTCCTAGTCCCTGCTTGGTTTCAAAAAAGGGCGCCAATGGCGCACGGGCGCGTGCACGCGCCTCCTATGAAAAAAAGGGGCGGGGCGGGTGGATGATGCGCGCCGCGGCGCTTCTGCGCATGTGCAGGCGTCCCAGCATGTATAAAAGACACAGTACAAGTGTCAGCTGGATGCAAACAGAGCTAGCAACAAAACGGTGGCACACAGAGGAGGTTGATGCAGGCATCCCCATAGAAAGGCACTTTAGTGGACACCAGCTGGTATATAGCAGGAACTGTGTTAGACTATTACCAGCAAAATTGGTGTATGACGACGGGAATACCTCAGCTTTGTGCTTAAAGGATATGTCGTCCAGACGCTCCGGAAATAAGTCTTCCAGGAAGCCAAAGGGGTCTCCATCGGGCTCTGAGGATATTGGGCATGCTTGTACTGCACCAATCTCCCCTGAGAATTCAGAGGTCAGTAGCCGTAGAAACCCCGCAGGAATGCCTGGTGCTGCGGCTGTCCCCAGTCCACCTGCTCCTGTATATATAACAGAGGAGGTTTTATCCTCAACTCTGGGAGGATTGGAAGAGAGATTAACAGCATTGATCGCTGCTTCCCTGTCTCAGGAAAAGCGCGTCCGATCTCCGTCTCCTCCTTCAGAGTGCCTGTTAGTGGAGGAACAGTCCCAGAGATCGACCTACCTGAAGGGGATCAGGATGAGGTTGATTCAGTTATAGAGGAATCAACAGTGGAAGAACCTTTCTCAGCATCTCAGGCTGAAAGATTATGGGTTCAGTCTCTGACTAACATGGTCCGATCAGCATTTAAAATGCCTCTGGCGGAACCACCATCCACTACGGTTTCCTCGCTGGGGTCGCTAAAAGCTCCCCAGGCTGTCTGTTCCTTCCCAATCCACCCTTTATTAGAAGGGCTTATTTACCAGGATTGGGAGCATCCTGATAAAATATTTGCTCCCCCCAAGAGATTTCCGGTGATCTATCCCATGGAGGATAAGTTCATAAAAAAATGGAGGGTCCCTACAGTGGACGCAGCCATCTCTTCTGTTAACAAATCACTGACATGTCCAGTAGATAATGTTCCAATGTTCAAAGACCCAATAGATAAAAAATTGGAGTCTTTACTAAAATCTGCTTTCTCTACAGCAAGCATGGTGACACAACCTGCAGTAGCAGCGATTGGAGTCTGCCAAGCAATGAAAGATCAGTTGAAACAAGTCTTAAGGGACTTACCAGATCAGCAGGCTCTTGCCCTAGCTGACCTGCCTAGAGCCTTGTGTTTTGCGGTGGACGCCATAAAGGATACAATCCAACAGGCCTCCCGCTTTACGCTGTCTATAGTACATATGCGCAGGCTTCTGTGGCTCAAAAACTGGTCTGCTGAAGCTCCCTGTAAAAAACTGCTGGTTAGCTTCCCATTTCATGGAGAACGCTTATCTGGAGATGATCTGGACAAATATATCCAGAAAACTTCTGCCGGTAAAAGTACACTCTTGCCGGTTAAGAACAAGGGTAGAAGTCCTTCTTTTAAGAGGCCTACTTCTCCAGTCCCTTGTGTCTACTGGGGCCCCAAACAAAGGAGTTTAGAATGGCCTCCATCTGCTTAAACACCTTCAACGGAATGTACAAAGGGGCATGCCATATCATGTATGAAATCTTGGGCAACAAAATCATTTTAACTAAATTTAATTCTACCCATCACTCCCAGGGGCAACTTTGACCATGTTTGGGTTTTGGACTTAAGGATGGCAAACAGGGGTTCCACATTCATATATACATAGTCTCTAAGGCTCCTAGTAACCCTAACCCCCTGGTACTTAATTTCAGCGACCCTCTTCAAGGGAAGTTCCGGAACTATACCCAGTGGAGGGAAATGATCTAGCGGGAGGATCTGAGACTTATCCCAATTTATTCGTAGGCCTGAGTACCTGCCCATCCGTTCAATAATGGCAAGTGCAGCGAGGGACCCTGATCAGCCAAATACAAGACCGTGTCGTCCGCATACAAACCTATTTTTTCCCAGGTATCCCCCCTCCTAAGGCCCACCACATCAGGGCATGTCCTAATGGCAATCGCCAGTGGCTCAGCCGCTAGTGCGTACAACAGTGGCGATAAAGGGCAGCCTTGCCTTGTACCCCGTTCCAAAGAAATCTGATCAGATAGCCACCCATTTACATATATCTGAGCCCTAGGGGTCTTATACATAAGCTTTGTATATTCATGAACAACCGTCTAATATTCATCGCCGTATCCTAGTATCCAGCACCCTCCTAGCATGTAGTTTAAAATTGTCCCACTGGGTGTTAAACGTATGGGAGTCCTGGCCCTCGGGGGGGGGGGGGGAGAATCTTAGTTCACGGTCTATAGAGTCATGGTCTTTCAGTGCCGAAAACCAGTATGGGTTTAATCTCCATACCCGCTGGGGGGCCGTATTCAATAAGGACAACTGAACCCAACACAGGGAATGGTCAGAGAGGGCCCTAGGTGCAAATCCCGCTCCGGCAACCCTTTTTTTTTTTTTTTTTTAAAGGTAAATTTTTATTAAGTTTTTTTTTCAAAACAAGACATACAATAGACAACAGACAGACACTCGTGGAGCGAACATCGCCCAATCCAGTACAGTGCAAAAAATGTCTTTTAGAAAGCTGGTAAACAATTGGCATATATCAGGAAGACAATATTCAGTCACATTTTTAAGGAGCAGGAGAGACGGTGCTCTCAGAATCAACCCAGTAGCCCCAAACCTTCCTGATTTTTTTCGGACACCCTCTAGCCTCATATGTCAGTTTGTATAATGATACAGCATGGTTAATATTTGTGAGCCAGAAGGCAATAGTGGGTAAGGATGGAGACTTCCAGTGGAAGGTTATTGCTTTCTTAGCATAAAACAATACTATTCTCAGAAATGTTTGTGTATTCTCGGATATACTATCATCATCTATATAGCCCAGTAAACACCTTAGAGGATTACATACATTAGGTAATTGTGTCAATGAACTAATGAAGGCCGTGACCTCCGACCAGAACTGCCTGATCGGAGCACACTCCCACATTAAATGAAAGAACGTGCCATCAGCCATGCCACAACGAGAGCACAATGCAGAGGGCAATCTATTCAGTTTAAATAGTAAGCATGGAGTAAAGTAGGATCTGTATAACAATTTAGTTTGTATTACTTTATCACGAGAAGAGATGACAGAGGGAACCTGGAGGGGCAAAAGCTCCTGCCAGATTTCCTCCGTCAGCTCAGGAATATCAGCTCTCCAGCTGGCAGCCGTCTTGCTCAGCCTTTGAGTCGTGGAATGCAGAATGGACCTATAATATGTAGAGACTAGCTTGGTGTGAGAGGAGTCAGTCAACATACGTTCCAGTGGGGAGAGTTGAATAGATATGTTGCGAAGACCAAACTGCGTTGCTGCAGTGTGGCGTATCTGTAGGTAGAGGAAGTAAGCTGTGCGTGGTCGATTGTAATCTCTACGAAATTCATCAAAAGAACGAAACACGTTGTCTGAGAATAAATGCAAAATAGTTTTTACTCCCCTTTTCGACCAGAATCCCCCGTCGGATCTGCGGAAGGACTCTGGTAGAGTCGGGTTCCCCCAGAGTGGAGTGTTCGGGGAGTAAGTATTACTTACATAGTTACATAGTTAGTCAGGTTGAAAAAAGACACAAGTCCATCCAGTTCAACCATAAAAAAAATAAATAAATAAATAAATAAAAAAATAAATAAAAATAAACATATATCGTACAATCCCATATACCCAATTCTATACCCACAGTTGATCCAGAGGAAGGCAAAAAAAAACCAGAAGAGCATGATCCAATTTGCTACAGCAGGGGAAAAAATTCCTTCCTGATCCCCCGAGAGGCAATCGGATATTCCCCGGATCAACTTTACCTATAAATGTCAGTACCCAGTTATATTCTGTACATTTAAGAAATAATCCAGGCCCTTCTTAAAGCAATCTACTGATCTGGCCAGAACCACCTCTGCAGGGAGTCCATTCCACATTTTCACAGCTCTTACTGTGAAAAAACCTTTCCGTATTTGGAGGTGAAATCTCTTTTCCTCTAGACGCAAAGAGTGCCCCCTTGTCCTTTGTATTGACCGTAAAGTGAATAACTCAACACCAAGTTCACTATATGGACCCCTTATGTATTTGTACATGTTGATCATATCCCCCCTTAATCTCCTCTTCTCAAGAGAGAATAAATTCAGTTCCTCTAATCTCTCCTCATAGCTGAGCTCCTCCATGCCTCTTATCAGTTTGGTTGCCCTTCTCTGCACTTTCTCCAGTTCCCCAATATCCTTTTTGAGAACTGGGGCCCAAAACTGAACTGCATATTCCAGATGAGGTCTTACTAATGATTTGAACAGGGGCAAAATGATATCTCTCTCTCTGGAGACCATACTTCTCTTAATACAAGAACGGACTTTTCTCGCTTTGGAAATCGCAGCTTGGCATTGCATGTTATTATTGAGCTTATGATCTACCAAAACCCCCAGTCAGTGAACGACTGTAGTTTTGTGAGCTTAATAAGCCTTGTAGTCATTGCCAGGACACTCGTACCCTCCCGCCCTCTAAGGGACAGACGATAAATCAGGTTCTGCAGAGATTCATAGGAGGTGAGGATAGCAGCCTCCAAGGCAGTGGCTGCGTTGTTGGCTTCAGGAAAAAAACACCAATGTGCATGAGCTAATTGTGAGGCAATATAATAGGTGTGGAGACAGGGTAAGGCCAATCCGCCCTCCAGTACTGGTAACTGGAGGGTGATCTTGGCAATCCTGACTACTCCCCCCCTCCATAAAAAGGAAGGAAGGATGGAGTCTATTTCTTTAAATTTAAGCTTAGTGACATATACTGGCGAATTACCCAATACATATAGAAATCGTGGCAGGAATATCATTTTAAAAATATTAATCCTGCCCAATAAGGTAAGTGGGAGATTTGCCCAGGTTTTGAATGTGGTCTTCATTCTCCCTATAAGGGGGTCTATATTGAGTGTAGCGTAAGAGGTAATAGGGAGCTGTACCATAACTCCTAAATATCGGAAGGAGGTGACCATTTGTAGTGGGCAAGAGGAATGTAGCCTGGGTGGGTCTGCCTGGTCAATCTGAAATAGGATGGACTTGTCCCAGTTAACCCGGAGAAATGCCCAAACTTGCCAATAATCTCCAGCAGGACTGGGAGAGACGACTGGGGGTCCGACAAATAGATCAACATGTCGTCAGTATAAAGAGACACCTTCTCCTCCAGACCCCCAATCGTCAGTCCCGCAACCTCCCTGCAAGATCTTATCAGGGCTGCCAAGGGCTCTATCGCCAGTGCAAAGAGCAACGGCGACAGAGGGCACCCCTGTCTGGTGCCTCTCTTTATCGGAAAGGGATCAGACATGGCCGTGTTCACCCTCAGTCGAGCAGTGGGTTTGGAATATAAGAGCTGGACCCATCTGATGAAGGTACTGCCAAAACCAAACTTTGCCAAGACCTCCAGCAGATAAGGCCACTCGACTGAGTCAAATGCCTTGTGTGCGTCCAAGGACAGAACAGCCCTGGAACCCATCTCCGCATGAGTGGCCTGAAGATTGGTGAACAATCTCCGCAGGTTGATGGAGGTCGATCGCCTAGGGATGAACCCAGTTTGATCCGCACCAATAATGGTAGTAATAACTGTGTTCAATCGCCGGGCGAGCACCTTGGCCAAAATCTTAACATCTGAGTTGATGAGTGATATTGGTCTGTAAGATTCGCATAGGAGGTGAGCCTTATGTGGTTTAGGAATGAGGACAATCAATGCCTCTGACATAGAGGGGGGTAGCTGTCCCGTTTTCATAGCAAAATCATATACCCTGCTTAGATGGGGTATAAGCAAATCTTTGTATTGCAAATACCACTCGATGGGGAACCCATCCAGTCCCGGAGTTTTGTTTCTGGCAAAGGACTGGATAGCCTCCCCAATTTCCTCAGTTGTCAGAGGAGCGTCAAGATCTGACGCCTACTGGGTCTGAAGTCTGGGCAACGAAATATCAGCAAGATAGTCATCCAATTCCACAATCGTGTAGTGAGCTCTAGTAGCATATAGGGAGGAGTAAAAGGCGATAAAGGCTTCCATGATCTCATTGTTCTGTTCTACCACTATGCCCTCTGCGCTCTTAATTCTGGGTATGCTGCATGGCTGATAGTCAGGCTTAGAAAGATACGCCAACAAACGGCTATTCTTGTCACCAAACTCAAAGATTCGCTGATTCTGGTATAACAGCTTCTTCTGGGTGCATTCCAAAAGCACTAGGTCCAATTCTCTGGACCCATGCTTCTAGGCAGCATGTGTCTCAGGAGAGGGAGTCGCGGTATAAGAGGCTTCTGCCTCCCTGAGAGCCCCCTCTGCATCCATCAACTTGGACATAGAGGCCTTGCGTGTCTGACCAACCGCTGCAGCAAAAGAGCCACGTGTAGCGGCCTTAAAGGCATCCCATACCACTGGAACGGTTGCACTCTGTTTATTGAGTAGCCAGTATGATTTCATCTCCGTCATACATTGGTTCACCACAATCTCATCCGTCAACCACAGTGGGCTCAGTCGCCACACCTGATAGGAGGAGGAAGGGCCCAGGGCGAGGTCCACCATCAAAGGAGAATGGTCGGATATCGCCCTAGGGAGGTATTTAACCTCTGATACCATGGAAAGTAGATCCAACGAGACCAGACGCAAATCTATACGAGACAGAGTACCGTGTGACTCAGAGTGACATGAATACTCCCTCCTATCCGCATGCTTCCACCTCCAGGCCTCCAACAAGTCAAATTGATTTAAGAAGGAACCCAGGGGAGTGGGGGGGTAATGAAGAGCAACATAACCTGTCTATGGAATTATCCAGTACTGTATTATAGTCACCCGCTATTAGTATAGGACCCTCTGCTATCGCCAGAATGGAGGTCATAACCCTTTCAAAGAACAATTTAGTAAAGAGGGGAGGGGCATACAGGCTAGTCACGGTATATGGTCTTCCCATAAGTTTGAGTACAACAACTACAAAACACCCTTGCGGGTCCAGTTTAACATGCTTAATACTAACCGGGGCTGATTTGGCTATTAGGATGGAGGTCCCCCTGGCATATGTGGAGTATGTAGAATGAAGGGCGTAGGCAATTTTTGCCCGTTTTGAGGGCCATGACTCTAGAGCCCTGAAGGTGGGTTTCCTGAAGTAGGATTACATGCGGATTGTGGAGTGTCAAGTAGTCAAACATCAGAGATCTTTTCACCTTGGAATTCAGCCCCCGTACATTCCAAGACACTAAACGTAGCTTAGACATAGGGAGGCGTAAAGCACATGGTTAACCGTACCCACTTCCCATGGCCTGCCGGACACAAGCAAGGCCCGAAGTCCCGCGAACCAGGGGAAGCGCGCAAGGTATAAAACAGGTCAAAAAGATAAGGCAAGAGCATAGGAAATAAAGTGATCAGATGCATATCATAAGGGTCAGTTATACCAGCCTGTAAATGGACATGCACAAATGGATACCAGCACTGCAGAACAAAACACAAAAATAAAAACTTCAAACAAAAATCCACAAACATCCCCACCCACCCTAACCCTCCCGGCTCCCAAACCCAAACATATGAGAGCTTTGTTCCCAAAACCAAAACTGCAAAGCAGGGGGGTCATGACACAGACCCCAAACTAACCAACCCTGAGGAGCGTTAAAGTCCCTTAGACGCGGGCCACCGTTCGTGACCGCACAGGACAAGTATGCTAGTTGACCCTGAGTCTGAAGGAAAAAATGCAGCAGTCATCCAGATCAAACAAGTAAGAAACAAATAGAGTTAGTAGAATGTAGTTCGCCACTTTCATATAACTGTAAAGAGGGGAGTGAGATGATCACAAGCGTAAGGATATTCAGGCCCACTCCTACCCCCCCTCAGCTGTCCTTTGCTGGAAAGGGGTAACGTAGGCCACATAAGGCACAGCTATCAAAAGGTGCAGGTTAGGTGCGATGTCAGCGCGGAGGGGATCTTTGATTCTGATTCCGGCGTTCAGGATGTCCCAGGGTATCCACCCAGTGAGATGCCTCCTTAGGATCCGTGAAGAAGTAGGCCTTGCCCTGGTAGACAATCCTCAATCGAGCAGGATATAGCATGCCATAGGGGAGATGATGCTCACGGAGCCTGCGTTTAATAGCCAGGAAAGTGGCCCTCTGCTTTTGTGTAGCTACAGAGAAGTCAGGGAAAATAGTAATTCCACTCCCATTAAAGGACACCCTTCCCTTTTCTCTGGCAGCACCAAGAATTGCCTCCCTGTCCCTGAAGTGCAGGAGTTTGATGATCATGGCACGTGGCTGGGCCCCAGGTGGAAGGGGGCGCATGGGAACCCTGTGTACTCGTTCAATGGCGAATAACGGTGAAAAGGTTGAAGCGCCGAATGTGGTGATTAGCCATCTTTCCATAAAAACCTCCGGGGTTCTACCCTCAGCCCCCTCTGGGAACCCCAGGAAACGTAAATTGCTCCTCCGTAAACGGTCCTCCATTTCAGTGAGCTTATCTGCTGTGTAATCTTGGGCCCTAACAGAGCCCTGTAATGGACGGGTCTCATCCTCCAGCGTGCTAATGCGCTGCTCAGCATTAGACACCCTGTGGCGGAGGTTATGGACATCCTGTTTTAGGAAGGAAAAGTCAGTTTTAATGGGGTCCATTTGGGTGGTCAGGGAAGCATGGCTGTGCTGGATAGCCTCCATGATCTGGGACAGGGATGGCTCTGCAGGGCCTGAATCAGCAGTGTCCTCGCTGGGGGTATCGGGGGCAATGTCCTCAGCTGGAGAGAACAGGAAAGGATCTTCCGGGCTTAGAACAGGGGGGGAACAGTGTGACTCACCCTTCCCTGCAGGCTTCTTTGTCAGCGCTGAGGAGCATGAGGATGGCTGGCTGCATGTGTCTGCAGCATGGTGACCGGTGCCATCTTGCCTCTGTTTGCATGATGGGGGCTGCGGGCCGGGTCCTGAGGCTTCCTCTATCGGTGGGCCGTATTTAAACATCTCCCAGTGGGCACAAGGTTCCCTGGATGCTGTGGGGACAAACGGGATCCTCGGATGGCGAACGGATCAGCAGGATTCAGTCAGGATGTAAGCGGCATGGACGGAGCTCAGGCTAAGCACGTCCTCACATCCCGGTCGTTGGCCACAACCCCCCCCCCCCCCCCCTGCTCCGGCAGCCCTAGGCAGTAATGTTTTAGAAACTAACATATAGTCGCTCTGGACATAGTGGCATGGCCTGTGGAGTGACAAGTATAGGCCCTAGTGTCAGGGTTCCTGTGTCTCCACACATCAATAAAAGCAAATTCCAATAAAGTGCAACTCAACCTAGTCTGTCCAGACTCCCTACCTACTGTACCCGGCTGTATCGGGCGATCCAAGAAGAGGTTCATGGTCATATTAAAATCCCCCATCCACACAGCCGGGACGGTCGGGTGTCGGGTCATAAAAAGTAACCCAGCCTTCACAACCTCTGAGCTGTATGGGGGGGGGGGGGGGGATATAACAGGCTATAAGCAGCACAGGCAGTCCTCCCAGGCTAGCATGTAAGAAGAGATACCTTCCCTGTTGGTCTGACTCCAGAGATATGAGCTCAAAACGGGTGGCCTTAGTAATCAATAATGACACTCCCCTGGGGAAGCTAGTGTGTATGATATGCCCAGCCCACCCATGGACGCTTGAGAGCAGATTGTAGATGGCCAGTGACATGTGTTTCCGTTAGCGCTATAACATTGGCTCTCTGCGATTTTAAAAACGCTTGTGCAGCTGTGCGTTTAACCTTATCCCTCACTCCCCGAACATTCCAGGTCAGAAATTTAAGTGTAGTCATTAGAACCAGAGGTAACATCTAATGGAGCAGACCAACCTAATTGTATTATAAAAGACAATGATAAGAATATCCAACCTCCATGTTCTGTATCTTGCATAGAAATAATAACAACAAAAACACGTGCTTGCCAATTAACATTGAACTGATCAGGAACATAAGTAAACCCATAACATACGCCCAGTAACAGGGCAACATCCCACCCACCTAGCTCTACACCTCCCCAACATGGTGAGGGCATCCATGTCCCAAAGAAAAACACTGCACTTCTCATCCAGCTAGAAAAACCTGCTGGAGGTGTATATCTTAAGGTCAGTACTGTGAATAGTGGCGCTGTGTGTGTCTCTTCTATAGGGGCGATTCTTCACTGAGCACAGCATGGAGAGAGGTCCAGACACAGGGGGGGGAGGGGTCCCTCCACGGGAGAAATAAAAACACGGTGTTCCCGAGGGATTCCCCAGTACATTACTCCTCTTGCCACACAACATAACAAGCACATCCAAAAGGCTGTTCATCTGGTGTCGCTGCGAATCAGGGGGGGAGCAGCAGGGAAACAAAGTCATTTGACCCGCAGGGCGCGTTCCGGGGTATCACCGGACCAGGTGGGGTGGGTTTACCCTGCCTCATCCCCAGCCTTTTCGCCCCCCGGGTATCGCGGCCAACTCAGGAGCCCCCAAAAAGTAGGCCTCTGGGGGGGGGGGGGAGTAGAAATAGAAATTCCGGACTTTCAAAGGCCGCCCATGCCGGGTCCAAGTCAGGGGGAAGGAGAACACACCCGGGCTGCCATCGAACGGGGGGTTTCAGGTGGGAAGTACTCACTGTAACTATCACATCTATCCCTTCCGGTCTCCCAAGGCGATCCATCCAGGCATTTACCGCAGCAGGGGTTTCAAAAAGATGCACCTGGCCATCCTCCACATCGCATATTTGAGGTGCCAGGGTTCTGAGGCGGCGCTTGGCCTCTTGGAACTGGGATCTCTTCCTCTGTACCTCGATGGAGAAGTCAGGAAACACCGCCACATGCCCATTTTCCACACGAATATTACCCTTTTCCCTGGAGAGCCGCATAATCTTATCTCTGTCCCGGAAATTCAGGAATTTAGCAATAAAAGTCCTAGGGGGAGCCCCAGCAGGTGGGGGCTTAGCTGGTATACGATGAGCCCTCTCCACCGCAAACATCACTGAGAATGCTTACCTGCCATAGGTAGTAATCAGAAGGTTTTCTAGGTATTCTGCGGGGTCTCGGCCTTCAGCCCTTTCAGGTAGTCCTATGAACCGGAGATTGCAGTGGCGGAGTCTGTTCTCCATTACGTCCTGGTGAGAGTGGAGTTGCTGAATCTGTCTCTGCATCTCCTCCGTGGTGTGCTGTAGTGGATGCAGAATGTCCTCCGCTTCACCAATGCGGGTCTCTGCCTCGGTGACCCTGTCCCTCACCGTCGATAGGTCTTGTCTCATCAGGGAGATGTCTCTTTTCACCTCATCAATCTTCGTTGTGAGAGTGCCCTGGAGAGTAGCCATAGCTTCCAGGATTTTCGCCGTCTCCACAGCATATCTGTCCTCCCCCGTACACGCGGCGGCGCCATCTTGGGCCTGTCCGTCCTCCCCTTCATGCCGGAATTTGGCCAGTTTCTCTGCCGCTGTGGAGGGTTTCTTTGGGGGCGACATGAGCAATCCCGATCCCGGGGTCCACAGGCACCTTTCTATGTGAAAATCTCACGAATCTCGTGCACAGGCTGTTAAACAGGATATACGGCAAGAAGAGCTCTGGCTACTTGCGTCTTACTCCATCGCCCGCCAGATCATGCCCCCCGACTACAGGATCTTTACAGATGAGCCTTCCTTTGCTTCCTTTCCTGTAAGTGTGATTGATATTTGTGTCTTTAAAATAATCTTTTAATACTGCACTTAGGTGGCGCTTCCTTTTTTGTCTACCACAGAGTCAGCTCTCTGAGGACAACAGCCGCCATCCACCAGCCATATTACCGTATATACTCGAGTATAAGCCGAGGCACCTAATTTTACCACAAAAAACTGGGAAAACTTCTTGACTCGAGTATAAGCCTAGGGTGTCCATCTGCATGCCTCATTGTGCCTCACTTTGACTCACTGTGTCCATGTGCATGCCTCACTGTGTCCATGACTAGACTGACGTTTAACATGGGAGTCTATGGAAGGGGTGCCCGGCTTTGAAAAATCGGTGCTCCCCGGCCTTAGGTCCCCCAGACAAAAAACTTTGCACACTAGTAGAGGAAGAGTGGGGCTACATGTGTGCCAAGTTTGGGGTCCAGGGGACCTACGCCTGGCCGGTACCGGGTCCCCAAAATCCAGGAGATCAGGCGCAAATAGGTGACTCGAGTATAAGCCGAGGGGGGAATTTTCAGCACAAAAAAATGTGCTGAAAAACTCGGCTTATACTCGAGTATATATGGTATCTGCCCTTTAACCCTTGAATTGCCTGTTACCATTATTATTTTAAACAGACTCATTGCTATATCCCCATTTACTTAAGCAGTTTGTGTTTGCGCTAACAGTTACCTTTTCCATTGTTACCATTCCTGGTTACCTTCCAAGTCCCTCCCCTCTTCTACCATTCCTGGGTACCTTCTAAGCCCCCCCCCTCTTCTACCATTCCTGGTTACCTTCCAAGTCCTTCTCCTCTTCTAACATTCTTCTTCTACTGATCCTCTTCACCTTCCATGTCCCTCCCCTCTTCTACCATTACTGGTTACCTTCCAAGTCCCTCTCCTCTTCTAACATTCTTCTTCTACTGATCCTCTTCACCTTCCATGTCCCTCCCCTCTTCTACCATTACTGGTTACCTTCCAAGTCCCTCCCCTCTTCTACCATTCCTGGTTACCTTCCAAGTCCCCCCCCCCTCTTCTACCATTCCTGGTTACCTTCCAAGTCCCTCCCCTCTTCTAACATTCTTCTTCTACTGATCCTCTTCACCTTCCATGTCCCTCCCCTCTTCTACCATTACTGGTTACCTTCCAAGTCCCTCCCCTCTTCTACCATTCCTGGTTACCTTCCAAGTCCCTCCCCTCTTCTAACATTCTTCTTCTACTGATCCTCTTCACCTTCCATGTCCCTCCCCTCTTCTACCATTACTGGTTACCTTCCAAGTCCCTCCCCTCTTCTACCATTCCTGGGTACCTTCCAAGTCCTTCTCCTCTTCTAACATTCTTCTTCTACTGATCCTCTTCACCTTCCATGTCCCTCCCCTCTTCTACCATTACTGGTTACCTTCCAAGTCCCTCCCCTCTTCTACCATTCCTGGTTACCTTCCAAGTCCCCCCCCCCTCTTCTACCATTCCTGGGTACCTTCTAAGCCCCCCCCCTCTTCTACCATTACTGGTTACCTTCCAAGTCCCTCCCCTCTTCTACCATTCTTCTTCTACTGATCCTCTTCACCTTCCATGTCCCTCCCCTCTTCTACCATTACTGGTTACCTTCCAAGTCCCTCCCCTCTTCTAACATTCTTCTTCTACTGATCCTCTTCACCTTCCATGTCCCTCCCCTCTTCTACCATTACTGGTTACCTTCCAAGTCCCTCCCCTCTTCTAACATTCTTCTTCTACTGATCCTCTTCACCTTCCATGTCCCTCCCCTCTTCTACCATTACTGGTTACCTTCCAAGTCCCTCCCCTCTTCTAACATTCTTCTTCTACTGATCCTCTTCACCTTCCATGTCCCTCCCCTCTTCTACCATTACTGGTTACCTTCCAAGTCCCTCCCCTCTTCTACCATTCCTGGTTACCTTCCAAGTCCTTCTCCTCTTCTAACATTCTTCTTCTACTGATCCTCTTCACCTTCCATGTCCCTCCCCTCTTCTACCATTACTGGTTACCTTCTAAGTCCCCCCCCTCTTCTACCATTCCTGGTTACCTTCCAAGTCCCTCCCCTCTTCTACCATTCCTGGGTACCTTCTAAGTCCCCCCCCTCTTCTACCATTCCTGGTTACCTTCCAAGTCCCTCCCCTCTTCTAACATTCTTCTTCTACTGATCCTCTTCACCTTCCATGTCCCTCCCCTCTTCTACCATTACTGGTTACCTTCCAAGTCCCTCCCCTCTTCTACCATTCCTGGGTACCTTCTAAGTCCCCCCCCCTCTTCTACCATTCCTGGTTACCTTCCAAGTCCCTCCCCTCTTCTAACATTCTTCTTCTACTGATCCTCTTCACCTTCCATGTCCCTCCCCTCTTCTACCATTACTGGTTACCTTCCAAGTCCCTCCCCTCTTCTACCATTCCTGGGTACCTTCTAAGTCCCCCCCCTCTTCTACCATTCCTGGTTACCTTCCAAGTCCCTCCCCTCTTCTAACATTCTTCTTCTACTGATCCTCTTCACCTTCCATGTCCCTCCCCTCTTCTACCATTACTGGTTACCTTCCAAGTCCCTCTCCTCTTCTAACATTCTTCTTCTACTGATCCTCTTCACCTTCCATGTCCCTCCCCTCTTCTACCATTACTGGTTACCTTCCAAGTCCCTCCCCTCTTCTACCATTCCTGGTTACCTTCCAAGTCCCCCCCCCCTCTTCTACCATTCCTGGTTACCTTCCAAGTCCCTCCCCTCTTCTAACATTCTTCTTCTACTGATCCTCTTCACCTTCCATGTCCCTCCCCTCTTCTACCATTACTGGTTACCTTCCAAGTCCCTCTCCTCTTCTAACATTCTTCTTCTACTGATCCTCTTCACCTTCCATGTCCCTCCCCTCTTCTACCATTACTGGTTACCTTCCAAGTCCCTCCCCTCTTCTAACATTCTTCTTCTACTGATCCTCTTCACCTTCCATGTCCCTCCCCTCTTCTACCATTACTGGTTACCTTCCAAGTCCCTCCCCTCTTCTAACATTCTTCTTCTACTGATCCTCTTCACCTTCCATGTCCCTCCCCTCTTCTACCATTACTGGTTACCTTCCAAGTCCCTCCCCTCTTCTACCATTCCTGGTTACCTTCCAAGTCCTTCTCCTCTTCTAACATTCTTCTTCTACTGATCCTCTTCACCTTCCATGTCCCTCCCCTCTTCTACCATTACTGGTTACCTTCCAAGTCCCTCCCCTCTTCTACCATTCCTGGGTACCTTCTAAGTCCCCCCCCCTCTTCTACCATTCCTGGTTACCTTCCAAGTCCTTCTCCTCTTCTAACATTCTTCTTCTACTGATCCTCTTCACCTTCCATGTCCCTCCCCTCTTCTACCATTACTGGTTACCTTCCAAGTCCCTCCCCTCTTCTAACATTCTTCTTCTACTGATCCTCTTCACCTTCCATGTCCCTCCCCTCTTCTACCATTACTGGTTACCTTCCAAGTCCCTCCCCTCTTCTACCATTCCTGGTTACCTTCCAAGTCCCCCCCCCCCTCTTCTACCATTCCTGGTTACCTTCCAAGTCCCTCCCCTCTTCTAACATTCTTCTTCTACTGATCCTCTTCACCTTCCATGTCCCTCCCCTCTTCTACCATTACTGGTTACCTTCCAAGTCCCTCTCCTCTTCTACCATTCTTCTTCTACTGATCCTCTTCACCTTCCATGTCCCTCCCCTCTTCTACCATTACTGGTTACCTTCCAAGTCCCTCTCCTCTTCTACCATTCTTCTTCTACTGATCCTCTTCACCTTCCATGTCCCTCCCCTCTTCTACCATTACTGGTTACCTTCCAAGTCCCTCCCCTCTTCTAACATTCTTCTTCTACTGATCCTCTTCACCTTCCATGTCCCTCCCCTCTTCTACCATTACTGGTTACCTTCCAAGTCCCTCCCCTCTTCTACCATTCCTGGTTACCTTCCAAGTCCTTCTCCTCTTCTAACATTCTTCTTCTACTGATCCTCTTCACCTTCCATGTCCCTCCCCTCTTCTACCATTACTGGTTACCTTCCAAGTCCCTCTCCTCTTCTACCATTCTTCTTCTACTGATCCTCTTCACCTTCCATGTCCCTCCCCTCTTCTACCATTACTGGTTACCTTCCAAGTCCCTCCCCTCTTCTAACATTCTTCTTCTACTGATCCTCTTCACCTTCCAAGTCCCTCCCCTCTTCTACCATTCCTGGGTACCTTCTAAGTCCCCCCCCTCTTCTACCATTCCTGGTTACCTTCCAAGTCCCTCCCCTCTTCTAACATTCTTCTTCTACTGATCCTCTTCACCTTCCATGTCCCTCCCCTCTTCTACCATTACTGGTTACCTTCCAAGTCCCTCCCCTCTTCTACCATTCCTGGTTACCTTCCAAGTCCTTCTCCTCTTCTAACATTCTTCTTCTACTGATCCTCTTCACCTTCCATGTCCCTCCCCTCTTCTACCATTACTGGTTACCTTCCAAGTCCCTCCCCTCTTCTAACATTCTTCTTCTACTGATCCTCTTCACCTTCCATGTCCCTCCCCTCTTCTACCATTACTGGTTACCTTCCAAGTCCCTCCCCTCTTCTACCATTCCTGGTTACCTTCCAAGTCCCCCCCCCCTCTTCTACCATTCCTGGTTACCTTCCAAGTCCCTCCCCTCTTCTAACATTCTTCTTCTACTGATCCTCTTCACCTTCCATGTCCCTCCCCTCTTCTACCATTACTGGTTACCTTCTAAGTCCCCCCCCTCTTCTACCATTCCTGGTTACCTTCCAAGTCCTTCTCCTCTTCTAACATTCTTCTTCTACTGATCCTCTTCACCTTCCATGTCCCTCCCCTCTTCTACCATTACTGGTTACCTTCCAAGTCCCTCCCCTCTTCTAACATTCTTCTTCTACTGATCCTCTTCACCTTCCATGTCCCTCCCCTCTTCTACCATTACTGGTTACCTTCCAAGTCCCTCCCCTCTTCTACCATTCCTGGTTACCTTCCAAGTCCCCCCCCCCCTCTTCTACCATTCCTGGTTACCTTCCAAGTCCCTCCCCTCTTCTAACATTCTTCTTCTACTGATCCTCTTCACCTTCCATGTCCCTCCCCTCTTCTACCATTACTGGTTACCTTCCAAGTCCCTCTCCTCTTCTACCATTCTTCTTCTACTGATCCTCTTCACCTTCCATGTCCCTCCCCTCTTCTACCATTACTGGTTACCTTCCAAGTCCTTCTCCTCTTCTAACATTCTTCTTCTACTGATCCTCTTCACCTTCCATGTCCCTCCCCTCTTCTACCATTACTGGTTACCTTCCAAGTCCCTCCCCTCTTCTAACATTCTTCTTCTACTGATCCTCTTCACCTTCCATGTCCCTCCCCTCTTCTACCATTACTGGTTACCTTCCAAGTCCTTCTCCTCTTCTAACATTCTTCTTCTACTGATCCTCTTCACCTTCCATGTCCCTCCCCTCTTCTACCATTACTGGTTACCTTCCAAGTCCCTCCCCTCTTCTAACATTCTTCTTCTACTGATCCTCTTCACCTTCCATGTCCCTCCCCTCTTCTACCATTACTGGTTACCTTCCAAGTCCCTCTCCTCTTCTAACATTCTTCTTCTACTGATCCTCTTCACCTTCCATGTCCCTCCCCTCTTCTACCATTACTGGTTACCTTCCAAGTCCCTCTCCTCTTCTAACATTCTTCTTCTACTGATCCTCTTCACCTTCCATGTCCCTCCCCTCTTCTACCATTACTGGTTACCTTCCAAGTCCTTCTCCTCTTCTAACATTCTTCTTCTACTGATCCTCTTCACCTTCCATGTCCCTCCCCTCTTCTACCATTACTGGTTACCTTCCAAGTCCCTCCCCTCTTCTACCATTCCTGGTTACCTTCCAAGTCCCTCCCCTCTTCTACCATTCCTGGTTACCTTCCAAGTCCCTCCCCTCTTCTACCATTCCTGGTTACCTTCCAAGTCCCTCCCCTCTTCTACCATTCCTGGTTACCTTCCAAGTCCCTCCCCTCTTCTACCATTCCTGGTTACCTTCCAAGTCCCTCCCCTCTTCTACCATTCCTGGTTACCTTCCAAGTCCCTCCCCTCTTCTACCATTCCTGGTTACGTTCCAAGTCCCTCCCCTCTTCTACCATTCCTGGTTACCTTCCAAGTCCCTCCCCTCTTCTACCATTCCTGGTTACCTTCCATCCACCATTGTTCTGCCAATCTCAGTTGACCTTCCATGTATGTCCCTCTCCTGTTCTGTTCTGTTTTTTATTCACCTTCCATTTATAATTCTTCACTGCTGATCTCAGTTAATTTGTATGTCCTTATCCTCGTCTGCTTTTCCTGGTTACCTTCTATCTGCCATCCTTCTTTTATTGATACAACATTTCTTTCTTATCCAATTCCTCTTCTGGACTGTTTGCCTTCCATGCCCCGGCTCCACATCTGCTGGTCCCAGTTGTCTTCCATGCCCCGGCTCCACATCTGCTGGTCCCAGTTGTCTTCCATTCCCCGGGCTCCACATCTGCTGGTCCCAGTTGTCTTCCCTTCCCCCGGCTCCACATCTGCTGGTCCCAGTTGTCTTCCCTTCCCCCGGCTCCACATCTGCTGGTCCCAGTTGTCTTCCATGCCCCGGCTCCACATCTGCTGGTCCCAGTTGTCTTCCATGCCCCAGCTCCACATCTGCTGGTCCCAGTTGTCTTCCATGCCCCGGCTCCACATCTGCTGGTCCCAGTTGTCTTCCATGCCCCGGCTCCTCATCTGCTGGTCCCAGTTGTCTTCCATGCCTCGGCTCCACATCTGCTGGTCCAAGTTGTCTTCCATTCCCCCGGCTCCACATCTGCTGGTCCCAGTTGTCTTCCATGCCCCGGCTCCACATCTGCTGGTCCCAGTTGTCTTCCATGCCCCGGCTCCACATCTGCTGGTCCCAGTTGTCTTCCATGCCCCGGCTCCACATCTGCTGGTCCCAGTTGTCTTCCAAGCCCCGGCTCCACATCTGCTGGTCCCAGTTGTCTTCCCTTCCCCCGACTCCACATCTGCTGGTCCCAGTTGTCTTCCCTTCCCCCGGCTCCACATCTGCTGGTCCCAGTTGTCTTCCATGCCCCTACCCAACTTCTGGTCCCAGTTGTCTTCCATGCCCCGGCTCCACATCTGCTGGTCCCAGTTGTCTTCCATTCCCCCGGCTCCACATCTGCTGGACCCAGCTGTCTTCCATGCCCCGGCTCCACATCTGCTGGTCCCAGTTGTCTTCCATGCCCCCGGCTCCACATCTGCTGGTCCCAGTTGTCTTCCATGCCCTCGGCTCCACATCTGCTGGTCCCAGTTGTCTTCCATGCCCCCGGCTCCACATCTGCTGGTCCCAGTTGTCTTCCATGCCCCGGCTCCTGATCTGCTAGTCCCAGTTGTCTTCCATGCCCCGGCTCCTGATCTGCTAGTCCCAGTTGTCTTCCATGCCCCGGCTCCTGATCTGCTAGTCCCAGTTGTCTTCCATGCCCCGGCTCCTGATCTGCTAGTCCCAGTTGTCTTCCATGCCCCGGCTCCTGATCTGCTAGTCCCAGTTGTCTTCCATGCCCCGGCTCCTGATCTGCTAGTCCCAGTTGTCTTTCATGCCCCGGCTCCACATCTGCTGGTCCCAGTTGTCTTTCATGCCCCGGCTCCACATCTGCTGGTCCCGGTTGTCTTCGGTTCCCCCGGCTCCACATCTGCTGGTCCCAGTTGTCTTCGGTTCCCCCGGCTCCACATCTGAAAACCCTTCACATGCTGCTGTTTTATCCATTCCTTAGTATTTGTGACCCCACACATACTTGTCTCCCAGCTTCTGTCATATTCCTCCTGCAGGGCTTATTGTGTGAAGGGATCTTATCCTCCGGAGCTCCTTGCAGCCTGGGATGAATTTGCTGAAGAGAAAGGCACAGAAAACGAGCGTCCAGGTAAGAGGAGAGCAGATTTGGCCACGCCTTTTTTATTGTGAATTTCTAATCCATTTTTATTTAAAATTGTTACATTACATACAAAAGAATATAAAAAGAAATGGACCTCAGTCACCCCCCCCCCCCAACCCTCCTCGTCTTTTCCTGGGTTCCCAAACAGTGACAACCTCAGTCCCCCCAACCCTCCTCGTCTGTTCCTGGGCTCCCAAACAGTGACAACCTCAGTCCCCCCCCAACCCTCCTCGTCTTTTCCTGGGTTCCCAAACAGTGACAACCTCAGTCCCCCCAACCCTCCTCGTCTGTTCCTGGGTTCCCAAACAGTGACAACCTCAGTCCCCCCAACCCTCCTCGTCTGTTCCTGGGTTCCCAAACAGTGACAACCTCAGTCCCCCCAACCCTCCTCGTCTGTTCCTGGGTTCCCAAACAGTGACAACCTCAGTCCCCCCAACCCTCCTCGTCTGTTCCTGGGTTCCCAAACAGCGACAACCTCAGTCCCCCCAACCCTCCTCGTCTGTTCCTGGGTTCCCAAACAGTGACAACCTCAGTCCCCCCCCCCCCAACCCTCCTCGTCTTTTCCTGGGTTCCCAAACAGTGACAACCTCAGTCCCCCCAACCCTCCTCGTCTGTTCCTGGGTTCCCAAACCGTGACAACCTCAGTCCCCCCCAACCCTCCTCGTCTGTTCCTGGGTTCCCAAACAGTGACAACCTCAGTCCCCCCCAACCCTCCTCGTCTGTTCCTGGGTTCCCAAACAGTGACAACCTCAGTCCCCCCCAACCCTCCTCGTCTGTTCCTGGGTTCCCAAACAGTGACAACCTCAGTCCCCCCCCCAACCCTCCTCGTCTGTTCCTGGGTTCCCAAACAGTGACAACCTCAGTCCCCCCAACCCTCCTCGTCTGTTCCTGGGTTCCCAAACAGTGACAACCTCAGTCCCCCCAACCCTCCTCGTCTGTTCCTGGGTTCCCAAACCGTGACAACCTCAGTCCCCCCCAACCCTCCTCGTCTGTTCCTGGGTTCCCAAACAGTGACAACCTCAGTCCCCCCCAACCCTCCTCGTCTGTTCCTGGGTTCCCAAACAGTGACAACCTCAGTCCCCCCCAACCCTCCTCGTCTGTTCCTGGGTTCCCAAACAGTGACAACCTCAGTCCCCCCCCAACCCTCCTCGTCTGTTCCTGGGTTCCCAAACAGCGACAACCTCTGTCCCCCCCCCCCAACCCTCCTCGTCTGTTCCTGGGTTCCCAAACAGTGACAACCTCAGTCCCCCCCCAACCCTCCTCGTCTGTTCCTGGGTTCCCAAACAGCGACAACCTCTGTCCCCCCCAGCCCTCCTCGTCTGTTCCTGGGTTCCCAAACAGCGACAACCTCTGTCCCCCCCAACCCTCCTCGTCTGTTCCTGAGTTCCCAAACAGCGACAACCTCAGTCCCCCCCAACCCTCCTCGTCTGTTCCTGAGTTCCCAAACAGCGACAACCTCTGTCCCCCCCAACCCTCCTCGTCTGTTCCTGAGTTCCCAAACAGCGACAACCTCTGTCCCCCCCAACCCTCCTCGTCTGTTCCTGGGTTCCCAAACAGTGACAACCTCAGTCCCCCCCAACCCTCCTCGTCTGTTCCTGGGTTCCCAAACAGCGACAACCTCTGTCCCCCCAACCCTCCTCGTCTGTTCCTGGGTTCCCAAACAGTGACAACCTCAGTCCCCCCCAACCCTCCTCGTCTGTTCCTGGGTTCCCAAACAGCGACAACCTCTGTCCCCCCAACCCTCCTCGTCTGTTCCTGGGTTCCCAAACAGTGACAACCTCAGTCCCCCCAACCCTCCTCGTCTGTTCCTGGATTCCCAAACAGTGACAACCTCAGTCCCCTCCAACCCTCCTCGTCTGTTCCTGGGTTCCCAAACAGTGACAACCTCAGTCCCCCCCCAACCCTCCTCGTCTGTTCCTGGGTTCCCAAACAGTGACAACCTCAGTCCCCCCCCAACCCTCCTCGTCTGTTCCTGGGTTCCCAAACAGCGACAACCTCTGTCCCCCCCAACCCTCCTCGTCTGTTCCTGGGTTCCCAAACAGCGACAACCTCTGTCCCCCCAACCCTCCTCGTCTGTTCCTGGGTTCCCAAACAGTGACAACCTCAGTCCCCCCCAACCCTCCTCGTCTGTTCCTGAGTTCCCAAACAGCGACAACCTCTGTCCCCCCCAACCCTCCTCGTCTGTTCCTGGGTTCCCAAACAGCGACAACCTCTGTCCCCCCCAACCCTCCTCGTCTGTTCTGGGTTCCCAAACAGTGACAACCTCAGTCCCCCCAACCCTCCTCGTCTGTTCCTGGGTTCCCAAACAGTGACAACCTCTGTCCCCCCCAACCCTCCTCGTCTGTTCCTGGGTTCCCAAACAGCGACAACCTCTGTCCCCCCCCCAACCCTCCTCGTCTGTTCCTGGGTTCCCAAACAGCGAACAGCGGGTTGGGGGGGACAGAGGTTGTCGCTGTTTGGGAACCCAGGAACAGACGAGGAGGGTTGGGGGGACAGAGGTTGTCGCTGTTTGGGAGCCCAGGAAAAGACGAGGAGGGTTGGGGGGGGGACTGAGGTTGTCACTGTTTGGGAACCCAGGAACAGACGAGGAGGGTTGGGGGGGGACTGAGGTTGTCACTGTTTGGGAGCCCAGGAACAGACGAGGAGGGTTGGGGGGACAGAGGTTGTCACTGTTTGGGAACCCAGGAACAGACGAGGAGGGTTGGGGGGACTGAGGTTGTCACTGTTTGGGAACCCAGGAACAGACGAGGAGGGTTGGGGGGGGGACTGAGGTTGTCACTGTTTGGGAACCCAGGAACAGACGAGGAGGGTTGGGGGGGACTGAGGTTGTCACTGTTTGGGAACCCAGGAACAGACGAGGAGGGTTGGGGGGGACTGAGGTTGTCACTGTTTGGGAACCCAGGAACAGACGAGGAGGGTTGGGGGGGGGGGACAGAGGTTGTCGCTGTTTGGGAACCCAGGAACAGACGAGGAGGGTTGGGGGGGACAGAGGTTGTCGCTGTTTGGGAACCCAGGAACAGACGAGGAGGGTTTGGGGGACAGAGGTTGTCGCTGTTTGGGAACCCAGGAACAGACGAGGAGGGTTGGGGGGACTGAGGTTGTCACTGTTTGGGAACCCAGGAACAGACGAGGAGGGTTGGGGGTGGGGGACAGAGGTTGTCGCTGTTTGGGAACCCAGGAACAGACGAGGAGGGTTGGGGGGGGGGGACAGAGGTTGTTGCTGTTTGGGAACCCAGGAACAGACGAGGCATCATTACAGATTGTGGATATTGAATCCCGATCACAATGGTAGACGAGGTGAATACGTTCTTCATTGGGGACCATTGCAGGCCTCTTATGTTGATTCTCTTATTGATCGGCATTGAGAGTCTGTGGGAACATTACAGCTTTCTGTGGATCTGAATACAATCCGTATTTATGTGAAGTGTAGTAGTCACCGATTCTTTTACCAATATTTTGATCGATTAAAAGAATTTTGATCGATCAAAACAATTAATCGAGGAATTAATAGTTAATTTCCACAGCCCTAATTTATATATATATGTAGCGGGGGTCTAAATCTAGGGGGAGCACCTGGGTGGTAGTATGATCCAGGATGTACCAATCATGAGAGGGGTTAGACCATTTAGGTCGTGGAGGACTTTGGTGGTGTGCTATTCTCCTTGACCTGTGGGTGGCGATGTTGTCCCAAGTCGAGGTAGAACCACTGCCGCAGTGCTGCACCCTTTTTGTCCTGCTCTGGCAGTGGTACAGCGGGGCGGGGAATCTGCTGTGGCTGCTGGGGGAGGAGATAAAAGGGGGAGACGCCCTCGCCACAAGGTCTTCTTGCTATCCCGTGCCCAGGCACCCTAGGCCTGGGTGCTGACGGTCCGGAGTTCCGGCCCAGGTGCCCATGGCCTGGTCGGAGCAGTGTTGGCATTCATCTCAGGCACCTTAAGCCTGGGGTGAGGTACTACACCGGAGGCCTGGGGCCCAGTGACTTCGACTGGGCTCCGCAAGGGCGGATGAGTCCGAGGGACCCTGAGGTGGATGGGGCCCATGTCTGAGGTGAGGAGGCCGGAGAGGTTACCTGTCTGAAGAGCCCGGAGCAGCATCAACCCGGTGACGGAGGGGCCTCTGGTAACTCCCTTGGAGGGACATCTTCCCCCTGACAGGGGCCGCAACGCAGCGAAGGTACTCCAGTTCATGTTCTCTAGAGTCGCTGGTAGAGACTCCAAAGTTTCAAGTTTTCTCTCAAGCCGATGGCTGTAGCAACCGCTGGTGAAACCACAGTGGTTTAGTTTATCGTTAGGACTGTGCCTCGACCTGCTCACCCCAACGTATTGAACTGTTTTATGAGTCCCAATCAGTCGGCTGATAAAGGACTGTTTATTCGTGTGTTATAATAAACAAGGGTTGGAATCTTATCGGTGTGGGGTACTCTGGTTAATGGGAGCGAAGGGGAGTGTCAGCACAACAGACTTGGCTCTTAAAGGAACACACAGGCCCGAGGAGAACAACAGGTACTGGCCTTCACCTCACCCGCTGCAATGGGGAGGACATGGGCCGTAGCGCATCTCACATACAAGATACCCCTAGATAAGAGCTATCGGATAACCGATTCACAAGAGAAGGGAGTGAGGCCGCTATATATATATATATATATATAACCAATACATAGATTTACTATAAAATAAACATTATTTAAGATATCCAATACCACAGCTTATTGTGAATAAACCCTTTGGTCTCGTTATGTAAATACAATACTGTGTTAGCCCATACCAACACCCCCCTTATCTCTAAGTGTCAAACCTTTGAATTACAACCTGGGGAGACTGGTACAGCCAGACTCCTCAGTGAGACTCAAGAACAAGGCCTATTCATGCCTATGAATCTAATTTAAACTTTTAAAGATAGTGAATTTGGGTTTAACCTCTTAAAGAGAAAGTAGAAACCAAAGTGGCTGTAGTATTGTTCACAGCACATCATGAGCTATGAGCTTAACTTTAAAAACAAAATGGCTGTCCTCTCGTTCACAACATACATGAATATGAACCACAAGAAAAATACGTAATATGCATAATATAAAGGCCTATATGTAATTCTTTTAACCCCAAAATGTTCTGACAGTACTCTTCTTCTTCATATGTTGTGGAAGAGCCCGTAACTGGTTAGATACCGGACAAAGGTGGTCAGTTGTCCGCTCCCCTCTCCCGGTGTTCCCTGCCACTCCCCTCCCTCTCCCGCTGTTCCCGGCCGCTCCCCTCCCTCTCCCGATGTTCCCTGCCGCTCCTCTCCCGGTGTTCCCTGCCGCTCCTCTCCCGGTGTTCCCTGCCGCTCCCCTCCCTCTCCCGATGTTCCCTGCCGCTCCTCTCCCGGTGTTCCCTGCCGCTCTCCTCCCTCTCCCGCTGTTCCCTGCCGCTCTCCTCCTTCTCCCGTTGTTCCCTGCCGCTCCCCTCCCTCTCCCGGTGTTCCCTGCCGCTCCTCTCCCGGTGTTCCCTGCCGCTCCTCTCCCGGTGTTCCCTGCCGCTCCCCTCCCTCTCCCGATGTTCCCTGCCGCTCCTCTCCCGGTGTTCCCTGCCGCTCCTCTCCCGGTGTTCCCTGCCGCTCCTCTCCCGGTGTTCCCTGCTGCTCTCCTCCCTCTCCCGGTGTTCCCTGCCGCTCTCCTCCCTCTCCCGGTGTTCCCTGCCGCTCTCCTCCCTCTCCCGCTGTTCCCTGCCGCTCCCCTCCCTCTCCCGCTGTTCCCTGCCGCTCCCCTCCCTCTCCCGCTGTTCCCTGCCGCTCCCCTCCCTCTCCCGCTGTTCCCTGCCGCTCCTGGTGTTCCCCTGTCGCTCCCCTCCCTCTCCCGGTGTTCTTCGCCGCTCCCCTCCCTCTCCCGGCGTTCTTCGCCGCTCCCCTCCCTCTCCCGGCGTTCTTCGCCGCTCCCCTCCCTCTCCCGGCGTTCTTCGCCGCTCCTCTCCCTCTCCCAGTGTTCCCCGCCGCTCCCCTCCCTCTCCCAGTGTTCCCCGCCGCTCCCCTCCTCTCCTGGTGTTCCCAGACGCTCCTCTCCCGGTGTTCCCCCGCCGCTCCCCTCCTCTCCCGGTGTTCCCCGCCGCTCCCCTCCTCTCCCGGTGTTCCCCCGCCGCTCCCCTCCTCTCCCGGTGTTCCCCCGCCGCTCCCCTCCTCTCCCGGTGTTCCCCCGCCGCTCCACTCCTCTCCTGGTGTTCCCCTCCGCCCTCCTGGCCTTATGTGTCCCGTTTAATGACGGTTGGGTTCCAGTCAGTGCAATAGCTTATTCTTTTACTGTTGTATGCAGTATAGACACTTATTAATATTCTCCATATTTATTCCTGCAATGGGCCGGCATGATGGAGTCCTCCATCCAAACTTCATTTTCTGACTAAAGTTCCACTTGAAGTTATTTTTGTTATTTATTTATTGGGGAATCTGGCACTTTACAATATACCTGATTGCCCCCCCCCCCCTAATATCAGACAATGGGGGAAGTTCAGGGAGCCCCCCGGGACTTCCTCCAGTCATAGGGACCTCCATTGGGATGAAGTTATGAGAAGATGGAGACATTTTATTAGATGAGTCGCAGTGTCTGATTGGCCCATGTGATTTGTTCTGTCAGATTTGTTTGGTGAACAGCAGCTTTTCATGATTCTGGAGTTCGAGTTTGGTGGAGACGACCTGGAGAGAATGAGTTCTAAGGTGAGTGACTTCACTTCTCTTGTGGGGGGGAGGGGGGGCTGGAAAAATGAACACCAAAAAACTGATAGAACACCTTCCCCTCCCCCAGCTCCCATCTGTGTCCGCCTCTCGCAGCATTCTTCACCAGGTGACCGCGGCTTTGGCAGTGGCTGAAGAAGAACTTCGGTTTGAGCACCGGTAAGTGTCCAGCTTGGGACGGGACGAGTTCCTCTGAGACGTTATTAATGTATCCGCATTCCCTCTGTAGGGACTTACACTGGGGGAACCTCCTGATCGAGACGTGTTCTTCCCGGACCCTCCCTGCCTCTCTACAGGGCGAGATCTTCCACATCCCCAGTGCCGGAGTGCAGGTGAAAATCATCGACTACACCCTCTCCCGCCTGGATAAAGGTCAGACCCCGCCCCCATTATTCCCTTTTACTGCCCCCCTCCCCTCCACCTGCGTGATCTGTCAGACCCCTCCCCCATTATTCCCTTTACTGCCCCCCTCCTCCTGCGTCTGCTGTCAGACCCCGCCCCCATTATTCCCTTTACTGCCTCCTCCTGCGTGATCTGTCAGACCCCTCCCCCATTATTCCCTTTACTGCCCCCCCCCTCCTCCTGCGTGATCTGTCAGACCCCGCCCCCATTATTCCCTTTACTGCCTCCTCCTGCGTGATCGGTCAGACCCCGCCCCCATTATTCCCTTTACTGCCCCCCTCCCCTCCTCCTGCGTCTGCTGTCAGACCCCGCCCCCATTATTCCCTTTACTGCCTCCTCCTGCGTGATCTGTCAGACCCCTCCCCCATTATTCCCTTTACTGCCCCCCTCCCCTCCACCTGCGTGATCTGTCAGACCCCTCCCCCATTATTCCCTTTACTGCCCCCCTCCTCCTGCGTCTGCTGTCAGACCCCGCCCCCATTATTCCCTTTACTGCCTCCTGCGTGATCTGTCAGACCCCTCCCCCATTATTCCCTTTACTGCCCCCCCCCTCCTCCTGCGTGATCTGTCAGACCCCGCCCCCATTATTCCCTTTACTGCCCCCCTCCTCCTGCGTCTGCTGTCAGACCCCTCCCCCATTATTCCCTTTACTGCCTCCTCCTGCGTGGTCTGTCAGACCCCTCCCCCATTATTCCCTTTACTGCCCCCCCTCCTCCTGCGTGATCTGTCAGACCCCGCCCCCATTATTCCCTTTACTGCCTCCTCCTGCGTGATCTGTCAGACCCCTCCCCCATTATTCCCTTTACTGCCCCCCTCCCCTCCACCTGCGTGATCTGTCAGACCCCGCCCCCATTATTCCCTTTACTGCCCCCCTCCTGCGTCTGCTGTCAGACCCCGCCCCCATTATTCCCTTTACTGCCTCCTCCTGCGTGATCTGTCAGACCCCTCCCCCATTATTCCCTTTACTGCCCCCCCCCCCTCCTCCTGCGTGATCTGTCAGACCCCGCCCCCATTATTCCCTTTACTGCCCCCCTCCCCTCCTCCTGCGTCTGCTGTCAGACCCCTCCCCCATTATTCCCTTTACTGCCTCCTCCTGCGTGGTCTGTCAGACCCCTCCCCCATTATTCCCTTTACTGCCCCCCCTCCTCCTGCGTGATCTGTCAGACCCCTCCCCCATTATTCCCTTTACTGCCCCCCTCCTCCTGCGTGATCTGTCAGACCCCTCCCCCATTATTCCCTTTACTGCCCCCCCTCCTCCTGCGTGATCTGTCAGACCCCGCCCCCATTATTCCCTTTACTGCCCCCCCCTCCTCCTGCGTGATCTGTCAGACCCCTCCCCCATTATTCCCTTTACTGCCCCCCTCCTCCTGCGTGATCTGTCAGACCCCTCCCCCATTATTCCCTTTACTGCCCCCCCCTCCTCCTGCGTGATCTGTCAGACCCCGCCCCCATTATTCCCTTTACTGCCCTCCTGCGTGATCTGTCAGACCCCTCCCCCATTATTCCCTTTACTGCCCCCCTCCCCTCCACCTGCGTGATCTGTCAGACCCCTCCCCCATTATTCCCTTTACTGCCCCCCCCCTCCTCCTGCGTGATCTGTCAGACCCCTCCCCCATTATTCCCTTTACTGCCTCCTGCGTGATCTGTCAGACCCCTCCCCCATTATTCCCTTTACTGCCCCCCCTCTTCCTGCGTGATCTGTCAGACCCCTCCCCCATTATTCCCTTTACTGCCTCCTGTGTGATCTGTCAGACCCCTCCCCCATTATTCCCTTTACTGCCCCCCCTCTTCCTGCGTGATCTGTCAGACCCCTCCCCCATTATTCCCTTTACTGCCCCCCTCCTCCTCCTGCGTGATCTGTCAGACCCCTCCCCCATTATTCCCTTTACTGCCCCCTCCTCCTCCTGCGTGATCTGTCAGACCCCTCCCCCATTATTCCCTTTACTGCCCCCCCTCTTCCTGCGTGATCTGTCAGACCCCTCCCCCATTATTCCCTTTACTGCCCCCCCTCCTCCTGCGTGATCTGTCAGACCCCTCCCCCATTATTCCCTTTACTGCCCCCTCCTCCTCCTGCGTGATCTGTCAGACCCCTCCCCCATTATTCCCTTTACTGCCCCCCTCCTCCTGCGTTATCTGTCAGACCCCTCCCCCATTATTCCCTTTACTGCCCCCCCTCCTCCTGCGTGATCTGTCAGACCCCTCCCCCATTATTCCCTTTACTGCCCCCTCCTCCTCCTGCGTGATCTGTCAGACCCCTCCCCCATTATTCCCTTTACTGCCCCCCCCTCCTCCTGCGTGATCTGTCAGACCCCTCCCCCATTATTCCCTTTACTGCCCCCCCTCCTCCTGCGTGATCTGTCAGACCCCTCCCCCATTATTCCCTTTACTGCCCCCCCTCCTCCTCCTGCGTGATCTGTCAGACCCCGCCCCCATTATTCCCTTTACTGCCCCCCCTCCTCCTGCGTGATCTGTCAGACCCCTCCCCCATTATTCCCTTTACTGCCCCCTCCCCTCCTCCTGCGTCTGCTGTCAGACCCCTCCCCCATTATTCCCTTTTCTGCCCCCCCTCCTCCTGCGTGATCTGTCAGACCCCTCCCCCATTATTCCCTTTTCTGCCCCCCCTCCTCCTACGTGATCTGTCAGACCCCTCCCCCATTATTCCCTTTACTGCCTCCTCCTGCGTGATCTGTCAGACCCCTCCCCCATTATTCCCTTTACTGCCTCCTGCGTGATCTGTCAGACCCCTCCCCCATTATTCCCTTTACTGCCCCCCTCCCCTCCTCCTGCGTCTACTGTCAGACCCCTCCCCCATTATTCCCTTTACTGCCCCCCCTCCTCCTGCATCTACTGTCAGACCCCTCCCCCATTATTCCCTTTACTGCCCCCCCCCTCCTGCGTGATCTGTCAGACCCCTCCCCCATTATTCCCTTTACTGCCCCCCCTCTTCCTGCGTGATCTGTCAGACCCCTCCCCCATTATTCCCTTTACTGCCCCCCCCCTCCTCCTGCGTGATCTGTCAGACCCCCCCTATTATTCCCTTTACTGCCCCCCCTCCTCCTGCGTGATCTGTCAGACCCCTCCCCCATTATTCCCTTTACTGCCCCCCCCTCCTGCGTGATCTGTCAGACCCCTCCCCCATTATTCCCTTTACTGCCCCCCCTCCTCCTGCGTGATCTGTCAGACCCCTCCCCCATTATTCCCTTTACTGCCCCCCTCCTCCTGCGTCTACTGTCAGACCCCTCCCCCATTATTCCCTTTACTGCCCCCCTCCTGCGTGATCTGTCAGACCCCTCCCCCATTATTCCCTTTACTGCCCCCCTCCTCCTGCGTGATCTGTCAGACCCCGCCCCCATTATTCCCTTTACTGCCCCCCCTCCTCCTCCTGCGTGATCTGTCAGACCCCTCCCCCATTATTCCCTTTACTGCCCCCCCCCCCTCCTCCTGCGTCTACTGTCAGACCCCTCCCCCATTATTCCCTTTACTGCCCCCCTCCTCCTGCGTGATCTGTCAGACCCCTCCCCCATTATTCCCTTTACTGCCCCCCCTCCTCCTGCGTGATCTGTCAGACCTCTCCCCCATTATTATAGTGTTCTGGGAGACCTCACACCCCCTCCCCCAGGGTGTCCCAGAAGACCTCCCAGCCCCATAGTGTCCTGGGGGAACCTCGCCCGCCCTCCCCTAGAATGTCCCAGAAGACCTCCCAGCCCCATAGTGTCCTAGAAAACATCACAACCTTCCTTCCCCAAAGTGTCCAGGGAGACCTAATAACCTCCTTCCCCTAGGCTGTTACTGGAGACTTCACAACCATCGCCCCAATTGTCCTGGGGGACCCTCACACCCCAGTCCTTTGGTTTATTGAAAAACTTTGCACCTCTTCCTCCAGTCTCCTAGGAGCTCTTTCAATCCTCCCCTAGGGAGTGTCCCCCGGGAGCCGACCCTCGCGCCCCCTTTCTCCTCGGGAGTGTCCCCCGGGAGCCGACCCTCGCGCCCCCTTTCTCCTCGGGAGTGTCCCCCGGGAGCCGACCCTCGCGCCCCCTTTCTCCTCGGGAGTGTCCCCCGGGAGCCGACCCTCGCGCCCCCTTTCTCCTCGGGAGTGTCCCCCGGGAGCCGACCCTCGCGCCCCCTTTCTCCTCGAGAGTGTCCCCCGGGAGCCGACCCTCGCGCCCCCTTTCTCCTCGGGAGTGTCCCCCGGGAGCCGACCCTCGCGCCCCCTTTCTCCTCGGGAGTGTCCCCCGGGAGCCGACCCTCGCGCCCCCTTTCTCCTCGGGAGTGTCCCCCGGGAGCCGACCCTCGCGCCCCCTTTCTCCTCGGGAGTGTCCCCCGGGAGCCGACCCTCGCGCCCCCCTTCTCCTCGGGAGTGTCCCCCGGGAGCCGACCCTCGCGCCCCCTTTCTCCTCGGGAGTGTCCCCCGGGAGCCGACCCTCGCGCCCCCTTTCTCCTCGGGAGTGTCCCCCGGGAGCCGACCCTCGCGCCCCCTTTCTCCTCGGGAGTGTCCCCCGGGAGCCGACCCTCGCGCCCCCCCTTCTCCTCGGGAGTGTCCCCCGGGAGCCGACCCTCGCGCCCCCTTTCTCCTCGGGAGTGTCCCCCGGGAGCCGACCCTCGCGCCCCCTTTCTCCTCGAGAGTGTCCCCCGGGAGCCGACCCTCGCGCCCCCTTTCTCCTCGGGAGTGTCCCCCGGGAGCCGACCCTCGCGCCCCCTTTCTCCTCGGGAGTGTCCCCCGGGAGCCGACCCTCGCGTCCCCTTTCTCCTCGGGAGTGTCCCCCGGGAGCCGACCCTCGCGCCCCCCTTCTCCTCGGGAGTGTCCCCCGGGAGCCGACCCTCGCGCCCCCTTTCTCCTCGGGAGTGTCCCCCGGGAGCCGACCCTCGCGCCCCCTTTCTCCTCGGGAGTGTCCCCCGGGAGCCGACCCTCGCGCCCCCCTTCTCCTCGGGAGTGTCCCCCGGGAGCCGACCCTCGCGCCCCCCTTCCCCTCGGGAGTGTCCCCCGGGAGCCGACCCTCGCGCCCCCCTTCCCCTCGGGAGTGTCCCCCGGGAGCCGACCCTCGCGCCCCCCTTCCCCTCGGGAGTGTCCCCGGGAGCCGGACCTCGCGCCCCCCTTCCCCTCGGGAGTGTCCCCGGGAGTCGACCCTCGCGCCCCCCCTTCCCCTCGGGAGTGTCCCCGGGAGCCGGACCTCGCGCACCCCCTTCCCCTCGGGAGTGTCCCCCGGGAGTCGACCCTCGCGCCCCCCTTCCCCTCGGGAGTGTCCCCGGGAGCCGGACCTCGCGCACCCCTTCCCCTCGGGAGTGTCCCCCGGGAGCCGACCCTCGCGCCCCCCTTCTCCTCGGGAGTGTCCCCCGGGAGCCGACCCTCGCGCCCCCCCTTCCCCTCGGGAGTGTCCCCGGGAGCCGGACCTCGTGCCCCCCTTCCCCTCGGGAGTGTCCCCGGGAGTCGACCCTTGCGCCCCCCTTCCCCTCGGGAGTGTCCCCGGGAGTCGACCCTCGCGCCCCCCTTCCCCTCGGGAGTGTCCCCGGGAGCCGGACCTCGCGCACCCCTTCCCCTCGGGAGTGTCCCCCGGGAGCCGACCCTCGCGCCCCCCCTTCTCCTCGGGAGTGTCCCCCGGGAGCCGACCCTCGCACCCCCTTCCCCTCGGGAGTGTCCCCGGGAGCCGACCCTCGCGCCCCCCTTCCCCTCGGGAGTGTCCCCGGGAGCCGGACCTCGCGCCCCCCCTTCCCCTCGGGAGTGTCCCCGGGAGCCGGACCTCGCGCCCCCCCTTCCCCTCGGGAGTGTCCCCCGGGAGCCGACCCTCGCGCCCCCCTTCCCCTCGGGAGTGTCCCCGGGAGCCGGACCTCGCGCCCCCCCTTCCCCTCGGGAGTGTCCCCGGGAGCCGGACCTCGCGCCCCCCTTCCCCTCGGGAGTGTCCCCGGGAGCCGGACCTCGCGCCCCCTTCCCTCGGGAGTGTCCCCGGGAGCCGGACCTCGCGCCCCCCCTTCCCTCGGGAGTGTCCCCGGGAGCCGGACCTCGCGCCCCCCCTTCCCCTCGGGAGTGTCCCCGGGAGCCGGACCTCGCGCCCCCCTTCCCTCGGGAGTGTCCCCGGGAGCCGGACCTCGCGCCCCCCTTCCCTCGGGAGTGTCCCCGGGAGCCGGACCTCGCGCCCCCCCTTCCCTCGGGAGTGTCCCCGGGAGCCGGACCTCGCGCCCCCCTTCCCCTCGGGAGTGTCCCCGGGAGCCGGACCTCGCGCCCCCCTTCCCCTCGGGAGTGTCCCCGGGAGCCGGACCTCGCGCCCCCTTCCCTCGGGAGTGTCCCCGGGAGCCGGACCTCGCGCCCCCCTTCCCTCGGGAGTGTCCCGCTTCTACTTTCTCTTTTCTTCGATCTCCTGCATCCCAGTTTGTTTTTGTAAAAGCTTATCTTAATATCTGTTCCAGATGGACTTACTGTGTTCTGTGATTTGTCTGTGGATGAGGACCTGTTCCTGGGGGAGGGGGATCTGCAGTTTGATGTCTATCGGAATATGCGGGAGGAGAACCAGTAAGTTCATTCCACATCTGCAAAGCAACATTACCGATCTGTCTGGTTTCTGAGCGTCATGGCCGCCTCCATTCACTGTCTACTTGAGTAGATCATTCTAGCCCGAGGTCTCTTTTCTGTAGGTGGTCAGTGGACCTTGGCCCCATAGATGATGGATGACTGGGAACGGTCAAAGGCATTGCCGAGGGTCATAGGATGGTAGAGAACTTTGCCATGTCCTGTAGTTATCTTTTGGGTCCCTGCCCATGTTGAGGAAAGGTAAGTTAGAGTAGAGTGCAGCCTATAGAGAGGGATAATCTACCCTTCACTGAGTGGGATGGGTGATTGCTGTGAATTGTAATCAATTCTCAGGTACTGTAACGAGCAGATGTGTGGGGGGGGTTTCCCCCGAGGCCCTGCAGATGCGTGGGGGGTTCCCCCGAGGCCCTGCAGGTTGGGAGGGGGGGGTTCCCCCGAGGCCCTGCAGATGTGTGGGGGCGGGTGGGACGAGGTTTGTAGAGGATTTCAGTCGGTTGGTCTGGACCGTGAAAAATGATGTAGGAAGGTTGGGGAGGGGGGTGGGGGGGGCGGCGCCTGCGCTTGTATCGTTTTAGGACCACATGTGTAACTACTGATTGCACAGAGTGGCTGCAGGTTGCTGATGGTGTGGAGTGCCTTCAGGGGGGTGCAGACAGCAGCTGTAGGGTTGCTTGGGCCATAGACAGTTTATTTTTAATGCCCATAAAAAAAAAAAAAAAGAGGGGGGGGGTCTGGGTGGTGGGTGGTTTATTCTCTGGAACTACATTACGGTATGATGTCGTCCTGTGGTCTTCCATGGACGGAGTCTGTAAGATTCCCATCTAACAGGTGCCATGTTTTTGGTCTTTCCAGGAACGGCTGGTCCTTGTATAAGCCTCATTCCAATGTTCTGTGGCTCCATTATCTGTCTGATAAACTTCTGAATGAAGTGCGATACGTGAGGAAGCCGACGTCGGCATCCCATCAGAAGGAGCTGCGCAAACTGCGTGATTTCAGAAGAGAAGTGCGTCAGTTCAAGTCCGCCTCCGACATCCTCCAAAGGAGCAAACTCTTCAACTGACTCCGCCTCCGACATCCTCCAAAGGAGCAAACTCTTCAACTGACTCCGCCCCCGACATCCTCCAAAGGAGCAAACTCTTCAACTGACTCCGCCCCCGACATCCTCCAAAGGAGCAAACTCTTCAACTGACTCCGCCCCCGATTATTCTGCAGAGAAGACACTCGGTGGGATTGGACGCCCGGCCATGGAGGTGTGAGAACACCCAATATCCGCCAGCTGCTGATTTTAGATGGAAAGACAAATGCCAGAATTTAAAAAAAGACCTTCTGATATAAACTTTGTTTTAGAAATTTTTATTTTTGTTTTTATAAAATTTTATTATCTCATCACTATAAGGACCCTGAATATAAATAAAGAGATATCTTATTGCTTCTTGTCTTTGTTCTCTATGAGTTGGGGGGGAGGAGTTGTCATCGAGGTGCCACCAATCTCGGAGAACGTCCAGGAATGGGATTGGATGGACCTCCGGGCTGAAAACACAGAGAACCATTTCTGGATTTATTCCAAGGGATTTGCCGATTACACTAACTGTCCACTCTGGTTGTTCTCCCCCGCTAAGGGGGACAGCCCCTCCCCCTGCCAGCACGCTCTGATCAGCGCTCTCCACCAATGGCTGATCAGGAGTCGGTCAGTTTCTGGTTTTCCACACACGTCCCACAGAAGCCGGCCCGACCAACATACACACGGGCCGAATATCGGCTGTTTTTTTTTTTACCACCAAATGTCTCCTGACATCCAGCCGATGTGTACCCGGCTTTAGGATAGGCAGAGGTCTTCCTCAGAGGATATTGGGTTACAGGCAGAGCTCCCAGCGGGGATAAAGGTGCCCCATAGTAATGGGGTATCAAACATTCAACTTTTTTATAACGGGGTGACAACACCAAGCTCAATGTGACCGGAAGGGGGGGGGGGCATCTTATCCAAGATAATGGGGCCATCCGCAGTGATGACAGGCCAGGGAATACAAAGGAATGGGGGGAGGAATCAGACTTGGGATGAATGGAGGCCCAGGAACATGGAAGGATGAGTGAAGCAGGATGGGGGACAATGGACTCACTGGGGGGCAGGATACTAAAGGGAGAGGCAGTGGGGCCGGGCCCAGGACAGTGGAGAAATCAAAGTGCACACCAGGCCTGGTGATTGAAGAGACAAGGCAAGGTATGAGGGAGCGATGAATGGAGACACCAGGCCTGTGATATTGGGGGGGGAGGGGACACCCCAGGCCTGGGATAATGGAGGGGGAAGGGGAGAGCCCAGGCCTGGGATATTGGGGGGGGGGGGAGGGGAGACCCCAGGCCTGGGATAATGAAGGGGGAAGGGGAGACCCCAGGCCTGTGATATTGGGGGGGAAGGGGAGACCCCAGGCCTGGGATGATGGAGGGGGAAGGGGAGACCCCAGGCCTGGGATATTGGGTGGGGGGTGTGAAGGGGAGACCCCAGGCCTGTGATATTGGGGGTGTGTGAAGGGAAGACCCCAGGCCTGGGATAATGGAGGGGGAAGGGGAGACCCCAGGCCTGGGATATTGGGGGGTGTGAAGGGAAGACCCCAGGCCTGTGATATTGGGGGGGTGTGAAGGGAAGACCGCAGGCCTGGGATAATGGAGGGGGAAGGTGAGACCCCAGGCCTGGGATATTGGGGGGGTGTGAAGGGAAGACCCCAGCCCTGGGATATTGGGGGGTGTGAAGGGAAGACCCCAGGCCTGGGATAATGGAGGGGGAAGGGGAGGCCCCAGGCCTGGGATATTGGGGGTGTGTGAAGGGAAGACCCCAGGCCTGGGATAATGGAGGGGGAAGGGGAGGCCCCAGCCCTGGGATATTGGGGGGTGTGAAGGGAAGACCCCAGGCCTGGGATAATGGAGGGGGAAGGGGAGACCCCAGGCCTGGGATATTGGGGGGGTGTGAAGGGAAGACCCCAGGCCTGTGATATTGGGGGGGTGTGAAGGGAAGACCCCAGGCCTGGGATAATGGAGGGGGAAGGGGAGACCCCAGGCCTGGGATATTGGGGGGGTGTGAAGGGAAGACCCCAGGCCTGGGATATTGGGGGGTGTGAAGGGAAGACCCCAGGCCTGTGATATTGGGGGGGGTGTGAAGGGAAGACCGCAGGCCTGGGATAATGGAGGGGGAAGGGGAGACCCCAGGCCTGGGATATTGGGGGGGTGTGAAGGGAAGACCCCAGCCCTGGGATATTGGGGGGTGTGAAGGGAAGACCCCAGGCCTGGGATAATGGAGGGGGAAGGGGAGACCCCAGCCCTGGGATATTGGGGGGGTGTGAAGGGAAGACCCCAGGCCTGGGATAATGGAGGGGGAAGGGGAGACCCCAGGCCTGGGATATTGGGGGGGTGTGAAGGGAAGACCCCAGGCCTGGGATATTGGGGGGTGTGAAGGGAAGACCCCAGGCCTGGGATAATGGAGGGGGAAGGGGAGGCCCCAGGCCTGGGATATTGGGGGGGTGTGAAGGGAAGACCCCAGCCCTGGGATATTGGGGGGTGTGAAGGGAAGACCCCAGGCCTGGGATAATGGAGGGGGAAGGGGAGACCCCAGGCCTGGGATATTGGGGGGGTGTGAAGGGAAGACCCCAGCCCTGGGATATTGGGGGGTGTGAAGGGAAGACCCCAGGCCTGGGATAATGGAGGGGGAAGGGGAGGCCCCAGGCCTGGGATATTGGGGGGGTGTGAAGGGAAGACCCCAGCCCTGGGATATTGGGGGGTGTGAAGGGAAGACCCCAGGCCTGGGATAATGGAGGGGGAAGGGGAGGCCCCAGGCCTGGGATATTGGGGGGGTGTGAAGGGAAGACCCCAGGCCTGGGATATTGGGGGGGGGAGACCCCAGGCCTGGGATAATAATGTTTTTAAAGTTTAGGCTCCATGTACACGGGACGTTTTTATAACTCCTGAACGATTTACCTTGACAGATAGTAACCCACATTTAAAACGTCCCTTTTGCCACGTTTACGTTTAGAAGTGTTTAAAAAAAAAATGATTTTAGTTTTTCGCCATTTAAAAACTAAATGCGGGTTATTGCGTTTAGTCGCGTTTGGCGTCTGAAACATGGAAATCTTTGGCCTCTGAACCCATTTTTTTGCTTTAAAAAAAAAAAAACGCTGTTAAACTGCCTAAAATTGTCAATAAAGGAGAGAGTGTACATAGTCACATAAGATAACATTGAATGAGTTCAGGGGAAGTTAAAAGAAGCGCCCAACTGCCTCTGAACGTCTGTTTAGCAGCGTCCCGCGTACATGGGGCCTTAGATTTTGCCACCACAGACTGATGGGCCCAGCAAGTTGGCTGTCGGCATAGAATTTAGGATGGATTTGTAGGCACTCAATGCTGAGTCCCCAACTCCTGTAGTGTGGGAGTCTCTAGTAATGCCCTTCATTCAAAGGGAACTGCAGCAGTCAACCAGCAAGATGTAAGTCGAGGCTAAACGACCTCCGAGTAATCTGCTGGCCATCCATCGTGTATGGGAATCCTGAGTACCACATCCGTGTAAAGACTCCTCGGAGAAGTAGAGCGACTAAATCTGCGGGGGCCTCAAGTTAAAGACGTCATCGGGGCCCCACATGTATTCGCTGACTCCGCCATTCATGAAATAAGACCGGCTTACTACAGTGTAGCTGAGGAGGCCAAGAATTCCTCAAAGGGCCTCCACCTGGAATATTGACACTAAGGTCGCTCTCTACAGGAGGAGTCCATTGTATTTGGCTGATTCTGCAAATCACCAAAGTAAGGTTCCTGTTGTCGGCTGCTAAGTCCTATAATCTCATAATGTGATAATGAATATAGTAAAGTCATTTCACTTCAAACATCTCATCTCCTTGTGTCATCGCGGCGCTCACACCCCAAACAGGCGCGGCTGTTATTACATACCGCAGGAGAACGAACGTTCTTCCCATCCGTGTCCTCGCTCTGTGATCAACGGCTGGAAATGCCACAGTTTTTATAATTGATTTCTTGATCAAAGTATCTTGTGACCTCTGATGATGAAAAGACGTGTAGAATAGATCTGTTTTTAGGGTTAAAAACATGAACTAAACTTTTATTCTTCTAATGCAGTAAAACCTTGGTTTGAGAGCGTTTTGCAATAAATTGTGACTTGGTATACAAGCGATGTCCTGATATAAGAGTAGCGTCATGTCACAACTGAGTATAAAAGAGAAGAGAGGCGCCTCTAAGTGTAGCAATATGGTTACATTTAATGAAGGTACAACATTTAGAAACTCACATGGTTGATGATTAGGAGAGGCACATCTAAGTAGGGAGGCATCCGGGGTAAAGCGATCCACATAGACCATCTTCCACGCTGCGCTCCACGAGCGGTTCAAGCTTCGCTTTCAAATCGCTCTACTGCAGGGTAGTCTTCCCGGTCACTATTGCAGACTGACAGCCTTGAGAGCAGGCGGTGCTGGGGACGGTCTATATGGATTGCTTTAACCCGGATCCCTGCATACTTAGATGTGCCTCTTATATTCATCAATCATGTGAGTTGCTAAATGTTGCACCTTCATTAAATGTAACCAGATTGCTACACTTAGTGGCGCCTCTCTTCTCTTTTATAATCTGGAGCTCCTCCTGGATTTTGCTTCTCATCCCCTTGTGGAGGCGCCATTTGTGGATGGACATTTTATGGTCACATTGCTATAATATTTTTATATGGACTATAAACTGAATGACTTATGAATAAATGGTTGTGGAACGAATCATCTGAGATTCCATAATTTCTATTGGGGAAATTCGCTTTGATATACAAGTGCTTTGGATTACAAGCATGTTTCTGAAACAAATTTTGTTCGCAATCCAAGGTTTTACTGTAATCCTTTAACCATTTGGACTGGGAATTCTCACTCCATAAGGAGATCTTACTGGAGAAGAATTTCTTGGTGTTTCTGTGATATCATTTACTAGCAAAATATTCCACCAAAAAGTGGATGATCGTCGGGCACAGTGATGGCCGGAGACCTTAAAGGAGTAGTAAAGTTACATGTTTTTTCACCTTAATGCATCCTATGCATTAAGGTGAAAAAACATTCGACAATACCGCCCCCCCCCGAGCCCCCGTTTTTCTTACCTGGCCCCTCGAAAGTCCCATGCTCGTCCCCGTCATCCTCTTCGTTTTTCTGCCTGGCCGCCGATTGGCTACACTGGATAGATTGAAAGCAGCGCAGCCATTGGCTGGCGCTGCTGTCAATCACATCCAATGACGCGGCACGCCGGGGGGCGGGGCCGAGTGATACAGTCGGCGGCTATGGCCGCCGCTGTATCACGGGAGCGCGCCCGCAATCACTCCACACCATGCGAGCTCACTCGCATTAAGGTGTGGAGTCCTTGCGGGGAGGAGCCAAGACAGCCGCCGAGGGACCCCAGAAGACCAGGATCGGGGCCACTGTGTGCAAAACGAGCTGCACAGTGGAGGTAAGTATAACATGTTTGTTATTTTAAAGCAAAAAAAAAAAAAGGTATAGTGCTCCTTTAACTTCCTCATACCTGGCCAGAGCATGGCAATGGCCCCATATGGCTAAGAATGAAATAACTAGCGCTCTTGCCACAAATATTAAGGAATTCCAGTCTTGGATAAATGACAGGAGCTGCATATCGGAGGAGGAAGGGAATCCATGGCAGGGACAAGTAGTAACCCAATGTACTGTCTTGAAACCTGGACTGGGGTGTCTCAGACGTGAAAGAGGGGGATTGGTTTGACCTGCTAGTCTGGGTGGGTGGACCTCCTACTGGACCTCCTGCAGTCACCTCCTCACCTAGGCCGAGGACTAACACTCGTCTATTAACCATCAGGAACATAGTGATGAATTGCACTACCAGACGAGAGTCTGATCAACAAAAAAGAGCCAATTCTCTTCATTTGTGAGAAGAAAAACATTACTAGAACTTTTCTCCAAAGTTCCATCAGTGACATTTGTAAAAGATCCCCATAGAATTGAAAATTATAAACTGACACTAATTCTATTTGACATCAGATTCGTCTCTTTTCTCTGTCACCCCGCTCCTTATCATCCTCCTTCATCATCCTCCTTATCATCCTCCTTCATCATCCTCCTTCATCATCCTCCTCCATCATCCTCCTTCATCATCCTCTTTCATCATCCTCCTTCATCATCCTCCTTATCATCCTCCTTCATCATCCTCCTTCATCATCCTCCTTCATCATCCTCCTCCATCATCATCCTTCATCATCCTCCTTCATCATCCTCCTCCATCATCATCCTTCATCATCCTCCTTCATCATCCTCCTTATCATCCTCCTTCATCATCCTCCTTCATCATCCTCCTTATCATCCTCCTTCATCATCCTCCTTCATCATCCTCCGTCATCATCCTCCTTCATCATCCTCCTCCATCATCCTCCTCCATCATCCTCCTTCATCATCCTCCTTCATCATCCTCCTTATCATCCTCCTTCATCATCCTCCTTCATCATCCTCCTCCATCATCATCCTTCATCATCCTCCTTCATCATCCTCCTTATCATCCTCCTTCATCATCCTCCTCCATCATCCTCCTCCATCATCCTCCTTCATCATCCTCCTTCATCATCCTCCTTCATCATCCTCCTTCATCATCCTCCTCCATCATCATCCTTCATCATCCTCCTTCATCATCCTCCTCCATCATCATCCTTCATCATCCTCCTTCATCATCCTCCTTCATCATCCTCCTTATCATCCTCCTTATCATCCTCCTTCATCATCCTTCATCATCCTCCTTCATCATCCTCCTTCATCATCCTCCTTCATCATCCTCCTTATCATCCTCCTTATCATCCTCCTTCATCATCCTCCTTCATCATCCTCCTTCATCATCCTCCTTCATCATCCTCCTCCATCATCATCCTTCATCATCCTCCTTCATCATCCTCCTCCATCATCATCCTTCATCATCCTCCTTCATCATCCTCCTTATCATCCTCCTTCATCATCCTCCTTATCATCCTCCTTCATCATCCTCCTTCATCATCCTCCTCCATCATCCTCCTTCATCATCCTCCTTCATCATCCTCCTCCATCATCATCCTTCATCATCCTCCTCCATCATCATCATCCTTCATCATCCTCCTCCATCATCATCCTTCATCATCCTCCTTCATCATCCTCCTCCATCATCATCCTTCATCATCCTCCTTCATCATCCTCCTTATCATCCTCCATCATCCTCCTTCATCATCCTCCTTATCATCATCCTTCATCATCCTCCTTCATCATCCTCCTTCATCATCCTCCTTCATCATCCTCCTCCATCATCATCCTTCATCATCCTCCTTCATCATCCTCCTCCATCATCATCCTTCATCATCCTCCTTCATCATCCTCCTTATCATCCTCCTTCATCATCCTCCTTCATCATCCTCCTCCATCATCATCCTTCATCATCCTCCTTCATCATCCTCCTCCATCATCATCTTTCATCATCCTCCTTCATCATCCTCCTTCATCATCCTCCTTATCATCCTCCTTCATCATCCTCCTTCATCATCCTCCTTCATCATCCTCCTTATCATCCTCCTTCATCATCCTCCTTCATCATCCTCCTCCATCATCATCCTAGTCAAGTATCTGGTGAAACCCATTTACAAGGTTTAGTACCAAAATCTGGGCTTGCTGCCATGCAGGACTCGGGAAATGATTCTATAGACCTCAATTCATACTGATGAACGATCGCATCCCATGATTGGCCTTATGCTTGAGAAATGTCATATCCAATCCAGACACTTGTACTAATGAAAGTGGTTTACATTTTATTTTCTGTACTCTATATTTGAATTTTATCCGTAGGATGAACCATGGAAAGACCATAAAATCCACTTCTTCCAAAAAGATTCTGCATTGCCCTCCATAATGAGGGACGACCTTCCAGACACTTGGCTTATTTAAAGGTGAAGTTTAGTGATTTAAAAAAAAACATTGGTTTCAGAAACAGAACTTCCATGAATGACAAGTGTCCCTTGTGCTGATTGTTGCTTTATTCTGTGAAATCTTCCATCTTCGGCCCCCTGGATGCCCCACCAGCTGTGATCTTCCAGTGCTGGGGGGGGGTGAATTGCAGAGAAAGGGAGTTCTACAAAGTATTGACTCCGGGGGGCGCCATACAAATGCCCCCCCCCACACTTTTCACATATTTATTTTTCTAATTTATCATTTTTCTTCCACTTCACAATTATGTGACACTTTGTGTTGGTCTTTTACAGGGATATGCAATTAGCGGAGCTCCAGCTGTTGCAGAACTACAAGTCCCATGAGGCATAGCGAGACTCTGACAGCCACAAGCATGACACCCAGAGGCAGAGGCATGATGGGACTTGTAGTTTTGCCACAGCTGGAGGTCCACTAATTGCATATCCCTGGTCTATCACATAAAATCCCAATAAAATACATTTACGCTTTTGGTTGTAACATGACAAGATGTGGGGAATTTCAAGGGGTATGAATACTTTTTCAAAGCACTGTATCTGTTTGCCTTGTTGCCTACCCTTCTTATTCATTGCTTGGGGACTTTCCATGGTATATGAATACTCTGTCTGTGTCCTGTATTGTACAATTAGGTTTAAGAATTTTGACTTACCTGTAAATTGAATGATTTGTAGTACAGGACACAGAACACCCTCCCCCCGTTCCTGCGTTACTCTGCATTGCTTGCTACAAAACTGGGGACTGGCTGAGTGGAATTGGGTTATAGGAGTAAGGTACCAAAACTATAACCGAGGGTCTGTGGATGACCAGCCTGTGCCAATCCTATACCGTTCTACAAGATATGGAATTTACAAGCAGGTCAAATTCTTATTTTTTCAATTTTTTTTAATCAAGATTTTCAACAATCAAGTTTCTTTGATGCTGCAGAGTCTGGAGTGCTTAACTTGCAGTTTTCTGGGTCGGCCAGCACTCAGCATAGCATAGCTGTTCCAGGACCGACTGGGAGAAGAACCGGGTCTTCTATCTGGAAGACCCCCTTGGCTCAATACTGGTCTGCAGAACATCAGGGCTAACAGACTTTAATGTGGTTCCTCGATGGTGTTCATCGTGTTTTCCTGGACAACCTTACTAGGGACATTACTGGAAGAAAGAGCACCCTTTGCCCCTGGAAACAAGCTAAGCTTCAGGCTAGGTAGCCTTCTAACCGAGGTTAAGAAAAGTTCCACTGCAGTCCTTGGACTTCCAAATGTTTAATGCCTGTGAGTAAATCCTCCTCATGTTCAGGGACACCCCCACATCCCAAAGTAGGGGAACGTATGTGTTAACCTTGCAACCACCTAGTCTGAAAGTGTCTCAGATATATAAGAACATGGTGTCCAAAGGCTACAGGATAGAATTCCAAGCTCTGCCTCAAACCTGTTTAAGACCAGCAGATGTCCATGCTGTTCTGACACAACTCCTTTCCCAGGAGCCCTTGTTCCCATATGGGTAGTTTCAGGGTTTCTTCTCAGTGCTGTTCACAAAGGCAAGGTGGCATGAACTCCCTTCTGTACCTAAGTGCCTTCATACAAATCCAATCCACACAGGGTCAGTGCTACCACTAAGCAAACTAGGCAGCCGCCTAGGGGGGCGCCCGGCCGCTGGTGTTTCTACTCTCTTCTCTCTGCAGCAAGCAACTAAGTCTCAGCATCAGCAGGCAGCCACTGCTCTATTCGCACATAGTGTCAGAGGTGCAGCGGTGGTGGAGGACTGTCTGTGTCATGACTACCGAATGATAAGAAGCAAGCAAACATTCATTGATGGACACTGGTCAGGGGCGGATCCAGGGGGGGGCAACAGGGCAATTGCCTCCCCCCGGTAAGAAAGCAGGCAGCTCCGCTTGTGGCGCGGTTTGTGGGCGGGCGGCGCGGTTCCTGGGCAGACCGTGCTGGTCAGTGTGTTGGCAGCGCAGGTGAGAGTGAGAGAGCAGGCTCAGTGTGGCAGCTAGCCGGGAGCGGGGGAGCAGAGAGATGAGGTTGAGATAAGGTTTTGCCTAGGGTGTCAAAAATCCTGCCCTGAATCCACATTGAAAATACCAGATTAGTCTCAGTTTTCCCCCATCTGGGAGTTTTTTGCCCTCTGTAGGTATCCTGAATGCCTGCTTACATGCCCCCATCTTTACAATTCATCAACACCACCCATGTTTTGCTGTGACCACACAACAGCATTCATTTGTTGCCCTGTCCTCTGCCGCCCTGGTTTTCACCAAAGTGCTCTCCCCTGTAATTGCTCTGCCTTGCTTACAGGACATTCCTATAGTGGGATACATAGATGACATTCTCCTAAAGTCTGCGTTGGAACTGATTCACTACTTGGAGTTTCTAGGCTTTCCTCTAGGTACGGCTCATTCTTGGGTTTTCTTCTAAAAGATATACTATTTACTCGCCACTCACATGTTTAGACTCGGCAGTCCAGGAGATTTTCAAGCCCTCCATCTTGATATGAGGATCTGGCCGGGCTGGCTGTCTCCTTTGAGACAGTTCTGTAAACCCCATTGAACTCCAGCTGCAGCTTATCATGGATACGCAGGACAAGAAAGTTCATAATGTATCTGATGCTCAGGACCAGGTTATCTTTGACCTGATGGCCCACAAATCTGGCTCTGGAGTTAACGAAATCCTTCCTTTCATCAGTCTGGAATTTTCTCATGGGGTATACCAGCCTAACAGACTGGGAAGAAGTCATAAACACTTCAGTGCAGGTCACATGGAACCCAATCTTTGACTTTACTCCTCTGAAACATTTTCCTCATCTGCGCTGCAGGATCAAAATGGAGGAGCGTTCTGGTGATTCTCATCGCACCGTACTGACCTAGGTTGATGTTCTCCTCTGGCCTCATCAGGTTACTGGCACAGTATCTCTGGGCTATCTCATATTGCCCAGATATTTGATTCCAAGGACTGGGCTACACCCTGCTTAGGTTTCAAGGTTTTACCAGCATGGTCCCACATTCTGGCAATACTACACTCTTGAAGTTATGAGAAATCCACCTTTGGCAAGGTCTGCCATTGCACCTAGAATAAGGTGACCAGATTTTTTAAATGAAATCCGTGGACATATTTTTTTTTACTAGTAATGGCGGCAATCAGCGACTCTCTGCCCGTCCATCCCCGCCCGCTTCACAGCCTGTCAAGTCTTACTCTCCGGGCCCCGGCTACTACTGGGTGGGGAGTAGAGGAAGATCACTCCACCAGGGAAGGCAAGGAGATAGTGAGGCAGGTGGCTGGCTGGGACTTGAGCCAAGACAGAAGAACATGTGAGGGGAGCTGAATGGGTACCTGAAACTGAAGAAATATTCCCTCCGCTCCGACCAGCACATGATCCTCAGAAAGGGGCACAGATAATGGAAAAAAAATCTTTTTTTTTTTTTTATTCTGCACTGACTGTCTTTGAAATTGCCCCACCCCCTGTTCAAATCCAATCCGGGGACAGACTTGGTCTGGGGACAGTGTCCTCAATCCGGGGACTGTGCCCGGAAACCGGGGATGTCTGATCACCCTATCCTAGAAAGCCTACTATTGATGGTGTGAGGCACAGAGGTCAGTACTCCATGGAATGTGTCCTGACCTTTCTTCGCTCTGATCTGGCTTAACATTGAGCCTTGTGGACTGGCAAAAAGGAAGCAAGGGACAAATTATCTGTTCACCTTCTATTGACCGACTCATTCTGCCCTAGTGTCGTGTTTCATACAAAGTCCCACTGCTTCCTTTTTGTCATATAAATAGGGATAGAGACCTGTGTGCTGGATAGCCATGGTCTCATGTAAAGTCCCAACCCATTTTCTTTTAAAAAGAGCCTTGTGGACTGTCAGGACAGTCTATCGATTCTCTTTCTAAGACCCCAGTCATCACTGGATCCCCTGAGCTCTTCCACAGATAACCCGCTGTATACTCCTCAATCGTCACACCCGCTAACCTGCTGGGTCCCTGGCTTGCCACGTGCTGAAGCTTTCCCACTTCTTTACTGTCCACGGCTAGTGAAAAAGACTACTCTGGCACTTCTTTCAGGCTTCCATAAACTGGCCTCTGATAACAGGAGGGATGGTCCCTTAGTGGTGACTGCTTTCCTTTTACCTCTGGCCTTGATCTGTGATTGCCGCTGGCAACTGGAATGATCGTTCCCAATAGCAACAACTTGGTTCACCATCCAGCTGGACCTCTGCAACTTGGTTGGACTCCAGTCCTGAAGTCCCAACCCCACGCTGCTTCTCCTACTCCTGGATAGGCCTCAGGCAGCCTAGCAGCCAGGTACTCCCGGGATAGGCCTCAGGCTTCTGGCCTAGCAACCCAGGGCATTTTAACACACGTCCACCCAGACAGCCGTACAGAACCCCGATCACCTGACTTCACCCAAATTAATAGGCTCTCCCAGAAGGCCAAGGGGCTAAAGAGACCCCTGCCAATTGGCCGAGACAACCCATCCGCTCATAGTCTGGCTTCGCTATGCCCTTGTCAATCCAATGTCACCTGCAACAGTGTCACCCAGTGACAGAAGAGAGAAGTGCAGCAATCTCAGATTTAGGGAAAAGTTACTGGATCTTCTAACAATTAGCCAGGACACTTACTACCTGGAAGACTAAATTTGTGAGCAACCCGCCTAAACACCAGGGTTCTACATTTAGAATGGAAATTGGGATTGCTCCAATGTTACCATCAAATATACACTATCTTACCAAAAGTATTGGGACGCCTGCCTTTACACACTGAACTTTAATGGCATCCCAGTCTTAGTCCAGAGGGTTCAATATTGAGTTGGCCCACCCTTTGCAGCTATAACAGCTTCAACTCTTCTGGGAAGGCCGTCCACAAGGTTTAGGAGTGTGTCTATGGGAATGTTTGACCATTCTTCAAGAAGGGCATTTGTGAGGTCAGGCACTGATGTTGGATGAGAAGGCCTGGCTCGCAGTCTCCACTCAAATTCATCCCAGTGGTGTTCTGTCGGGTAGAGGTCAGGACTCTGTGCAGGCCAGTCAAGTTCCTCCACCTCAATCTCGCTTATCCATGTCTTTATGGACCTTTGCTTTGTACACTGGTGGACAGTCATGTTGGAACAGGAAGGGGACATCCCCAAACTCCTGCCACAAAGTTGGGAGCATGAAATTGTCCAAAATGTCTTGGTATGCTGACGCCTTAAGAGTTCTCTCCACTGGAACAAAGGGGCCAAGCCCAACCCCTGAAAAACAACCCCCCTCCCCTCCCCCACACCAGAATCCCCCCACACCATAATCCCCCCTCCACCAAATGAATTGTACCAGTGCACAAAACAAGGTCCATAAAGACATGGATAAGCAAGTTTAGGGTGGAGGAACTTGACTGGCCTGCAGAGAGTCCTGACCTCAGAAAACACCTTTGGGATGAATTAGAGCGGAGACTGTGAGCCAGGCCTTCTTGTCCAACATCAGTGCCTGACCTCACAAATACTCTCCTGGAAGAATGGTCAAACATTCCCATAGACACCCTCCTAAACCTTGTGGACGGCCTTCCCAGAAGAGGTGAAGCTGTTATAGCTACAAATATTGAACCCTCCGGACTAAGACTGGGATGTCATTAAAGTTCACGTGTGTGTAAAGGCAGGCGTCCCAATACTTTTGGTAATATTGTGTATTTCTATCTTTTTTAGATGTAAGATGAAAGTCTGTCACTGTTTATATGAAGAGACTTTTATGTAAGTTGCAGGTTTGGGTGCTTCACAGTTAAATATATAGAGAGAGAGAGACCGGTAACACACCCGAGTCATGGCGCCATTATCACTTTACACATAAACTTTTCCTTTGTTCTCTAAAATCTACCAATTATCCCCCATCCTCTCTACCAAACTGGGAGGACATCTGCCAGGAAATGATATTAACCATTTGTGTGCACTACGCTAACAAAGGAACATCGAGCTGATGGCAATATGGAGGCCTGTTCACCATTCAGCCAATTAGGAAGGGGTTGTCACCAAGAGGAACCCAATGGGATCCAGTAAAATGAATTGTCTTTATGGAGACACATAAGATGTGTTTTTGGAGAAGCCGATCCGAGTTCTGTTAGTTTTAATAAAGATAAGAAGTTGAAGAGCAGATCACCTCCGTCCTCAACTACCCCCAACGGGCCACGTTTTGGGAACTTCCCTTAGATAAAACAGCTCTTATCATTACCATGTCATTGATATTGATTTAAAGCAGATGTGCAAAGTAAAGGAAAACCTGAAAACATGGCCCGTTGGGGGTACTTGAGGACTGAGGTTGAGAACCACCGGTGTAGAGGAAACTAGCAGGCATGATGGACTCCTCCAGTTTATTGTACATTTACTACAAGATTCCCAACCGCTTCTCCTGCCTTATAAATACAAAAACTGTGGCTGTTCATTGAACAGGAGAAATAGTCTATTCCTTGAAGCATTTGTAAAGGGTATCAAAGGTACAATATGCCCAGGTGGTCTATAGAGAGGAGTATAGGTGGAGGGACAGTCAGGGGTGAGGTGCGCAGGCTCAGTGGAGATTGGTCCAATTGTAAAAAAAAGTGGCAACCACCCCAACCTATGTCTGGCCTCTACAGCAAGGTGCACATAGAAGGGCAATACACATCACAAACAAAAGATTTCCCAGCACACTGACCGGCCAGCCTGCAAAACAACCAAATTGTCCTGTCTAAAGGTTTATGTTAAAAGCGCAGTGCACAGTAGAAAACCGGCTATGATGCCACAAGGCTTTACTGCCGGTTCGTTTACACAAGATGGCGGCGGCAGCACGTGAGAACCAATTGAAAAATCGGCTTGGGTTAAGACACTGCGGGATCCCTGGACAGGTAAGTGTCTGAATAATAGTCAGGAGCCAAGGGATTTGTACAGGATTTGTAGCTGCTGATTTTTCAGTTTTTCTGAAGGAGCCTAAGGGCAGGTATGCCTGAGGGGAGCTCAAGTTTCAAGACTAGTTTTGTAACACACCAACAGATGGCAGCACAAGACGGCAGTCACAGGGACCACCGACCTTCGCTAGTCAGTGTGCCAAAAGACATCTGTGTACATCGGGAGCTGTGCAACTGGTGCTATTCTGACCACGTGTGTTACCACATCAGCTATTTCATCATGGACAGCAAGTTAGAGCAAACATGAAATTCTGTGTGAAACTGGGCAAGTTTACAAAGATGCTGCTTTGAGTCGTTCTAAATATTTTTTGTGGCACGCTGGCTTCAAGAGCGGAAGAACATCACTGGAAGACAAAAAGAGATCAGAAAGACCTTCAATGAGCTCAACCCAGAATGTTGAAACCATTCGGCAACTTGTGCATGATGATCGAAGGACTCATCGCAGCATCGCTGTAAATCGCATGTTTGCGCTTTGTTCTAACTCGCTGTCCATGATGAAATATCAGACGTGGTAACGTATGTGGTCAGAATAGCACTAGTTGCACAGCTCCTCCCAAAACTTTTTGATACCACCTCGTATGTATTGCACATGGGCACTGGGGATTGTATGGGAAATTTTAAGCTCCTCCTATAAGCAAATAATTCCCTTGTGCTTAAAAGCACAAATATTTGTATCTTGTATAATATTTGTATCTTGTATAATGCCGGGAAAAGCGTGCTGGTGTATCTCCAAGTAACACAGATGCTGGTATCATGTTGAGCTTAGCAGAATCCTGTCTTAGGATGGTAAGCTCCGTTTACTTATAATGTCAACATGAATAACAAAAGAAGGTGGTGGCTTCAGAATCAGCCAATCAGACATTTGTATTCTTTCAAAAGAACCAATCACAGACATGTATATATTCAAATAGAATTCCAGTAGTGATGTGTGCAGACGGTCGTGTGCAGAGCCATGCGGCATGCTTTCTGTAAGACAAATAAAGTGTCTCACAATTTGAACACCAACTACAGGGCTCTGAACATGACCGTGTGCACACCAACCCACGGCTACCAATGACGTGAACCGTACTCTATCATGGCTCAGTGGGCCATCATTTTCATATAGTTATGCTATAGTTCCAATGAACGCAGATCTGTCCGCTCCGAGTCATTAATGCAGTCGCCAAGAAGTGGCCAGTCTCTTGGTGAGGCATAAAAACAAACATCCCTAAAAGAGCGAACAGATCTGTCGTGTCCACAGGAAGGTTTACGCAGCTAATGGTCTTCCACCAACGTCTGTATGTGCGAATACATTAACATGAGCGCATTACAGCAAAACCGACACTGGGGGACATCTGACAACTAACATTAATAACATTTTCCACAACGGGATGGGCATGGGGGATGGGCAAGCACAGTGGGCTAGGGTTGTTTCTTTGTTTTATGGTTTCATGACTTTCATGACTAATAGATCTGAAATATCTCCTGAAGTGGCCTTCACCAGCATGGATCCAGTCGCAGGGATGACATCACAGTAAATACTTTACCTTAATTAATCTCACCTCTTTATGAAGTGTGAAATCTCTCACATTCTCAGGCGATTATGAAGTCATTATCGTTAGCAGACGGAGCGGAGTGTACACAGTGGGATTGGGATGGTCTTATGAAATGTCAAATAAAACTCAAGAAGAGAAGATTTTGACATTTGCAGATGCCAGCAGACGGCTTTTATTTGCCTGTTATCATCACATGGAGAGCAATTACCGCCCAAAGAGAAGAGAATGATTCTTCTACTCCATAGAAAACTGAACTCCGGACATTCTTCTGCAATGTTGGCGGGAGCGAGGAGTGCCGAACGTTTGTCGTGTGCTTCGATCTTTGTTCTTAGTGGTCAGTGGGACACAAGAGCAGAGGATCCTCTGATGAAGGTTCCGGGACTTTGCTTGTTCATATGATCGTCCAATAAAGAAAGCTTTGTACTTTATGATAAGCTGATCGAACATCAATAAAATCTCCCCCCCTCCCCCACTGCATATAAAAATATCTGGCTGGAATATCACTTTATTTGGGAGAAATGAAAACAAGACTGATCCTGGTATTGAGGAAATACAGATCCATATATTCTGTCAGTCTTCCTCCTCAAATGGGACTGGCTGGGGTTCCACTTTAAGTTTGTCTTTCTTAAGCCTAATAGTTGGATCATGTGATCCACCATTGGAAGCAGAACATTGACGCGTTTTACCTTTTATTGCCTGAGAACATTTCTTACAACTCAAGTTTTCCTGATGTGTTCTCTTTCTTTGTTGGGTTTTCTAATAAAGAAACAGAATGTGTTCTCAGGGTTTCTCCATCTTTGAGGGGTTAACCAATGAGGTGTGTAAGTTCAACACTAAATTTCCTGACATCTTCCTTCTAGGCCAGGATGTGCGTTCACCAGTCTTGTGCTCAATGATTTGTTGGTACACAAGGTGCCTCTGCCGTGATACGAGATCCTGACTGAGCCAAAAGGCAGACAATTCATTTCACAGCTCTCCAGCATCATCACAGAGGAGAAATACGAGGACACGGCCAACATGGGAGAGGAGAAATACAAGGACACGGTGTCATGGATATGCACTAATGTCTGTCTGCCATCTTACCTTTCCTCCTCATGTGTTCATCTTAGAGGCCAGAATCTTTCACCTGGCTGCCTTTATAATCTCTCCTCCCAGCCTGACTCCACCCCAGGCCCTATCACAGAACACTATATTAACCTGTGCACTGCAAGCCTGCCTTGCTGATCAACGTGTTTGTTAAGCATTGTGTGTTTGGGTTCCTGCCTGCCGTGTGCTACGTCTGTCTCTCTGTTACGTTATTGGCTTGTCCCCGACTATCCCTGTCTGCTTGTTACCCTTGACCTTCGGCTTGTCCTTCGTTTATCCTTGTCTGCTTGTTGCCCAGACCTTGGCTTTCCCCCTCACTATTCTTGTATCCTGTGCTGCTGCTTCCCCTCTCTCCTCCTTACCCTTCGGGGCGTGAGCTAGGGGCCACGACCTGGACCCAGCCTGCAGCGTAACATCCTCACCACTAGAGGCTCCGGAGAAGACCTGCTGGGTCTTAGACTGCGTGCCCTGGGGAATCTCAGGCATAGCTTCCTGTGGGATCCCGGTTGTGCTCCTCTGGTCCCGCTTTCCACAACCACCTAGTTTCCTATCCGCAGCAGTCAGCCATAGGGTTCACTACCTTGTGGTGCACTCCTGACCCCCTACGGTGTGCATCTGTCATCTGGCCACAGGTGACCTGACAGTTTGATCAGCCATGGACCCGGCTGACATGCCGCTCCCCGCGGATGATCCAATACAGGGCATAGTCCATAGACTTGAGACCCAGGAATCTGATCAGACTCAGGTGATGCGATTCCTCCAAGTTCTGGCTTCGAGCAGCTTCAGGTCTCCTTGGGAACCCCAAATCCGCAACCTCAAGTACAACCAGCGGCTGCGCCTTTCGCACCAGTCGCAGCCACACACTCACTAGAACTGCCAGCTCCGTTCCGTTTCTCTGGGGACTCCAAGGCCTGCAGGGGGTTTCTCAGCCAATGTACAATTCATTTTGAGCTTCAGCCTCAAAACTTCCTGTCTGATCGGGCTAAGGTAGCCTATATCATCTCCCTCCTCTCCTGTGAAGCTTTAGCCTGGGCTGCCCCCCTGTGGGAGAAGAATGATCCGGTGGTTTCCAGCCTGTCCGACTTCTTGGAGCTCTTTGTAACATCTTTGAGGAGCCGGCTCGGGCTTCTTCAGCGGCTAGTGCCCCCTTACGTCTTCGCCAAGAATCTAGTTCTGTGGGACAATATGCTCTTCAGTTCCGCATCCACACAGCTGAATTGAGCTGGAACAATGAGGCCCTGGTCGCTACCTTTTTACATGGCTTCTCTGACCGAGTGAAAGACGAATTAGCGGGAAGAGCCATCCCCGTCGGTCTGGACGATGTAATTTCTTTGTGCAATCAGATCGACATTCGTTTTCAGGAGAGGTCCCTAGAGAGAAGACGCCAGCACTCCCTGGACCCTAGCCAGTCTGAGCTCCCCTCCCTTCATCCCGTGGAGCATCTTCTGCCTGCTGAGGAGCCTATGCAGCTGGGCCGGACCAGACTAACCCCCGAAAAACATGCTAGGCGCAGAACTCGGGGCTTGTGCCTCTATTGTGGGGGCAAGGGTCATTTTCGTGACTCCTGCTCGCTTCTGTCCTGGAAACGCTCGGTCCTCATACATTTGGAAGGTGGAGTATTGGTGCCTTCATGTAGGTACTTCTCCTCAATCAACCCTTGCATATCTGGATTCCGGGGCTGTCGGCAATTTTATGGATTGGGGAACTGCTTCTTCCATGAAGCTTACCCTTTCACCTCTCGCTACCCCATTGGTAGTCTCGGCAATTGATGGCACTGTTCTCCCAGGGGGCCCTATTCGCTTCCAGACGCTACCCATTAGGATGTCGGTAGGGATTCTCCACCAGGAGTGGATATCCTTTCTCATTCTACCCAAGGCCTCTACCCCCATTGTATTGGGCCTCCCTTGGCTACAGCTCCACTCTCCACATGTGGACTGGGTGTCTGGGCAGGTCCTGGCTTGGGGCCCCTCATGTTTCTCGTCATGTCTTCTCAAGGTGGCCCCCAAGGAGAGACTTCCGGTTGCTCCCACTTCTGTTTCTTCTGATCTTCCCGCAGCATACAGCGATTACCGGGACGTGTTCTGTAAGAAATCAGCTGAGGTGCTTCCTCCCCACAGGTCTTTTGACTGTGCTATTGACCCTGTCCCCGGAGCAACTCTGCCCAAGGGTCATACCTACCCTCTGTCCATCCCAGAGACCCAGGCCATGTCTGAGTATGTTGCAGAGAATCTGGAGAGAGGTTTCATCCGGAAATCCACATCACTTGCAGGGGCAGGGTTCTTTTTCGTTTCCAAAAAGGATGGTACCCTAAGACCCTGTATCGACTATCAAGGTTTAAACGCGGTTACTATTAAAAATCGATACCCCTTACCCTTAATATCTGAGTTATTCGATAGGTTGAAGGGTGCCTCCATTTTCACCAAGTTGGATCTCAGAGGCGCGTACAATCTCATTCGAATACGGGAGGGTGACGAATGGAAGACTGCATTCAACACTAGAGACGGGCATTACGAATACCTGGTGATGCCTTTTGGTTTGTGTAATGCCCCAGCCGTGTTTCAAAACGTCATCAATGAAATCTTCAAAGATCTGCTGTACCAATTTGTTGTCATCTATCTGGATGACATCCTGATCTTTTCTGAAAATCTGCTCGTCCACAGAAACCATGTCCGCACTGTACTTCAGCGTCTTAGTGAGAATAATCTCTATGCCAAGCTGGAGAAATGTTCCTTTGAATGTTCTGAGGTCCTGTTTCTGGGGTGCTTTGTCTCATGTTCGGGTCTTCGTATGGATCCTGGGAAGGTCTTGGCTATTACCAACTGGCCTCTTCCTGCTAGCCTCAAGGCCACACAGCGCTTTCTTGGTTTCACAAATTATTATAGGCAGTTCATAAGGAATTACTCTTCCATTGCCGCGCCTATTATCGCTTTGACCAAGAAGGGTGCGAATGCCAAAGACTGGCCTCCCGAAGCTGTCTCTGCATTTCACGACCTGAAACAGGCCTTTGTTTCTGGACCTCTCTTGAGGAGACCAAATCCTGGGGATGCATTTTTTATTGAAGTGGACGCTTCCTCAATGGGGGTGGGAGCTGTGCTTCTTCAATTCTTTGAGAAGAAACTTCAACCATGTGCGTTCTTCTCCAAAAAAAATTCTCAGGCAGAGAGAAATTATGCCATCGGTGATCGGGAGCTTCTCGCAATTAAATTGGCGTTAGAGGAGTGGCGTCATCTCTTGGAGGGTTCCCCTCACTCCATAACGATCTTTACGGATCACAAGAATTTACAGTATCTACAGAATGCTAAACGTCTGAATCCCAGACAGGCCAGGTGGAGTCTCTTCTTTGCCCGTTTTAATTTCAGGATTACATACAAACCTGGTTCCTGCAACGGTCGGGCAAATGCGCTCTTTAGGTCATTTGACACTTTGGACGAGGAGTCCGCCCCTGAACCTGAGCCGATCATTCCAACCCTGTGCATTGTTGCCCATTCTACCACCCTGGAGTCTAAAATTCCTCCTGGTAAGACCTTTGTCCCCACTGAGCTAAGAGCTAAGATCCTTCGTTGGGAACATGATTCCAAGGTGGCAGGTCATTCTGGGTTCCTCCGATCCTTCTTGCTCATCAGTCATCACTACTGGTGGCCTAATCTCCGCTCAGATGTCAAAGACTACGTTAAGGCTTGTCATGTCTGTGCTCAGTCTAAATCCTCCACACAAGCTCCTGCTGGTCTCCTCATGCCCTTGCCCATTCCTAAGGAGCCCTGGGCTCATATTGCCATGGATTTTATCACCGATCTCCCACTGTCTGAGAATAATACTGTCATTTGGGTGGTAATCGATCGGTTCTCCAAGATGGCTCATTTTGTTCCTCTTCCTGGTCTTCCTTCTACTCCTGCCTTGGTTCCCGTTTTTATTCGAGAAATTTTCCGCCTCCATGGGGTTCCTTCTCATATTGTTTCCGACAGGGGAGTCCAATTTACGTCTCGTTTTTGGAGAGCCTTTTGCAAATCCCTCAATATTGTCTTGGATTTTTCCTCTTCTTACCATCCTCAATCCAATGGACAGACTGAGAGGATTAATCAGGAGTTAGAGGTCTTTCTTCGCACCTTTGTGTCTTCTCATCATGACGATTGGTCCTCTCTACTCCCGTGGGCAGAATTCTCCCATAACAATCATGTGAATACCAGTTTGCAGAAGACACCCTTTTTCACAGTTTATGGAAAGCACCCTCAACTTCCTCTTCCCATGATCTGTTCTCCAGATATTCCAGCTTTGGCTTCGGTTCAGAAGTCTCTCAATTCCGTTTGGGGTGACGTTCATGATTCCCTCCGGGCAGCTGCTGAAAAATTCAAAGGCTTTGCCGACCGCCGCAGGCGTAAACCGCCTTCTCTTCAGCCAGGGGACAAAGTCTGGCTCTCCACCAGGAACATCAAGCTCCGAGTTCCTTCTCTGAAGTTTGCTCCACGATTCATCGGTCCATACACTATAACTACTAAACTGAATCCGGTTTGTTTCAAACTCCAGATTCCTAAGAGCCTTAAAATCACTAACTCCTTCCATGTTGCCCTTCTAAAGCCTTTAGTCCTCAATAAATTCTCTCGTCCTCTCCCTACCGTTGCGCACGTCTCTGAGGATAATCAGGAGTACGAGGTCAGTCAAATTCTGGACTCCCGACTCTGTAAAGGCGTTCTTCAGTACCTCGTTCATTGGAAGGGGTTTGGTCCTGAGGAGAGGTCTTGGATCGCTGCATCTGAGGTCTTTGCACCTCGTCTGTTAAAGGAGTTTCATCTGAAGTTTCCCTCTAAACCTGGGCCCAGGCGGGGAAGGGGGAGGCCTCGTAAGAGGGAGGGTACTGTCATGGATATGCACTAATGTCTGTCTGCCATCTTACCTTTCCTCCTCATATGTTCATCTTAGAGGCCAGAACCCTTTCACCTGGCTTCCTTTATAATCTCCTCCCAGCCTGACTCCACCCCAGGCCCTATCACAGAACACTATATTAACCTGTGCACTGCAAGCCTGCTTTGCTGATCAACGTGTTTGTTTAAGCATTGTGTGTTTGGGTTCCTGCCTGCCGTGTGCTACGTCTGTCTCTCTGTTACGTTATTGGCTTGTCCCCGACTATCCCTGTCTGCTTGTTACCCTTGACCTTCGGCTTGTCCTTCGTTTATCCTTGTCTGCTTGTTGCCCGGACCTTGGCTTTCCCCTCACTATTCTTGTATCCTGTGCTGCTGCTTCCCCTCTCTCCTCCTTACCCTTCGGGGCGTAAGCTAGGGGACTCTAGGGGCCGCGACCTGAACCCAGCCTGCAGCGTAACATCCTAACCACTAGAGGCTCTGGAGAAGACCTGCTGGGTCTTAGACTCTACGCCCTGGGGAATCTCGGCTCTAGCTTCCTGTGGGATCCCGGTTGTGCTCCTCTGGTCCCGCTTTCCACAACCACCTAGTTTCCTATCCGCAGCAGTCAGCCATAGGGTTCACTACCTTGTGGTGCACTCCTGACCCCCTACAGTGTGCATCTGTCATCTGGCCACAGGTGACCTGACAAACGGCCAACATCACAGAGGAGAAATACGAGGACACGGCCAACATCACAGAGGAAAAATATGAGGGCATGGCCAACATCACAGAGGAGAAATACAAGGGCATAGCCAACATGAGAGAGGAGAAATACGAGGACATGGCCAACATCACAAAGGAGAAATACAAGGACACAGCCAACATGGAAGAGGAGAAATACGAGGACACAGCCAACATGGAAAAAGAGAAATACGAGGACCCGGCCAACATCACAGAGGAGAAATACGAGGACACGGCCAACATCACAGAGGAGAAATATGAGGGCATGGCCAACATCACAGAGGAGAAATATGAGGGCATGGCCAACATCACAGAGGAGAAATACGAGGACATGGCCAACATCACAGAGGAGAAATACGAGGACACGGCCAACATCACAGAGGAGAAATACGAGGACACGGCCAACATCACAGAGGAGAAATATGAGGGCATAGCCAACATGAGAGACGAGAAATACGAGGACACGGCCAACATCACAGAGGAGAAATACGAGGACACGACCAACATCACAGAGGAGAGATACGAGGACATGGCCAACATCACAGAGGAGAAATACGAGGACACGGCCAACATGAGAGAGGAGAAATACGAGGACACGGCCAACATGAGAGAGGAGAAATACGAGGACACGGCCAACATCACAGAGGAGAAATATGAGGGCATGGCCAACATCACAGAGGAGAAATACAAGGGCATAGCCAACATGAGAGAGGAGAAATACGAGGACACGGCCAACATCACAGAGGAGAAATACAAGGACACGGCCAACATCACAGAGGAGAAATATGAGGGCATGGCCAACATCACAGAGGAGAAATACAAGGGCATAGCCAACATGAGAGAGGAGAAATACGAGGACACGGCCAACATGGAAGAGGAGAAATACGAGGACATGGCCAACATCACAGAGGAGAAATACAAGGACACGGCCAACATCACAGAGGAAAATCACAAGGACACAGCCAACATGGGAGAGGAGAAATACGAGGACCTGGCCAACATCACAGAGGAGAAATACAAGGACACGGCCAACATGGAAGAGGAGAAATACGAGGACCCAGCCAACATCACAGAGGAGAAATACAAGGACACGGCCAACATCACAGAGGAGAATCACAAGGACACAGCCAACATCACAGAGGAGAAATACGAGGAACCGGCCAACATCACAGAGGAGAAATACGAGGACCCGGCCAACATCACAGAGGAGAAATACGAGGACACGGCCAACATGGGAGAGGAGAAATATGAAGACACGGCCAACATGGGAGAGGAGAAATACGAGGACACGGCCAACATGAGAGGGGAAAAATACAAGGACACGGCCAACATCACAGAGGAGAAATACAAGGACACGGCCAACATGGGAGAGGAGAAATACCAGGACGTGGCCAACATCACAGAGGAGAAATACGAGGACACGGCCAACATGGGAGAGGAGAAATACGAAGACACGGCCAACATGGGAGAGGAGAAATACGAGGACACGGCCAACATGAGAGGGAAAAAATACAAGGACACGGCCAACATCACAGAGGAGAAATACAAGGACACGGCCAACATGGGAGAGGAGAAATACCAGGACGTGGCCAACATCACAGAGGAGAAATACGAGGACACGGCCAACATGGGAGAGGAGAAATATGTGGACGCGGCCAACATCACAGAGGAGAAATACGGGGGCACTGCCAACATCACATAGGAGAAATACAAGGATACGGCCAACATCACAGACTAGAAATTACGAGGATACGTCCAACATCACAGAGGAGAAATACGAGGACATGGCCAACATCACTGTCATGGATATGCAGTAATGTTTGTCTGTCATCTTACCTTCCTCCTCATGTGTTCACCTTAGAGGCCAGACACTCTCACCTGGCTGCTTTTATAATCTCTCCTCCCAGTCTGGCTCCACCCCAGGCCCTATCACAGAACTCTATAATAACTGGTGCACTGCAAGTCTGCCTTGCTGATCAACGTGTTTGTTTAAGCATTGTGTGTTTGGGTTCCTGCCTGCCGTGTGCTACGTCTGTCTCTCTGTTTCGATATTGTCTTGTTCCCGACTATCCCTGTCTGCTTGTGACCTTGACCTTCGGCTTGTCCTTCATTTATCCTTGTCTGCTTGTTGCCCTGACCTTGGCCTTTCCCCTCACTATTCTTGTATCCTGTGCTGCTGCTTCCCCTCTATCCTCCTTACCCTACGGAGCGTGAGCTAGGGGACTCTAGGGGCCGCGACCTGGACCCAGCTGCAGCGTAACATCCTCACCACTAGAGGCTCTGGTGAAAACCTGCTGGGTCTTAGACTCCGCGCCCTGGGGAATCTTGGCTCTTGCTTCCTGTGGATCCCTGTTGTGCTCCACTGGTCCCGCTTTCCACAACCACCCAGTATCCCATCCGCAGCAGTCAGCCATAGGGTTCACTACCTTGTGGTGCACTCCTGACCACCAACGGTGTGCATCTGTTATCTGGCCACAGGTGACCTGACAATCACAGAGGAGAAATACAAGGATACGGCCAACATCACAGAGGAGAAGTACGAGGATACAGCCAACATCACAGAGGAGAAATACGAGGACACGGCCAACATGGGAGAGGAGAAATACGAGCACATGGCCAACATCACAGAGGAGAAATACGAGGACACGGCCAACATCACAGAGGAGAAATACGAGGATACGGCCAACATCACAGAGGAGAAATACAAGGACACGGCCAACATGGGAGAGGACAAATACGAGCACATGGCCAACATCACAGAGGAGAAATACGAGGACACGGCCAACATCACAGAGGAGAAATACGAGGACACGGCCAACATCACAGAGGAGAAATATGAGGACACGGCCAACATCACAGAGGAGAAATATGAGGACACGGCCAACATCACAGAGGAGAAATACGAGGACACAGCCAACATCACAGAGGAGAAGTACGAGGACACGACCAACATCACAGAGGAGAAGTACGAGGACACGGCCAACATCACAGAGGAGAAATACGAGGACACGGCCAACATCACAGAGGAGAAATACGAGGACACGGCCAACATCAAAGAGGAGAAATACGAGGACACAGCCAACATCACAGAGGAGAAGTACGAGGACACGGCCAACATCACAGAGGAGAAATACGAGGACACGGCCAACATCACAGAGGAGAAATACGAGGACACGGCCAACAACACAGAGGAGAAATACGAGGACATGGCCAATAATACAGCAACATTTGTATAGAAAGATCTATTGATCAATGTAAAATATGATTAACATATATTTTTCTGTACTCCCATCATTTCCATAAAGTGGTTTAAGGAATAATGCACATTTACATGTCAGACAATTATCAAACCAGAAAATAATAAAACTGAAAGTGGCTTTGTGGGGGAATTGAGTCGGCCATGATGCCATCTTCCTCATTCCTTCTACTGGCCAGACCTGACCCCATCCAATGTTCTCACATGTTATCAATATTAGAATCAGAGATTCTCTACCAAGAGATATTTCCTTTAATGTTAAATCTCCACTCACACTCTTATAGCAGGTAAAATATTACCAGGAATCCCAATTGGATGGAAAATAATAATATTCCATGGCTAGCAATGAGAATTCAGTAATCAGATGAGAGATTACGAGAAGAGCCAAATTCACGATTCTCAGCCTTTGCTGTAAGTGACTAATCGGAGGAATTATCTGAAGCAGAAATTTCGCAAGACTTGAGGGAAGATCTCTTGTGACGCCTTGAGCTCTTCCAATGACACGCCTATCACCTCCCAGCCAAGCATCTTATAAACTGACGAGCCCATCACCCAACCTTCCAAAAGAGACAACTAACAGGATTCTTCCACCAGATGATCCGGTAAGTACAGAAATGCTCTGAACAAAGAATGAATGCTGAATGACAGAAAGAGAAGGAAATCTACAGAGCCAAAGGCATAAAGATACCATGATAATGTACAGACTACCTGGAGAAGAGGAGTCTGAGAGTAGAGGGAGTGCAGAGAGTCTGAGAGTAGATGGAGTGCGGAGAGTCTGAGAGTAGAGGGAGTGCAGAGAGTCTGAGAGTATAGGGAGTACAGAGAGTCTGAGAGTAGAGGGAGTACAGAGAGTCTGAGAGTAGAGGGAGTACAGAGAGTCTCAGAGTAGAGGGAGTACGGAGAGTCTGAGAGTAGGAGTACAGAGTCCGAGAGTAGAGGGAGTGCTGAGAGTATGAGTACAGAGAGTCTGAGAGTAGAGGGAGTGCGGAGAGTCTGAGAGTAGAGGGAGTACAGACAGTCTGAGAGTAGAGGGAGTACAGAGAGTCTCAGAGTAGAGGGAGTACGGAGAGTCTCAGAGTAGAGGGAGTACGGAGAGTCTGAGAGTAGGAGTACAGAGAGTCTGAGAGTAGAGGGAGTGCTGAGAGTCTGAGAGTAGAGGGAGTGCAGAGAGTTTGAGAGTAGAAGGAGTGCAGAGAGTCTGAGAGTAGAGGGAGTGAGGAGAGTCTGAGAGTAGAGGGAGTGCCGAGAGTTTGAGAGTAGAAGGGGTGCTGAGAGTAAAGGAAGTGCGGAGAGTCAGAGTAGAGGGAGTACAGAGAGTCTGAGAGTAGAGGGAGTGCTGAGAGTAGAGGAAGTGCTGAGAGTAGAAGGAGTGCAGAGAGTCTGAGAGTAGAGGGAGTGCGGAGAGTAGAGGGAGTACAGAGAGTCTGAGAATAGAGGGAGTGCAGAGAGTAGAGGAAGTGCAGAGAGTCTTAGAGTAGAAGAAGTGCAGAGAGTCTGAGAGTATAGGGAGTGCAGAAAGTCTGAGAGTAAGAGTTATGAGAGTAGAGGGAGTACAGAGAGTCTCAGAGTAGAAGGAGTGCAGAGATTCTGAGAGTAGAAGGAGTGGAGTCTGAGACTAGAGGGAGTATAGAGAGTCTGAGAGTAGAGGGAGTGCTGAGAGTAGAGGAAGTGCTGAGAGTAGAGGGAGTGCAGAGTCTGAGAGTCGAGGGAGTGCGGAGAGTCTGAGAGTAGAGGGAGTAAAGAGAGTCTGAGAATAGAGGGAGTGCAGAGAGTCTGAGAGTAGAGGAAGTGCAGAGAGTCTGAGAGTAGAAAAAGGGCAGAGAGTTTGAGAGTATAGGGAGTGCAGAGAGTCTGAGAGTAGGAGTTATGAGAGTAGAGGGAGTACAGAGAGTCTCAGAGTAGAATGAGTGCAGAGATTCTGAGAGTAGAAGGGGTAGAGTCTGAGACTAGAGGGAGTATAGAGAGTCTGAGAGTAGTGGGAGTACAGAGAGTCTGAGAGTAGAAGGAGTACTTGGAAGTGCAGTCGCTGTAGATCTGAGCGGAAGATCGGAAATGAGGGGAAGCTCTGCTGATTTTATCATCCAATCATGTACAAGCTAAAATGCTGTTTTTTTTCCCTTGCATGTACCCCTTAGATCTACAGCGACTGCACCTCCAAGTGCACTTGTAGTGCAAAGTGGATTAGCCTTTGGTAAATAACCCCCTCAGAGTAGATGGAGTGCGGAGAGTCTGAGAATAGAAGGAGTGCAGAGAGTCTGAGAGTAGAGGGAGTGCAGAGAGTCTGAGAGTAGAGGGAGTGCTGGGGGTAGAGTGAGTACAGAGAGTCTGAGAGTAGAGGGAATGCAGAGAGTCTGAGAGAAGAGGGAGTGCGGAGAGTCTGGGAGTAGAGGGAGTACATAGAGTCTGAGAGTAGAAGGAGTGCAGGGAGTCTGAGAGTAGAGGGAGTGCAAAGAGTCTGAGAGTAGAGGGAGTACGGAGACTCTCAGAGTAGATGGAGAAACCTTCCTGTAATGGTTGGATTTCTCTTGAATGGGAAACCTCCATGACCGTTGGATTGTGTGTTGGGTGGTGACTGTTGGATTGTGTGTTGGGTGGTGATTGTTGGATTATGTGTTGGGTGGTGATTGTTGGATTGTATGTTGGGTGGTGACTGTTGGATTGTGTGTTGGGTGGTGATTATTGGATTGTGTGTTGGGTGGTGACTGTTGGATTGTGTGTTGGGTGGTGACTGTTGGATTGTGTATTGGGTGGTGACTGTTGGATTGTGTGTTGGGTGGTGATTGTTGGATTGTGTGTTGGGTGGTGACTGTTGGGTGGTGATTATTGGATTGTGTGTTGGGCGGCGACTGTTGGATTGTGTGTTGGGTGGCGACTGTTGGATTGTGTGTTGGGTGGTGACTGTTGGATTGTGTGTTGGGCTGTGATTATTGGATTGTGTGTTGGGTGGTGACTGTTGGATTGTGTGTTGGGTGGCAACTGTTGGATTGTGTGTTGGGTGGTGACTGTTGGATTGTGTGTTGGGTGGCGACTGTTGGATTGTGTGTTGGGTGGCGACTGTTGGATTGTGTTTTGGGAGGAGATTGTTGGACTGTGTGTTGGGTGGTGACCGTTGGATTGTGTGTTGGGTGGTGACTGTTGGATTGTGTGTTGGGTGGCGACTGTTGGATTGTGTGTTGGGTGGTGATTGTTGAATTGTGTGTTGGGTGGTGATTGTTGAATTGTGTGTTGGGTGGTGATTGTTGGATTGTGTGTTGGGTGGTGACTGTTGGATTGTGTGTTGGGTGGTGACTGTTGGATTGTGTGTTGGGTGGTGATTGTTGGACTGTGTGTTGGGTGGTGATTGTTGGATTGTGTGTTGGGTGGTGATTGTTGGATTGTGTGTTGGGTGGTGATTGTTGGATTGTGTGTTGGGTGGTGATTGTTGGGTTGTGTGTTGGGTGGTGACTGTTGGATTGTGTGTTGGGTGGCGACTGTTGGATTGTGTGTTGGGTGGCGACTGTTGGATTGTGTTTTGGGAGGTGATTGTTGGACTGTGTGTTGGGTGGTGACCGTTGGATTGTGTGTTGGGTGGTGACTGTTGGATTGTGTGTTGGGTGGCGACTGTTGGATTGTGTGTTGGGTGGTGATTGTTGAATTGTGTGTAGGGTGGTGATTGTTGAATTGTGTGTTGGGTGGTGATTGTTGGATTGTGTGTTGGGTGGTGACTGTTGGATTGTGTGTTGGGTGGTGATTGTTGGACTGTGTGTTGGGTGGTGATTGTTGGATTGTGTGTTGGGTGGTGATTGTTGGATTGTGTGTTGGGTGGTGATTGTTGGATTGTGTGTTGGGTGGTGACTGTTGGATTGGGTGTTGGGTGGTAATTGTTGGATTGTGTGTTGGGTGATGACTGTTGGATTGTGTGTTGGGTGGTGATTGTTGGATTGTGTGTTGGGTGGTGATTGTTGGGTTGGGTGGTGACTGTTGGATTGTGATGGGCGGTGATTGTTGGATTGTGTGTTGGGTGGTGATTGTTGGATTGTGTGTTGGGTGGTGATTGTTGGATTGTGTGTTGGGTGGTGACTGTTGGATTGTGTGTTGGGTGGTGATTGTTGGATTGTGTGTTGGGTGGTGACTGTTGGATTGTGTGTTGGGCGGTGATTGTTGGATTGTGTGTTGGGTGGTGACTGTTGGATTGTGTGTTGGGTGGTGACTGTGGATTGTGTGTTGGGTGGTGACTGTTGTATGGTGACTGTTGGATTGTGTGTTGGGTGGCGACTGTTGGATTGTGTGTTGGGTGGCGACTGTTGGATTGTGTGTTGGGTGGTGATTGTTGGATTGTGTGTTGGGTGGTGATTGTTGGATTGTGTGTTGGGCGGTGATTGTTGGATTGTGTGTTGGGTGGTGACTGTTGGATTGTGTGTTGGGTGGTGACTGTGGATTGTGTGTTGGGTGGTGACTGTTGGATGGCGACTGTTGGATTGTGTGTTGGGTGGCAACTGTTGGATTGTGTGTTGGGTGGCGACTGTTGGATTGTGTGTTGGGTGGCGATTGTTGGATTGTGTGTTGGGTGGCGATTGTTGGATTGTGTGTTGGGTGGCGATTGTTGGATTGTGTGTTGGGTGGCGATTGATGGATTGTGTGTTGGGTGGTGACTGTTGGATTGTGTGTTGGGTGGCGATTTTTGGATTGTGTGTTGGGTGGTGATTGTTGGATTGTGTGTTGGGTGGCGACTGTTGGATTGTGTGTTGGGTGGCGACTGTTGGATTGTGTGTTGGGTGGCGACTGTTGGATTGTGTGTTGGGTGGCGATTGATGGATTGTGTGTTGGGTGGCGATTGTTGGATTGTGTGTTGGGTGGCGATTGTTGGATTGTGTGTTGGGTGGCGACTGTTGGATTGTGTGTTGAGTGGCGACTGTTGGATTGTGTGTTGGGTGGTGACTGTTGGATTGTGTGTTGGGTGGCGAATGTTGGATTGTGTGTTGGGTGGCGACTGTTGGATTGTGTGTTGGGTGGCGACTGTTGAATTGTGTGTTGGGTGGCGATTGATGGATTATGTGTTGGGTGGCGATTGATGGATTGTGTGTTGGGTGGCAATGGTTGGATTGTGTGTTTTATGTGGTGATTATTGGATTGTGTGTTGGGTGGTGACTGTTGGATTGTCTGTTGGGTGGTGATTGTTGGATTGTGTGTTTTATGTGGTGATTGTTGGATTGTGTGTTGGGTGGTGGTGACTGTTGGATTGTCTGTTGGGTGGTGATTGTTGGATTGTGTGTTGGGTGGTGACTGTTGCATTGTGTGTTGGGTGGTGATTGTTGGATTGTGTGTTGGGTGGTGACTGTTGGATTGTGTGTTGGATGGTGACTGTTGCATTATGTGTTGGGTGGTGATTGTTGGATTGTGTGTTGGGTGGTGACTGTTGGATTGTGTGTTGGGTGGTGACTGTTGGATTGTGTGTTGGGTGATGACTGTTGGATTGTGTGTTGGGTGGTGACTGTTGGGTTATGTGTTGGGTGATGATTGTTGGATTGTGTGTTGGGTGGTGACTGTTGGATTGTGTGTTGGGTGGTGATTAATGGATTGTGTGTTAGGTGGTGACTGTTGGATTTTGTGTTGGATGGTGATTGTTGGATGGTGATTGTTGGATTGTGTGCTGGGTGGTGACTGTTGGATTGTGTGTTGGGTGGTGATTGTTGGATTATGTTTTGGGTGGTGACTGTTGGATTGTGTGTTGGGTGGTGATTGTTGGATTGTGTGTTGGGTGGTGACTGTTGGATTGTGTGTTGGGTGGTGATTGTTGGATTGTGTGTTGGGTGGTGATTGTTGGATTGTGTGTTGGGTGGTGATTGTTGAATTGTGTGTTGGGTGGTGATTGTTGGATTGTGTGTTGGGTGGTGATTGTTGGATTGTGTGTTGGGTGGTGACTGTTGGATTGTGTGTTGGGTGGTGATTGTTGGATTGTGTGTTGGGCGGTGACTGTTGGATTGTGTGTTGGGCAGTGATTGTTGGATTGTGTGTTGGGTGGTGACTGTTGGATTGTGTGTTGGGTGGTGACTGTGGATTGTGTGTTGGGTGGTGACTGTTGGATGGCGACTGTTGGATTGTGTGTTGGGTGGCGACTGTTGGATTGTGTGTTGGGTGGCGTCTGTTGGATTGTGTGTTGGGTGGCGATTGTTGGATTGTGTGTTGGGTGGCGATTGTTGGATTGTGTGTTGGGTGGTGATTGTTGGATTGTGTGTTGGGTGGCGATTGTTGGATTGTGTGTTGGGTGGCAACTGTTGGATTGTGTGTTGGGTGGCGACTGTTGGATTGTGTGTTGGGTGGCGACTGTTGGATTGTGTGTTGGGTGGCGATTGTTGGATTGTGTGTTGGGTGGCGATTGTTGGATTGTGTGTTGGGTGGCGATTGTTGGATTGTGTGTTGGGTGGCAATTGTTGGATTGTGTGTTGGGTGGCGACTGTTGGATTGTGTGTTGGGTGGTGACTGTTGGATTGTGTGTTGGGTGGAGATTGTTGGATTGTGTGTTGGGTGGTGACTGTTGGATTGTGTGTTGGGTGGTGATTGTTGGATTGTGTGTTGGGTGGTGATTGTTGGATTGTGTGTTGGGTGGTGATTGTTGAATTGTGTGTTGGGTGGTGATTGTTGGATTGTGTGTTGGGTGGTGACTGTTGGATTGTGTGTTGGGTGGCGACTGTTGGATTGTGTGTTGGGTGGCGACTGTTGGATTGTGTGTTGGGTGGCAATTGTTGGATTGTGTGTTGGGTGGCGATTGTTGGATTGTGTGTTGGGTGGCAACTGTTGGATTGTGTGTTGGGTGGCGACTGTTGGATTGTGTGTTGGGTGGCGACTGTTGGATTGTGTGTTGGGTGGCGATTGTTGGATTGTGTGTTGGGTGGTGATTGTTGGATTGTGTGTTGGGTGACGATTGTTGGATTGTGTGTTGGGTGGCAATTGTTGGATTGTGTGTTGGGTGGTGACTGTTGGATTGTGTGTTGGGTGGTGACTGTTGGATTGTGTGTTGGGTGGTGATTGTTGGATTATGTTTTGGGTGGTGACTGTTGGATTGTGTGTTGGGTGGTGATTGTTGGATTGTGTGTTGGGTGGTGATTGTTGGATTGTGTGTTGGGTGGTGATTGTTGGATTGTGTGTTGGGTGGTGATTGTTGGATTGTGTGTTGGGTGGTGATTGTTGAATTGTGTGTTGGGTGGTGATTGTTGGATTGTGTGTTGGGTGGTGACTGTTGGATTGTGTGTTGGGTGGTGATTGTTGGATTGTGTGTTGGGCGGTGACTGTTGGATTGTGTGTTGGGCAGTGATTGTTGGATTGTGTGTTGGGTGGTGACTGTTGGATTGTGTGTTGGGTGGTGACTGTGGATTGTGTGTTGGGTGGTGACTGTTGGATGGCGACTGTTGGATTGTGTGTTGGGTGGCGACTGTTGGATTGTGTGTTGGGTGGCGTCTGTTGGATTGTGTGTTGAGTGGCGATTGTTGGATTGTGTGTTGGGTGGCGATTGTTGGATTGTGTGTTGGGTGGTGATTGTTGGATTGTGTGTTGGGTGGCGATTGTTGGATTGTGTGTTGGGTGGCAACTGTTGGATTGTGTATTGGGTGGCGACTGTTGGATTGTGTGTTGGGTGGCGACTGTTGGATTGTGTGTTGGGTGGCGATTGATGGATTGTGTGTTGGGTGGCGATTGTTGGATTGTGTGTTGGGTGGCGATTGTTGGATTGTGTGTTGGGTGGCAATTGTTGGATTGTGTGTTGGGTGGCGACTGTTGGATTGTGTGTTGGGTGGCGACTGTTGGATTGTGTGTTGGGTGGCGACTGTTGGATTGTCTGTTGGGTGGTGATTGTTGGATTGTGTGTTTTATGTGGTGACTGTTGGATTGTCTGTTGGGTGGTGACTGTTGGATTGTGTGTTGGGTGGCGACTGTTGGATTGTGTGTTGGGTGGCGACTGTTGGATTGTGTGTTGGGTGGCGACTGTTGAATTGTGTGTTGGGTGGCGATTGATGGATTGTGTGTTTAATGTGGTGATTGTTGGATTGTGTGTTTTATGTGGTGATTGTTGGATTGTGTGTTGGGTGGTGACTGTTGGATTGTCTGTTGGGTGGTGATTGTTGGATTGTGTGTTGGGTGGTGACTGTTGCATTGTGTGTTGGGTGGTGATTGTTGGATTGTGTGTTGGGTGGTGACTGTTGGATTGTGTGTTGGATGGTGACTGTTGCATTGTGTGTTGGGTGGTGATTGTTGGATTGTGTGTTGGGTGGTGACTGTTGGATTGTGTGTTGGGTGGTGATTGTTGGATTGTGTGTTGGGTGGTCCTCAGCTTTCCGTCTGTTTCCTTGACTTCCCGGAGATTTCCCATCCTCCAGATTGTTCCCATGTTTTGGGGTGAAACCTTTTCTGGAGCTGAACTGTTCCCATTCACAGGAGACTCTCCCTGACTACGATGTCCAGTCAGGACCCCCTTGTGGCCCTCTTGTGATATTTATCACATCGGATTCCATAATGTTGTGTCAGAACTTCTGGTTCCAGCAGTGACTGGAGAGGACACTTTGTTTTCTTCTAGTAAAACTCATCACCCCAATCTCCACATACTGAGATGGAGGATCACCAGATCCACGGGATTCTCCTCATACCTCCGGATTACATCCGGTGTTGTCTCTTTGAAGGAAACACATATAGAAAAAGTTGAGGACAACATATCCTCACAGTGACCTTCTGTAGAGACACCTTAGGGTTAAAGGAAAAATATATACTTTATTGAAAACAATGTAGCAAAAAGTAACATTAAGATAAAAATATCGCACTACCACCAGTGTAATAAAAAAAGACAACGTTGTCAATGTGGGTACATGGAGCTCCTAGCAGCACACTTCCATCATAGAGGTCTTTCATTCACACCACCAGGACATGGGGGGAAGGGACTGAACTTCAATGGAGCTGATCGGTGTGAAGCACAGATTGCACAATGAAGATTACAAATAAGTTATCACTGCTAAGAAGCCATGTATAGGTCTCTGTTCATGGATCTGTCATTGAATGGTCACCCCAAGGACAGGGAGTACCCATAATTCAAGGTCCAGGGCACCCGCCATGTTCTCACCCGAAGCCGACCTGTTCCTTGGCTCCAGGTGGAGGCACCGGCATCTTAAGTAAGGGAATCAGGAAGTGAAGCCTTGCGGTTTCACAGCCTGTCTCCCTACTGCGCATGCGCGAGTCACGCTGCGCGTTCTAACTGGTTCCTGCTGTCTTCTGGGGCCTGTGTGTCTCCCAGAAGACATGGCGTAGATCGCGGCAGATACTGCGGCGATCTTTCACCGGAAGTGGGAGCAAATACCTGGATTAGACAGTTTTCCGCTCCCCCCTGAAAGGTGCCAAATCTGACAGCGGAGGGGGGGAGGAACTGGATCAGCAGAAGTTCCATTTCTGGGTGGAACCCCACCTTAAATACCCATTCCTATCATGTTGTACTTGCGTATAACCACCAGATGTCCTCGGCACACAATCCTCAAATGAACACTCATCACATCTGTAGACAGAGTATTTCCTAAATCACAAAGATCAATTGAATAACGACTTTGTAATTGTATATATATATCTCAATAAAGAAAAAGAACATTAGATAGAAGTAAAAAAAAGTAGTAAAGCACACACAAATATACCGAAAAATAATATACACTCTGGGGTTCTCATTCACCCTGTGCCCCTATTAGAGACTCAGGGTGATTTACACATAAGAGGCGTCGGGGAAGCTGGACAAGGAGCCTCCAGAACTCTCCAGGGCAAGCTGTGTTCCCAAAGTCACTCCTGTCACAGTAACAAATAAGGAATTCAATATTTTCAGGCCCCTGTGACACCTGGTGGTTGTCGGGGACTTGAACCGGACGGCTGGCTATCCCCCACTCGGAATTCAGGGAACACAGAATGTCACCCACACAAGATGACATCAAAATATGTTCATTTATTAATGGAGAGATCCCTTGACTTTATACAAAATAAAAGAAGGATGGATTTCAATACATTGGGGTTTAGTTACAGAGAAAAGGGATGGCAATTCTAAGAAAAGGTGTTTATCTTCATAAGACGAGCAATCTCATAATATTTTCAGTAAAAAAATACAGATTAGAATGTTCTCACAATATACCATCCACACTAATCTATTCGCCTAAAGATTTCTATCAACTGAAATGGAAATATACAGAATAGAAACATCATTAACCTTCCGGGGTGAACACAAGTTCTTTCTATCGGTCTGATCGTTGTCCTCTGGTTTTATTATATCTGTGTATATTATTTTTCGGTATATTTGTGTGTGCTTTACTACTATTTTTTACTTTTGATTATCTATTGTTCTTTTTCTTTATTGAAAGATATATATACAATTACAAAATGGATATTCAATTGATCTATGTGCTACAGACGTGATGAGTGTTCATTTGAGGAGTGTGTGCTGAGGACATCTGGTGGTCATATGCAAGTACAACATGATAGGAATGGGTATTTAAAGTGGATGTAAACCCACTCTCATCCTTTCTAAACTACTGCCATAGTGCTGATCTAGAAGGATATAGATGCCTCCTGCATGTATCCTTATCTGTCACATGTCTCCCCTCTGTCTGTTATAAGAACTGAAAAACTGCAGATTCTGTGTGTGGATCTGTTGTCTGGAGCTCGGTGGGTGGAGTTGTGATGTCAGTAGACTCCCCGCCCACCTCTACACTCCCCTTGTCAACATGCATTTTCTCCTGTGTATTCCTTACACTGAACTTCTGCTATGATTACTAACATCCAGTCAAAATCCAGAAAAGTAACCACATGACTTCAGAAAAGGAGTGGGGGTGGGAATTAAAAAATAATGCCTGTCTCAGGCTTAGTGCATGAGATATGTAAATAACCTGTCACTCACAGCAAGGGGGCGGAACGGACAAAAGTTCTCCTGTTTGTCCGTTTATCTTACTGAAAAAAGAAAAGAGGATTGCTCAGAGCTGGATTAACTCTTTGTGACAAGACCTGGGCACAGAGGATAGGAAATCTTATACACTACATTGTGACAGCAAAAAAAAATAATTGGGGTTTACATCCACTTTAAGGCGCTCATTGTAGCGTTGCCACCTCATCCCTTTAAAATCAAACACATATGAATTACACAGGTTCTGTGGCTGATTAAGATGGTAATTAAACTCACTTGGTGCCTTATCCACAATAAATTTGCCTCAGAACCCGTGTAATTCATGTGTGTTTGGGTTTAAAGGGATGAGGTGACAACTCTAGCTCATTGACGGGTGAAACATGTCAGAGTGACATCGTCACCGTGGTCGGAGAGCTGCTTCTACAGACACCCATGTTGATATTCTAGCCATTGGATGAGATTTACACTAGCTGGGAAACAACAAACGGTTTATTTGGCTGGAAATCTCCATCAATACAGGACTGACAGACACAGTGAAAGGAAAGGTGTCCTCTCACCGAGAGTGAGGAAAGATCTTCCCTTCTAAGGTTTGGTAGTGAGGGTTTTCTTATACCTCCTCCTGTCTTCATTGAGTGGACTTTCTGACACCTGATCTTCCTGTACATTCCCGGGTCCAAGAGACCGTTGAGTCTCTCTGGGGAGGACTTTATGGTTTGTATCGTCTATCTCAGTGCAGTTCCAGCCTTTTCATTGCACAATTACATCACCAATCCTTCACCAATGATCCATCCAAGCTTCAACTTTCTGTGACACCCACCTTGAATTATAGGCACTTCCTGTCCTTGGGGTGACCATTCAATGACAGATCCATGACAGCAACCTATACATGGCTTCTTAGCAGTGATTACCTATTTGTAATCTTCATTGTGCAGTCTGTGCTTCACACCGATCGGCTCCATTGAATTTCAGTCCCTTCCCCCCATGTCCTGGTGGTGTGAAGGAAAGACTTCCATGATGGAGGTGTGCTGCTAGGAGCTCCATGTGTACCCACATTGACAATGTTGTCTTTTTTATCTTTTGCACTGGTAATAGTGCGGTATTTTTATCTTAATGTTACTTTTTGCTACATTGTTTTCAATAAAGTATATAATTTTCCTTTAACCCTAAGGTGTCTCTACAGAAGGTCACTGTGAGGATCTGCTGTTCTCAACTTTTTTCAGTTTGTTTACTTAGCCAGAAAGGGAAAGTGATTTTGTGGTAAGAATGTTTCTAAAGAGAGTGATGGAGACCAGTGGCCGGAAACTTCAGGCTAGGTACAGTTCTTAGTGAAAGCCAAACCATGTAGTCCAGATCACCAGGCACAGAATCAGCATCAAGGTCACAAGCCAAGGTCACTTCAGATGGCAGAGAATTAGTAGTAAGGTCACAAGCTAGAGTGGGTTCAGGTGGCAAAGAGTCAGCATCCAGGTCACAAGCTGGGGTCATTTCAGGCAGCAGAGAGTTGGCGTTGAGGTCACAAACCAGGGTCGGCTCAGGTGGCAGAGGATTAGCAGCAAGGTCACAAGCCAGAGTGGGTTTAAGTGGCAAAGTCATCGTTGAGGTCACAATCCAGAGTGGGTTCAGGGGGCAGAGTCAACGTTGAGGTCACAAGCCAGAGTGGGTTCAGGGGCAGAGTCAACGTTGAGGTCACAAGCCAGAGTGGGTTCAGGGGGCAAAGAGTCAGCATCCAGGTCACAATCTGGGGTCATTTCAGGCAGCAGAGAGTTGGTGTTGAGGTCACAAGCCAGGGTCGGCTCAGGTAGCAGAGGATTAGCAGCAAGGTCACAAGCCAGAGTGGGTTCAAGTGGCAAAGTCAACGTTGAGGTCACAATCCAGAGTGGGTTCAAGTGGCAAAGTCAACGTTGAGGTCACAAGCCAGAGTGGGTTCAAGGGGCAGAGTCAACGTTGAGGTCACAAGCCAGAGCTGGTTCAGGGGGCAGAGTCAACGTTGAGGTCACAATCCAGAGTGGGTTCAGGGGGCAGAGTCAACGTTGAGGTCACAAGCCAGAGTGGGTTCAGGGGGCAGAGTCAACGTTGAGGTCAAAATCCAGAGTGGGTTCAGGGGGCAGAGTCAACATTGAGGTCACAAGCCAGAGTGGGTTCAGGGGGCAGAGTCAACGTTGAGGTCACAATCCAGAGTGGGTTCAGGGGGCAGAGTCAACGTTGAGTTCACAATCCAGAGTGGGTTCAGGGGGCAGAGTCAATGTTGAGGTCACAAGCAAGAGTGGGTTCAGGGGGCAAAGAGTCAGCATCCAGGTCACAATCTGGGGTCATTTCAGGCAGCAGAGAGTTGGTGGTCACAAGCCAGTGTCGGCTCAGGTGGCAGAGGATTAGCAGCAAGGTCACAACAAGCCAGAGTGGGTTCAAGTGGCAAAGTCAACGTTGAGGTCACAATCCAGAGTGGGTTCAAGTGGCAAAGTCAACGTTGAGGTCACAATCCAGAGTGGGTTCAGGGGGCAGAGTCAACGTTGAGGTCACAAGCCAGAGTGGGTTCAGGGGGCAGAGTCAACGTTGAGGTCACAAGCCAGAGTGGGTTCAGGGGGCAGAGTCAACGTTGAGGTCACAAGCCAGAGTGGGTTCAGGGGGCAGAGTCAACGTTGAGGTCACAAGCCAGAGTGGGTTCAGGGGGCAAAGAGTCAGCATCCAGGTCACAATCTGGGGTCATTTCAGGCGGCAGAGAGACGGCGTTAAGGTCACAAGCCGAGGTCGGTTCAGATGGCAGACAGTCGGTGTTAAGGTCACAAGCCGAGGTCGGTTCAGATGGCAGACAGTCGGTGTTAAGGTCACAAGACAGGGTCGCTTCAGGCAGCAAAGAATTAGCATCGGGGTCATAAGCTGGGGTCGGTTACAAGTAGCAATAGAGGTATCACAAGACAGCAGGCAGGATTATGTGTGGCACAGAAGGAGGAAGGACTTATATAGCTGGTCTATCACCCTGATTGGCCTTGCGATCAGATTCAGGTGAGACTCACTGGAGCTGCAATTCAGTTCTGCAGAACTTTGACAATTCCAATTATTGATTCAGAGGCTGAAGTTGCAGAACACAGAAGTCATGCTCCAGCCTGTGGGAGACCTGAGCTCAGGGCCTGGATGACTGCACTCCTGACATTTAGTACCGGTAGAATGGCGGCATAACTTCCCAATACAGTAACCCAATGGGGCTTCACTATCACTCCTTAGGAACAGCAGAGGCACCACCTAGTAAAGTCCATCTGACAATGCTGATGTTGAAGGGTGGCTGCACTGCTCCTCCAGAGTAGGGATGGCCAATATGCATGTTAATGTCATAAAACAGGTTTGGGGACCCGGGTCCTGCCCCAGGGGACATATATCAATGCAAAAAGAAATTTTAAAAACTAAAGTTTTTTCGGGAGCAGTCATTTTAATGATGCATAAAGTGAAAAAAAAAAAAGTGAAATTTTCCTTTAAATACGGTACCTGGGGGGTGTCTAAAGTATGCCTGTGAAGTGGCATGTGTTTCCCGTGTTTAGAACTGTCCTTGCACAAAATGACATTTGTAAAGGAAAAAAAGAAGCCATTTAAAACCACTTGCGGCTTTAATGTCATGTCTTGTCCTGGCCGCCATATGGCTGAAAATCCTTGAGAAAAATGGCATGGCTACCCCATCACCCCCCCCCCACTCCAGCCCCTTTGGGTCTTGTATGGATACTAAGGGGGACCCCGCACCCAAAATAAAACCCTATACCTACAACCCTATATACTCTGAACAGCAGTATATAGGTGGTGCAAACAAGACATGGACTGTAGGTTTGTTCTTAAGTAGAATCTGAACAGGTACATTATGAAGTGTAGCTACATCCCAAAAAAATCAATTTTTAAGCTTTTTGGAGAACATAGGGAGGGGTTATCACCCCTGTAACATTTGCTGTCTTTGCACATCTGTTCAGAACATGTCACCTCACTTTCCGTCCCAATGACAAATGTTTTTGGAAAAGTGGGGTTTTAATTGAAACAAGGATTGGTGATAAAGCATCAGTAGAGAGGAGATACCTTTTTCCCAAATTAAATCTAACAGGATAGAATTTTCCTTCCTAGGGGTAGATTTCCTCTCACTTCCTGTTTTCTCTTGCCGTTTGCAAGTAGGAGTCGTTTGTAAGTTGGATGTTTGAAAGTAGGGGCCTGCCGTATATACTCTGCAGAAATTTGCCCTATTAGATGTTGGTGTAGCCACAAGACTGGTGGGCACAGGAATGGGCCCTGCTGTGAGTTAATAGATCAAGATTTGTACTTGCATGCACCTGTTGAACCGGGCAGAAAAATTGGGCCTTTGGTGGTGGTGGTGGTGGTGGTGGACGGTGTTGCCACAAGACTGTAAGCCCTCACAGTTACTCTTGGTGGGTGCAGGAATGGGCCCTGCTGTGAGTTATTAGATCAAGATTTGTAATTGCATGCACCTGTTGAACAGGGCAGAAAAATTGGGCCTTTGGTGGTGGTGGTGGTGGTGGACGGTGTTGCCACAAGACTGTAGGCCCTCATAGTTACTCTTGGTGGGCGCAGGAATGGGCCCTGCTGTGAACTATTAGATCAAGATTTGTAATTACACGCCCCTGTTAAACAGGGGCTGAAAAATTGTGCCTTAGGCATTGGTGCTGGTGCCACAACACTGCAACCCCTCACAGATACTGTACTTGGAGCACAGCAGTCACACCTGTTGCGAAGCATCTTTTTAAAAAATTGTAATTACACGCCCCTGTTATACAGGGGCTGAAAAATTGTGCCTTAGGCACTGGTGCTGGTGCCACAACACTGCAACCCCTCACAGATACTGTACTCTGAGCACAGCAATGAGACCTGTTGCAAAGCATTGCCTAAAAATTTTAATTACACGCCCCAACAGGGGCTGAAAAATTGTGCCTTAGGCACTGGTGCTGGTGCCACAACACTGCAACCCCTCACAGATACTGTACTCTGAGCACAGCAGTCACACCTGTTGCGAAGCATCTTTTTAAAAAATTGTAATTACACGACCCTGTTATACAGGGGCTGAAAAATTGTGCCTTAGGCACTGGTGCTGGTGCCACAACACTGCAACCCCTCACAGATACTGTACTCTGAGCACAGCAATGAGACCTGTTGCAAAGCATTGCCTAAAAATTGTAATTACACGCCCCAACAGGGGCTGAAAAATTGTGCCTTAGGCACTGGTGCTGGTGCCACAACACTGCAACCCCTCACAGATACTGTACTCTGAGCACAGCAGTCACACCTGTTGCGAAGCATCTTTTTAAAAAATTGTAATTACACGCCCCTGTTATACAGGGGCTGAAAAATTGTGCCTTAGGCACTGGTGTGGTGGCATGGATCATTGAGGAGGAGGAAGAGGATAGTCAGTGAACATAACAGGACAGTCACTCAGCATCAGCATAGGCAGTCTTGAAGGGATGTGACATTATAAATTATTCCGTTATATCCGCTTCAGGTGTCTGGTAGCTGGTGGTGATCCAAGACTGATTCATTTTTATGAAGGTCAGTCGATCAACCGAGTCGGTGGACAGGCGCACCCTATGATCGGTGACAAATCCTCCAGCAGCACTGAATGTGCGTTCGGAAAGAACGCTGGATGCAGGACAGGCCAGTAGCTCAATTGCATACTGTGCAAGCTCTGGCCAGTGATCCATCCTCAGGACCCAGTAAGCCAGAGGATTTTCGGTGGGAAAGGTGTCCAAGTCTGACCTTGCCCCTAGGTATTCCTGCACCATGTATATCAGACGCTGGCGATGGTTGCTGGAACCGATCATACCTTGGGGCTGCGGACTAAAAAATTGTCTGAACGCATCGGTCAGACGTCCACCTTCCCCACCGCTCCTTCTGCTACTGACCGAAGCCTCAGCAACTCGTCGTCCAGGACCAGGAGTTTGTAACCTCCCAGTTTCTGGGAACGCGTTGCACAGACCTTTCTGCAAGGCCTCCCTGAGATGTCTCATCCTCTGCTCCCTCTGCGACGGCAAGATAAGGTCCGCAACCTTACCCTTGCACCGTGGATCAAGGAGAGTGGCCAGCCAGTAATGGTCACTCTCCTTGATCCGAAGAACACGAGGATCCTTCCGCAGGCTTTGCAGGATCAGGGAGGCCATGCAGCGTAGGTTAGCTGAGGCATTCGGTCCGGAGTCTTCTGGGTCACTGAGGATGACATGATCGCCAGCCACCTCCTCCCAGCCACGTACAAGTCCACTGGTTTGTTGGGACTGTACATCATCCCTAAAAGACTGCTGCTGCTGATGCTGAGTGCCAGGCTCCACCTCCATGCTCACACAATCCTCCTCCTCCTCCTCCTCCTCCTCCTCTTCCTGTGTGATGGGTGGGACAGAAGGAACATTGTCTGGATAAAGGGGGCCTTGAGAGACAAGGAAGTCCTCCTCTTCCTGCCTCTGTTCTGCCTCAAGTGCCCTGTCCATTATCCCACGCAGCGTATGCTCCAACAGGTGGACAAGAGGTACAGTGTCACTGATGCATGCACTGTCACTGCTCACCATCCTCGTGGCCTCCTCAAATGGTGAGAGGACAGTGCATGCATCCCTGATCATGCTCCACTGGCGTGGGGAAAAAAAGCCAAGCTCCCCTGACCCTGTCCTGGTGCCGTAGTCGCAAAGGTACTCATTGATGGCCCTCTGCTGCGTGTGCAGTCGCTGCAGCATGGCCAACGTTGAGTTCCACCTGGTGGGCATGTCACATATTAGGCGGTTCTTGGGCAGTCTCAGCTCCTTTTGCAGCTCAGTCAGCCGAGCACTGGCATTATAAGATCGGCGGAAATGCACACAGACTTTCCTGGCCTGCCTCAGGACATCCTGTAAGCCTGGGAACCTGCCCAAGAACCGCTGCACCACCAGGTTGAGGACGTGAGCCATACAGGGCACATGGGTGAGCTGCCCCTGTCGCAGGGCGGAGAGGAGGTTGGTGCCATTATCAGAAACGACCATTCCTGGCTTAAGCTGGCGTGGCGTCAACCACCTCTCGGCCTGCCCCTGCAGAGCTGCCAGAACCTCTGGCCCAGTGTGGCTCCTGTCCCCCAAACACACCAGCGCAAGCACGGCATGGCATCTTTTTGCCTGCGTACTCGCGTAGCCCCTTGTACGCCTACGGAGCACCGCTGGTTCCGAGGACAGAGCACTCGAAGAGGACATGGAGGAAGAAGAAGAGGAGGGGGTGGAGGAGAGAGGTGTGTCACAACCAGTAGTAGCATTTTGGAGGCGTGGTGGCGGAACAACCTCCAACACTACTGCACCTTGTCCTGCATCCCTCCCAGCTACCAATAGAGTGACCCAATGGGCCGTGAAAGAAAGATAACGTCCCTGTCCATGCCTGCTGGACCATGAGTCAGCGGTAATATGCACCTTACCGCTGACCACCCTGTCCAGCGAGGCATGGACATTGCCTTCCACATGCCAGTAGAGAGACGGAATTGCCTTCCGTGAGAAAAAGTGGCGTTTGGGAACCTGCCACTGAGGAACCGCACATTGAACAAACTCACGGAAGGGGGCCGAGTCTATCAACTGAAAAGGCAGCAGTTGAAGTGCTAGCAATTTAGCCAAGCTAGCATTCAACCGCTGGGCATGTGGATGGCTGGGAGTATACTTCTTTCGACGGTCCAGCAGCTGGGGCAGGGAAATTTGCCTGCTACAATCGGACGTCGGTGTACTGCAAGTACTTGGTTGTGACACACCTAATTCTACACCTTCAGTCCTCTCAGAGCAGCTTTCAGAGAGGACTGAAGATATAGTGGGGATGGAGATCCCAGCTGATGAGGAGCAAGGAGAGGTCCGCTTTGTTCTTTGGTGTGGGTCTTTTATGTGTGCTTGCCAACGAGCTGCATGGCAGGTCGACATATGTCTGCTCATGCTTGTGGTGCCCAAGCGGCTGATGTTTTGGCCACGCGAGATACGCTTGAGACAAATATTGCAAATAGCAGTGGTGCGATCTGATGCACTCGTCTCAAAAAAGGCCCACACCAAAGAACTTTTGTGATAACGTGCAGAGGCAGCGCCCTGCACAGGCGGAGCTCTGCGGTGTGGTACAGTTGCTGTGCTGGCCTCTAGCTGGCCTCCAGGGGGCATCCTGCCTCGTTGGACATGTGACGCTGCATCCTCCTCCTCCTCCTCCTCCTCTCTCCCTTCAGGCACCCACGTGGAGTCAGTGACCTCATCATCCCCTCCCTCTTCACCACTAGAGCAAACCTGCCAGTAAGCTGCAGCTGGTGGAACACTACTGCCAGATTGCTGTCCTTCAGCATCCCCTTTCTCTGCGCGCACACTACTGACTTCCTCAAGCTGGGTATCATCATCCGAGCCTTCGAATCGTTGGGCATCCTCCTGGAGCATGTACCCAACACTGTGCTCAAACAGTTCGGGGGACTCCTCAGGAGGACATGGTGGGTCTAGGGAAGGGGTGGCTGATGATGCCATTGAGTACGCGTTGGCAGCTGCTCTGCCAGTACCCTGAGCCTGGGTGAGAGAGGATGAGGAGGATGAGGAGGGCTTGGTCATCCATTCTACCAAGCCTTCGGCATGATGCGGCTCCACATGTCCAGCTGCCGAAAACAAAGACAAGCGTGTCCCATGGCCACGTGCTGATGACGATGCACGACCACGTCCACGGCCAGCACTGTTGTCTCTAGAAACAGAGCCTGCCTGCCCTGTGTTCTTGCCTCGGCACGCTCTGCCTCTCCTTGGCGGTCTTCCAGCCATTGTAGTCGGTAGTGTATATAGTATAAAAAATAGAACTCCTATGTGTGCTCACAACACACTGTAGGTCCTATGGGTGCTGACACTAACACACTATAGGTACTATGTGTGCTGCTGACAAGAAAATATAGGAGCTCTGTTTGCTGCCACTAACACACTAGAAGTCCTATGGGTGCTGCTGAGAAGAAAATATAGGAGCTCTGTTTGCTGCCACTAACACACTAGAAGTCCTATGGGTGCTGCTGAGAAGAAAATATAGGAGCTCTGTTTGCTGCCACTAACACACTAGAAGTCCTATGGGTGCTGCTGAGAAGAAAATATAGGAGCTCTGTGTGATGCCACTAACACACTAGAAGTCCTATGGGTGCTGCTGAGAAGAAAATATAGGAGCTCTGTTTGCTGCCACTAACACACTAGAAGTCCTATGGGTGCTGCTGAGAAGAAAATATAGGAGCTCTGTTTGCTGCCACTAACACACTAGAAGTCCTATGGGTGCTGCTGAGAAGAAAATATAGGAGCTCTGTGTGATGCCACTAACACACTAGAAGTCCTATGGGTGCTGCTGAGAAGAAAATATAGGAGCTCTGTTTGCTGCCACTAACACACTAGAAGTCCTATGGGTGCTGCTGAGAAGAAAATATAGGAGCTCTGTGTGATGCCACTAACACACTAGAAGTCCTATGGGTGCTGCTGAGAAGAAAATATATGAGCTCTGTGTGATGCCACTAACACACTAGAAGTCCTATGGGTGCTGCTGAGAAGAAAATATAGGAGCTCTGTTTGCTGCCACTAACACACTAGAAGTCCTATGGGTGCTGCTGAGAAGAAAATATAGGAGCTCTGTGTGATGCCACTAACACACTAGAAGTCCTATGGGTGCTGCTGAGAAGAAAATATAGGAGCTCTGTGTGATGCCACTAACACACTAGAAGTCCTATGGGTGCTGCTGAGAAGAAAATATAGGAGCTCTGTTTGCTGCCACTAACACACTAGAAGTCCTATGGGTGCTGCTGAGAAGAAAATATAGGAGCTCTGTGTGATGCCACTAACACACTAGAAGTCCTATGGGTGCTGCTGAGCAGAAAATATAGGAGCTCTGTGTGATGCCACTAACACACTAGAAGTCCTATGGGTGCTGCTGAGAAGAAAATATATGAGCTCTGTGTGATGCCACTAACACACTAGAAGTCCTATGGGTGCTGCTGAGAAGAAAATATAGGAGCTCTGTTTGCTGCCACTAACACACTAGAAGTCCTATGGGTGCTGCTGAGAAGAAAATATAGGAGCTCTGTGTGATGCCACTAACACACTAGAAGTCCTATGGGTGCTGCTGAGAAGAAAATATAGGAGCTCTGTGTGATGCCACTAACACACTAGAAGTCCTATGGGTGCTGCTGAGAAGAAAATATAGGAGCTCTGTTTGCTGCCACTAACACACTAGAAGTCCTATGGGTGCTGCTGAGAAGAAAATATAGGAGCTCTGTTTGCTGCCACTAACACACTAGAAGTCCTATGGGTGCTGCTGAGAAGAAAATATAGGAGCTCTGTGTGATGCCACTAACACACTAGAAGTCCTATGGGTGCTGCTGAGCAGAAAATATAGGAGCTCTGTGTGATGCCACTAACACACTAGAAGTCCTATGGGTGCTGCTGAGAAGAAAATATATGAGCTCTGTGTGATGCCACTAACACACTAGAAGTCCTATGGGTGCTGCTGAGAAGAAAATATAGGAGCTCTGTTTGCTGCCACTAACACACTAGAAGTCCTATGGGTGCTGCTGAGAAGAAAATATAGGAGCTCTGTGTGATGCCACTAACACACTAGAAGTCCTATGGGTGCTGCTGAGAAGAAAATATAGGAGCTCTGTGTGATGCCACTAACACACTAGAAGTCCTATGGGTGCTGCTGAGAAGAAAATATAGGAGCTCTGTGTGATGCCACTAACACACTAGAAGTCCTATGGGTGCTGCTGAGAAGAAAATATAGGAGCTCTGTGTGATGCCACTAACACACTAGAAGTCCTATGGGTGCTGCTGAGAAGAAAATATAGGAGCTCTGTTTGCTGCCACTAACACACTAGAAGTCCTATGGGTGCTGCTGAGAAGAAAATATAGGAGCTCTGTGTGATGCCACTAACACACTAGAAGTCCTATGGGTGCTGCTGAGAAGAAAATATAGGAGCTCTGTTTGCTGCCACTAACACACTAGAAGTCCTATGGGTGCTGCTGAGAAGAAAATATAGGAGCTCTGTTTGCTGCCACTAACACACTAGAAGTCCTATGGGTGCTGTTGGGGTGCAATGCTGTGCTAACAGCACTGCGGTTGGTACTACTGCAATACTGTACTAACAGTAAGCACGCACCAGACTAATCCCCAGCAGCAGCTAATAACACGCTAACTGTGCAATCAGCAGCAATGAACGATCAATGACTTAGGTAGCAATGGTTTAGCAAAGAAATAGCCAATGGTTTAGCAAAGAAGAGCAAATCTTTCAGTATCAAGCAAAGACAGAATCAGCAGACTAATCTCTCCTAAAGCCGGAACTCATGTGACCGGGGCCGATGGCGTGGCGGCCTTTTAAATGGTGGGGCGTGTACTAAAGCCCCTGAGCTGTAATTGGCTACAGGCGTCCTGCCTGTAGCCAATTATTGCTCTCCGAGTTTCGGGCGCTGTGATTGGCCAAGCATGCGGGGTCACAGTGCATGCTTGGCCAATCATCAGCCAGCAATGCACTGCGCCGGCCGCAATGCATTGCGGGGCCGCTCGCATCACACGAATGTGATGCGAACGGCCCAAATAGTTCTGGGCTCGACGAGCGAGCGAACGCCCGATGCTCGATTCGAACATGGGTTCGAATCGAGCACCGGGCCCATCCCTACTCCAGAGATACAGTGGAAAGGTGAGTGGAGACACCCTAAGACAGTAAATGTATTATTGGCTGGGTCACAAGGTGAAAATAAAGTAAATTTAAAAAGCAACCACCACATCTAAGGACTGTTCAGCTGCAATATATGAACTCTTGGTCTTCAGTTTAGGTGCACTAAGGTTTACCATGAAAGGATATTTCGCTATGGTATGGAAGTTGTGTTTTCTGTGCAAAATTAAGGTATGCTGGGAATTCCCATACTGATGGCACGTGTGGGCATGTGCGTGGTTCTTTTATTAATTTATGGGATTCATGATCCCCATAATATATGAGGAAGAATACTAAATGGTAGAACCCTGAAATAATAGCCATTCTTCTGTTAAACCTTCTAATCTTTGTCCCTCTATCCATAGGGAGTCATGGTGATCCTCCTCGTCCTCCTGGCGTTCTGCCTCTCAGCTGCGGACGGCCAGTTCCCACGAGTCTGCTCTACAGAAGCCGCCTTTAACACCAAGACTTGCTGTCCACTTTGGAAGGACAAAAGCCCGTGTGGTTCTTTGTCAGGCCGAGGAAGATGTAGAAACTGGTCGACTTTATATGGAAATAAGATTCCCCTGAATAGTGATGATCGTCTAGACTGGCCAAGGTACTACTATGAAAATACGTGTGAGTGCCATGGAAACTACAGCGGCTTTGACTGTGGAGACTGTAAATTTGGCCATCATGGAGAGAAATGTGACCGGAAAAAAGTGGTGGTGCGGAGGGAGCTCCGGGAACTGACCTTTCTAGAGCAGAAAAGATTATTCAGTTACTTGGCTCTAGCAAAGACCACCAAATGCCGTGACTTTGTTATTCTGAGCACCGGAGACCGGTTCCACCGGGAGACTTACCGCTTTGTAGATGCCTCTCTGTATAACGTGTTTGCATGGATGCATTATTATTCCATGAAACCTATCCTTTTAAATGGTACATTTAACCCTAATAAGAACTTTGCCCATCAAGGACCGATATTTCCAGGATGGCATCGCCTCAATCTCCTCTTCCTGGAGAGACAAATTCAGCTGATGACAGGAGATGAAGATTTCGCTATTCCATATTATGACTGGCGGGGAGAGAAGAACTGCTCCATCTGTACAGATGAACTGCTGGGCACCAATGATGCTCAGGCTGTGCTGAGTCCATATTCCCACTTCTCTTTCTGGAAGGTAAGTCATATCTTCAAGTTCCATCTTCAACTTTATGACCCTCCAAGGTACTTCGGCTAAATTCCCTGGACCAAAATATATCTTTAATCTTTAGCAATTCAACTTTTGGATATTATTAGTTACAAGAAAACCATCCAATCTTTTTAAAAATTCTATTATTGCTTTTGCCATTACTAGTTGAGGTTGTAGAGCATTCCACAGCATAAACACTGTTACTGTAAAGAACACCTCCCTAATCTGATAGGGAAATCTTCTTTCATGAAAAACCCTTAGTAATATGATGGGAAATCTTTCAGAAACAAGAGCTCCTAATCTGATGGGAATCTCTTCTTTCGTAGAGAACCCTTCCTAATCTGATGGGAATTTCTTCTTTCATAGAGAAACCTTCCTAATCTGATGGGAACCTCTTCTTTCATAGAGAAACCTTCCTAATCTGATGGGAACCTCTTCTTTTACAGATAACCCTTCCTAATATGATGGGAATCTCTTCTTTCATAGGGAACCCTTCCTAATCTGATGGGAAACTCTTCTTTCATAGAGAACCCTCCCTAATCTGATGGGAATCTCTTCTTTCATAGGGAACCCTTCCTAATCTGATGGGAAACTCTTCTTTCATAGAGAACCCTTCCTAATCTGATGGGAATTTCTTCTTTCATAGAGAAACCTTCCTAATCTGATGGGAACCTCTTCTTTCATAGAGAAACCTTCCTAATCTGATGGGAACCTCTTCTTTTACAGATAACCCTTCCTAATATGATGGGAATCTCTTCTTTCATAGGGAACCCTTCCTAATCTGATGGGAAACTCTTCTTTCATAGAGAACCCTCCCTAATCTGATGGGAATCTCTTCTTTCATAGGGAACCCTTCCTAATCTGATGGGAAACTCTTCTTTCATAGAGAACCCTCCCTAATCTGATGGGAATCTCTTCTTTCATAGAGAACCCTTCCTAATCTGATGGGAATCTCTTCTTTCATAGGGAACCCTTCTTAATCTGATGGGAACCTCTTCTTTCATAGGGAACCCTTCCTAATCTGATGGGAATCTCTTCTTTCATAGGGAACCCTTCTTAATCTGATGGGAACCTCTTCTTTCATAGGGAACCCTTCCTAATCTGATGGGAATCTCTTCTTTCATAGGGAACCCTTCCTAATCTGATGGGAACCTCTTCTTTCATAGGGAACCCTTCCTAATCTGATGGGAACCTCTTCTTTCATAGGGAACCCTTCCTAATCTGATGGGAATCTCTTCTTTCATAGGGAACCCTTCCTAATCTGATGGGAAACTCTTCTTTCATAGAGAACCCTCCCTAATCTGATGGGAATCTCTTCTTTCATAGAGAACCCTTCCTAATCTGATGGGAATCTCTTCTTTCATAGGGAACCCTTCTTAATCTGATGGGAACCTCTTCTTTCATAGGGAACCCTTCCTAATCTGATGGGAATCTCTTCTTTCATAGGGAACCCTTCTTAATCTGATGGGAACCTCTTCTTTCATAGGGAACCCTTCCTAATCTGATGGGAATCTCTTCTTTCATAGGGAACCCTTCTTAATCTGATGGGAACCTCTTCTTTCATAGGGAACCCTTCCTAATCTGATGGAAATCTCTTCTTTCAAGAAAAAACCTTCCTAATCTGATGGGAACCTCTTCTTTCATAGGGAACCCTTCCTAATCTGATGGGAACCTCTTCTTTCATAGGGAACCCTTCCTAATCTGATGGGAATCTCTTCTTTCATAGGGAACCCTTCCTAATCTGATGGGAAACTCTTCTTTCATAGAGAACCCTCCCTAATCTGATGGGAATCTCTTCTTTCATAGAGAACCCTTCTTAATCTGATGGGAACCTCTTCTTTCATAGGGAACCCTTCCTAATCTGATGGGAATCTCTTCTTTCATAGGGAACCCTTCTTAATCTGATGGGAACCTCTTCTTTCATAGGGAACCCTTCCTAATCTGATGGGAATCTCTTCTTTCATAGGGAACCCTTCTTAATCTGATGGGAACCTCTTCTTTCATAGGGAACCCTTCTTAATCTGATGGGAATCTCTTCTTTCATAGGGAACCCTTCCTAATCTGATAGGAATCTCTTCTTTCATAGAGAACCCTTCCTAATCTGATGGAAATCTCTTCTTTCAAGAAAAAACCTTCCTAATCTGATGGGAATCTCTTCTTTCATAGAGAACCCTTCCTAATCTGATGGGAATCTCTTCTTTCATAGAGAACCCTTCCTAATCTGATGGGAATCTCTTCTCTCATAGAGAACCCTTCCTAATCTGGTGGGAATCTCTTCTTTCATAGAGAACCCTTCCTAATCTGATGGGAATCTCATTTTTCAAGAAGAACCCTTCCTAATCTGATGGGAATCTCATCTTTCAAGAAGAAACCTTCCTAATCTGATGGGAATCTCTTCTTTCATAAAGAACCCTTCCTAATCTGATGGGAATCTCTTCTTTCATATAAGAACCCTTCCTAATCTGATAGGAATCTCTTCTTTCATAGAGAACCCTTCCTAATCTGATGGGAATCTCTTCTTTCATAGAGAACCCTTTCTAATCTGATGGGAATCTCATCTTTCATAGAGAACCCTTCCTAAACTGATGGAAATCTCTTCTTTCAAGAAAAAACCTTCCTAATCTGATGGGAATCTCTTCTTTCATAGAGAACCCTTCCTAATCTGATGGGGATCTCTTCTTTCTTAAGCCCTGTACACACGATCGGTTTAACCGATGAAAACTGTCCGATGGATTGTTTTCATCAGACAAACTGATCGTGTATGGGACCCATCAGTCTTTTTTCCATCGGTTTTAAAAAATAGAACATGTTTTAAATGTTTCCGATGGATAAAAAAACCGATCGAAAACTCTGATCGTCTATGGGCAAGTCCATCGGATAAAAAACCCACGCATTCTCAGAATCAAGTCGACGCATGCTCAGGAGCATTGAACTTCATTTTTCTTGGCTCATCGGAGTGTTTTACGTCACCGCGTTTGGAACGGTCGGTTTTTTGACTGATGGTGTGTAGGCAAGACTGATGGAAGTCAGCTTCATCGGATTTCTGATGGACAAAACCATCGGATTAGAATCCATAGGATATCCGATCGTGTGTACGAGGCTATAGAGAACCCTTCCTAATCTGATAGGAATCTCTTCTTTCAATAAGAAACCTTCCTAATCTGATGGGAATCTCTTCTTTCATAGAGAACCCTTCCTAATCTGATGGGAATCTCTTCTTTCATAGGGATCTCCTTCCTAATCTGATGGGAATCTCTTCTTTCATAGAGATCCCCTTCCTAATCTGATGGGAATCTCTTCTTTCATAGAGAACCCTTCCTATTCTGATGGGAATTTCTTTTATCATAGAGAACCCTTCCTAATCTGGTGGGGATCTCTTCTTTCATAGAGAACCCTTCCTAATCTGATAGGAATCTCTTCTTTCATAGAGAACCCTTCCTAATCTGATAGGAATCTCTTCTTTCATAGAGAACCCTTCCTAATCTGATGGGAATCTCTTCTTTCATAGAGAACCCTTCCTAATCTGATGGGAATCTCTTCTTTCATAGAGAACCCTTCCTAATCTGATGGGAATCTCTTCTTTCATAGAGAACCCTTCCTAATCTGATGGGGATCTCTTCTTTCTTAAGCCCTGTACACACGATCGGTTTAACCGATGAAAACCGTCCGATGGATTGTTTTCATCAGACAAACCGATCGTGTATGGGACCCATCGGTCTTTTTTCCATCGGTTTTAAAAAATAGAACATGTTTTAAATTTTTCCGATGGATAAAAAAAACGATCGAAAACTCTGATCGTCTATGGGCAAGTCCATCGGATAAAAAACCCACGCATTCTCAGAATCAAGTCGACGCATGCTCAGGAGCATTGAACTTCATTTTTCTCGGCTCATCGGAGTGTTTTACGTCACCACGTTTGGAACGGTCGGTTTTTTGACTGATGGTGTGTAGGCAAGACTGATGGAAGTCAGCTTCATCGGATTTCCGATGGACAAAACCATCGGATTAGAATCCATAGGAAATCCGATCGTGTGTACGAGGCTATAGAGAACCCTTCCTAATCTGATAGGAATCTCTTCTTTCAATAAGAAACCTTCCTAATCTGATGGGAATCTCTTCTTTCATAGAGAACCCTTCCTAATCTGATGGGAATCTCTTCTTTCATAGGGATCTCCTTCCTAATCTGATGGGAATCTCTTCTTTCATAGAGATCCCCTTCCTAATCTGATGGGAATCTCTTCTTTCATAGAGAACACTTCCTAATCTGATGGGAATCTCTTCTTTCATAGAGAACCCTTCCTAATCTGATGGGAATCTCTTCTTTCATAGAGAAACCTTCCTAATCTGATGGGAATCTCTTCTTTCATAGAGAACCCTTCCTAATCTGATGGGAACCTCTTCTTTCACAGAGAATCCTTCCTAATCTGATGGGAATCTCTTCTTTCATAGAGAACCCTTCGTAATCTGATGGGAATCTCTTCTTTCATAGAGAACACTTCCTAATCTGATGGGAATCTCTTCTTTCATAGAGAACCCTTCCTAATCTGATGGGAATCTCTTCTTTCATAGAGAAACCTTCCTAATCTGATGGGAATCTCTTCTTTCATAGAGAAACCTTCCTAGTCTGATGGGAACCTCTTCTTTCACAGAGAATCTTCCTAATCTGATGGGAATCTCTTCTTTCATAGAGAACCCTTCGTAATCTGATGGGAATCTCTTCTTTCATAGAGAACACTTCCTAATCTGATGGGAATCTCTTCTTTCATAGAGAACCCTTCCTAATCTGATGGGAATCTCTTCTTTCATAGAGAAACCTTCCTAATCTGATGGGAATCTCTTATTTCATAGAGAACCCTTCCTAATCTGATGGGAACCTCTTCTTTCACAGAGAATCCTTCCTAATCTGATGGGAATCTCTTCTTTCATAGAGAACCCTTCGTAATCTGATGGGAATCTCTTCTTTCATAGAGAACCCTTCCTAATCTGATGGGAATCTCTTCTTTCATAGAGAAACCTTCCTAATCTGATGGGAATCTCTTCTTTCATAGAGAACCCTTCCTAATGTGATGGGAATCTCTTCTTTCATAGAGAACCCTTGTTAATGTGATGGGAATCTCTTCTATCATAGAGAACCCTTCCTAATCTGATGGGAATCTATTCTTTCATAGAGAACCCTTCCTAATCTGATGGGAAACTCTTCTTTCATAGAGAACCCTTCCTAATCTGATGGGAATCTCTTCTTTCACAGAGAATCCTTCCTAATCTGATGGGAATCTCTTCTTTCATAGAGAACCCTTCCTAATCTGATGGGAATCTCTTCTTTTATAGAGAACCCTTCCTAATCTGATGGGAATCTCTTCTTTCATAGAGAACCCTTCCTAATCTGATAGGAATCTCTTCTTTCATAGAGAACCCTTCCTAATCTGATGGGAATCTCTTCTTTCATAGAGAACCCTTCCTAATCTGATAGGAATCTCTTCTTTCATAGAGAACCCTTCCTAATCTGATGGGAATCTCTTCTTTCATAGAGAACCCTTCCTAATCTGATGGGAATCTCTTCTCTCATAGAGAACCCTTCCTAATCTGATGGGAATCTCATCTTTCAAGAAGAAACCTTCCTAATCTGATGGGAATCTCTTCTTTCAAGAAAAAACCTTCCTAATCTGATGGGGATCTCTTCTTTCTTAAGCCCTGTACACACGATCGGTTCAACCGATGAAAACCGTCCGATGGATTGTTTTCATCAGACAAACCGATCGTGTATGGGACCCATCGGTCTTTTTTCCATCGGTTTTAAAAAATAGAACACGTTTTAAATTTTTCCGATGGATAAAAAAACCGATCGAAAACTCTGATCGTCTATTGGCAAGTCCATCGGATAAAAAACCCACGCATGCTCAGAATCAAGTCGACGCATGCTCAGGAGCATTGAACTTCATTTTTCTTGGCTCATCGGAGTGTTTTACGTCACCACGTTTGGAACGGTCGGTTTTTTGACTGATGGTGTGTAGGCAAGACTGATGGAAGTCAGCTTCATCGGATTTCCGATGGACAAAACCATCGGATTAGAATCCATAGGATATCCGATCGTGTGTACGAGGCTATAGAGAACCCTTCCTAATCTGATAGGAATCTCTTCTTTCAATAAGAAACCTTCCTAATCTGATGGGAATCTCTTCTTTCATAGAGAACCCTTCCTAATCTGATGGGAATCTCTTCTTTCATAGAGAACCCTTCCTAATCTGATGGGAATCTCTTCTTTCATAGAGAACCCTTCCTAATCTGATGGGAATCTCTTCTCTCATAGAGAACCCTTCCTAATCTGGTGGGAATCTCTTCTTTCATAGAGAACCCTTCCTAATCTGATGGGAATCTCATTTTTCAAGAAGAACCCTTCCTAATCTGATGGGAATCTCATCTTTCAAGAAGAAACCTTCCTAATCTGATGGGAATCTCTTCTTTCAAGAAAAAACCTTCCTAATCTGATAGGAATCTCTTCTTTCAATAAGAAACCTTCCTAATCTGATGGGAATCTCTTCTTTCATAGAGAACCCTTCCTAATCTGATGGAAATCTCTTCTTTCAAGAAGAAACCTTCCTAATCTGATGGGAATCTCTTCTTTCATTAGGAACCCTTCCTAATCTATGGGAATCTATTCTTTCATAGAGAACCCTTCCTAATCTGATGGGAAACTCTTCTTTCGTAGAGATCCCTTCCTAATCTGATGGGAATCTCTTCTTTCATAGAGAACCCTTCCTAATCTGATGGGAAACTCTTCTTTCATAGGGATCCCCTTCCTAATCTGATGGGAATCTATTCTTTCATAGGGATCCCCTTCCTAATCTGATGGGAATCTCTTCTTTCATAGAGATCCCCTTCCTAATCTGATGGGAACCTCTTCTTTCACAGAGAAACTTTCCTAATCTGATGGGAATCTCTTCTTTCATAGAGAACCCTTCGTAATCTGATGGAAATCTCTTCTTTCATAGAGAATCCTTCCTAATCTGATGGGAATCTCTTCTTTCATAGAGAACCCTTCGTAATCTGATGGGAATCTCTTCTTTCATAGAGAATCCTTCCTAATCTGATGGGAAACTCTTCTATCATAGAGAACCCTTCCTAATTTGATGGGAACCTCTTCTTTCACAGAGAATCCTTCCCTATCTGATGGGAATCTCTACTTTCATAGAGAACCCTTCGTAATCTGATGGGAACCTCTTCTTTTACAGAGAAACTTTCCTAATCTGATGGGAATCTCTTCTTTCATAGAGAAACCTTCCTAATCTGATGGGAATCTCTTCTTTCATAGAGAACCCTTCCTAATCTGATGGGAACCTCTTCTTTCACAGAGAAACTTTCCTAATCTGATGGGAATATCTTCTTTCATAGAGAACCTGTCATGGATATGCATTAATGTCTGTCTGCCATCTTACCTTCCTCCTCATGTGTTCATCTAGAGACCAGACCTCCTTCACCTGGCTTCCTTTATAATCTCCTCCCAGCCTGACTCCACCCCAGGCCCTATCACAGAACACTATATTAACCTGTGCACTGCAAGCCTGCTTTGCTGATCAACGTGTTTGTTAGGCATTGTGTGTTTGGGTTCCTGCCTGCCGTGTGCTACGTCTGTCTCTCTGTTACGTTATTGGCTTGTCCCCGACTATCCCTGTCTGCTCGTGACCCTTGACCTTCGGCTCGTTCTTCGTTATCCTTGTCTGCTTGTGGCCCCTGACCTTCAGCTTGTTATTCGGTTCTCTCTTATCGTGTGCTGCTGCTTCCCCTCTTTTCCCCTTATCCTACGGGGCGTGAGCTAGGAAACTCCAGGGGCCGCGACCTGGTCCCAGCCTGCAGCATAACATCCTCACCACTAGAGGCCCTGGAGAAGACCAGCTGGGTCTTAGACTCCGCGCCCTGGGGAATCTTGGCTCTAGCTTCCGTTAGGATCCCGGTTGTGCTCCTCTGGTCCTGCTTTCCACAACCACCCTGTTTCCTATCCGCAGAAGCCAGCCATAGGGTTCACTACCTCGTGGTGCACTCCTGTCCCCCTACGGTGTGCATCTGTCACCTGGCCACAGGTGACCCTGACAGTTTGATCAGCCATGAACCCGGCTGACATCCCGCTTCCCGCGGATGATCCATTGCAGGGCATAGTTCGCAGACTTGAGACCCAGGAATCAAATCAGACTCAGGTGATGCGATTCCTCCAGGATCTGGCTTCTCGATTCGAGCAGCTTCAGGTCTCCTTGGGAACCCCGAATCCGCAACCCCAAGTACAACCAGCGGCTGTACCTATCGCACCAGTCGCAGCCTCACACTCACTAAGATTGCCAGCTCCGTTCCGTTTCTCTGGGGACTCCAAGGCCTGCAGGGGGTTTCTCAGCCAATGCACAATTCATTTTGAGCTTCAGCCTCAAAGCTTCCTGTCTGACCGGGCTAAGGTAGCCTATATCATTTCCCTCCTCTCCGGTGAAGCTTTGGCCTGGGCTGCCCCCCTGTGGGAGAGGAACGATCCGGTGGTTTCCAGTCTGTCCGATTTCTTGAAGCTCTTTCGTAATATCTTCGAAGAGCCGGCTCGGGCTTCTTCAGCGGCTAGTGCTGTCTTACGTCTTCGCCAAGAATCTAGTTCAGTGGGGCAATATGCTCTTCAGTTCCGTATCCACACAGCTGAATTGAGCTGGAATAATGAGGCCCTGGTCGCTACCTTTTTACATGGCCTCTCTGACCGAGTGAAGGACGAATTAGCGGGAAGAGCCATTCCCGTCGGTCTGGACGATGTAATTTCTTTATGCAACCAGATCGACATTCGTTTTCAAGAGAGGTCCTTAGAAAAAAGACGCCAGCACTCTCTGGGTCCTAGCCAGTCTGAGCTCCCCTCCCTTCATTCCGTGGAGCATCCTCTACCTGCTGAAGAACCTATGCAGCTGGGCCGGACCAGACTAACCCCCGAAGAACGTGCTAGGCGCAGAACTCTGGGCTTGTGCCTCTATTGTGGGGGCAAGGGTCATTTTCGTGACTCCTGCTCGCTTCGTCCGGGAAACGCTCGGGTCTAATACATTTGGAAGGTGGAGTATTGGACCCAGAAACATCACCTTCTCGCCTGCTCTTGCCGGTGTTCCTTCATGTAGGCACTTCTCCTCAGTCAACCCTTGCATACCTGGATTCCGGGGCTGCCGGCAATTTTATGGATTGGAGAACTGCTTCTTCTATGAAGCTTACCCTTTCACCTCTCACTACCCCATTGGTAGTCTCGGCAATTGATGGCACTGTTCTCCCAGGGGGCCCTATTCGCTTCCAGACGCTACCCATTAGGATGTCGGTAGGGATTCTCCACCAGGAGTGGATATCCTTTCTTATTCTACCCAAGGCCTCTACCCCAGTTGTATTGGGCCTCCCTTGGCTACAGCTCCACTCTCCACATGTGGACTGGGTCTCTGGGCAGATCCTGGCCTGGGGTTCCTCATGTTTCTCGTCGTGTCTTCTCAAGGTGACCCCCAAGGAGAGTCTTCCGGTTGCTGCCACTTCTGTTTCTTCTGATCTTCCTGCTGCATACAGCGATTACCGGGATGTGTTCTGTAAAAAATCAGCTGAGGTGCTTCCTCCCCACAGGTCTTTTGACTGTGCTATTGATCTTGTCCCCGGAGCAACTCTACCCAGGGGTCGTACCTACCCTCTGTCCATCCCAGAGACCCAGGCCATGTCGGAGTATGTCGCAGAGAATCTGGAGAGAGGTTTCATCCGGAAATCCTCATCGCCTGCAGGGGCAGGGTTCTTTTTTGTTGCCAAAAAGGATGGTACCTTAAGACCCTGCATCGATTATCGGGGTTTAAATGCGGTTACTATTAAAAATCGATACCCCTTACCCTTAATATCTGAGCTATTCGATAGGTTGAAGGGTGCCTCCATTTTCACCTAGTTGGATCTCAGAGGCGCGTACAATCTCATTCGAATACGGGAGGGTGACGAATGGAAGACTGCATTCAACACTACAGACGGGCATTACGAATATCTGGTGATGCCTTTTGGTCTGTGTAATGCTCCAGCCGTGTTTCAAAACTTTGTCAATGAAATCTTCAGAGATCTGCTGTACCAGTTTGTTGTCATCTATCTGGATGACATTCTGATCTTTTCTGAAAATCTGCTCGTCCACAGAAACCATGTCCGCACTGTACTTAAACGTCTTAGAGAGAACAATCTCTATGCCAAGCTGGAGAAATGTTCCTTTGAATGTTCTGAGGTCCTGTTTTTGGGGTGCTTCGTCTCATGTTCGGGGCTTCGTATGGATCCTGGGAAGGTCTTGGCTATCACCAACTGGCCTCTTCCTGCTAGCCTCAAGGCCACACAGCGCTTTCTTGGCTTCACTAATTATTATAGGCAGTTCATAAGGAATTACTCTTCCATTGCCGCGCCTATTATCGCTTTGACCAAGAAGGGTGTGAATGCCAGAGACTGGCCTCCCGAAGCTGTCTCTGCATTTCACAACCTGAAACAGGCCTTTGTTTCTGGCCCCCTCTTGAGGAGACCAAATCCTGGGAATGCATTTTTTATTGAAGTGGACGCTTCCTCAATGGGGGTGGGGGCTGTGCTTCTTCAAATCTTTGAGAAGAGACGCCAACCATGTGCGTTCTTCTCCAAAAAAAATTCTCAGGCAGAGAGGAATTATGCCATCGGTGATCGGGAGCTTCTCGCAATTAAATTGGCGTTAGAGGAGTGGCGTCATCTCTTGGAGGGTTCCCCTCACTCCATAACGATCTTTACCGATCACAAGAATTTACAGTATCTACAGAATGCTAAACGTCTGAATCCTAGACAGGCCAGGTGGAGTCTCTTCTTTGCCCGTTTTAATTTCACGATTACCTACAAACCTGGTTCCTGCAACGGTCGGGCTGATGCGCTCTCTAGGTCATTTGACACTTTGGACGAGGAGTCCGCCCCTGAACCTGAGCCGATCATTCCCACCTCATGCATTGTTGCCCACTCTACCACCCTGAAGTCTAAAATTCCGCCTGGTAAGACCTTTGTCCCCACTGAGCTAAGAGCTAAGATCCTTCGTTGGGGACATGATTCCAAGGTGGCAGGGCATTCTGGATTCCTCCGATCCTTCCTACTCATCAGTCGTCACTACTGGTGGCCTAATCTCCGCTCAGACGTCAAAGACTACGTTAAAGCTTGTTATGTCTGTGCTCAGTCCAAATCCTCCACACAAGCTCCTGCTGGTCTCCTCATGCCCTTGCCCATTCCTAAGGAACCCTGGGCCCATATTGCCATGGATTTTATCACCGATCTCCCACTGTCTGAGAATAATACAGTCATTTGGGTGGTAATCGATCGATTCTCCAAGATGGCTCATTTTGTTCCTCTTCCTGGTCTTCCTTCTGCCCCTGCCTTGGTTCCCATTTTCATTCGGGAAATTCTCCGCCTACATGGGGTCCCTTCTCATATTGTTTCCGACAGGGGAGTCCAATTCACGTCTCGTTTTTGGAGAGCCTTTTGCAAATCCCTCAATATTGTCTTGGATTTTTCTTCTTCTTACCATCCCCAATCCAATGGACAGACTGAGAGGATTAATCAGGAGTTAGAGGTCTTTCTTCGCACCTTTGTGTCTTCTCACCATGACGATTGGTCCTCTCTACTCCCGTGGGCAGAATTCTCCCATAACAATCATGTGAATACCAGTTCGCAGAAGACACCCTTTTTCACAGTTTATGGAAAACACCCTCAACTTCCTCTTCCCATGATCTGTTCTCCAGACATTCCAGCTTTGGCTTCGGTTCAGGAGTCTCTCAATTCTGTTTGGGGTCACGTTCATGATTCCCTCCGGGCAGCTGCTGAAAAATTCAAAGGCTTTGCCGACCGCCGCAGGCGTAAACCGCCTTCTCTTCAGCCAGGGGACAAAGTCTGGCTCTCTACCAGGAACATCAAGCTCCGAGTTCCTTCTCTGAAGTTTGCTCCACGATTCATCGGTCCATACACGGTAACTGCTAAACTGAATCCGGTTTGTTTCAAACTCCAGATTCCTAAGAGCCTTAAAATCACTAACTCCTTTCATGTTGCTCTTCTAAAGCCTTTAGTCCTCAATAAATTCTCTCGTCCTCTCCCTACCGTGGCGCCTGTCTCTGAGGATAATCAGGAGTACGAGATCAGTCAAATTCTGGACTCCCGACTCTGTAAAGGCGTTCTTCAGTACCTCGTTCATTGGAAAGGGTTTGGTCCTGAGGAGAGGTCTTGGATCACTGCATCTGAGGTCTTTGCACCTCGTCTGTTAAAGGAGTTTCATCTGAAGTTTCCCTCTAAACCTGGGCCCAGGCGGGGAAGGGGGAGGCCTCGTAAGAGGGAGGGTACTGTCATGGATATGCATTAATGTCTGTCTGCCATCTTACCTTCCTCCTCATGTGTTCATCTAGAGACCAGACCTCCTTCACCTGGCTTCCTTTATAATCTCCTCCCAGCCTGACTCCACCCCAGGCCCTATCACAGAACACTATATTAACCTGTGCACTGCAAGCCTGCTTTGCTGATCAACGTGTTTGTTATGCATTGTGTGTTTGGGTTCCTGCCTGCCGTGTGCTACGTCTGTCTCTCTGTTACGTTATTGGCTTGTCCCCGACTATCCCTGTCTGCTCGTGACCCTTGACCTTCGGCTCGTTCTTCGTTATCCTTGTCTGCTTGTGGCCCCTGACCTTCAGCTTCTTATTTGGTTCTCTCTTATCGTGTGCTGCTGCTTCCCCTCTTTTCCCCTTATTCTACGGGGCGTGAGCTAGGAAACTCCAGGGGCCGCGACCTGGTCCCAGCCTGCAGCATAACATCCTCACCACTAGAGGCCCTGGAGAAGACCAGCTGGGTCTTAGACTCCGCGCCCTGGGGAATCTTGGCTCTAGCTTCCGTTAGGATCCCGGTTGTGCTCCTCTGGTCCTGCTTTCCACAACCACCATGTTTCCTATCCGCAGAAGCCAGCCATAGGGTTCACTACCTCGCGGTGCACTCCTGTCCCCCTACGGTGTGCATCTGTCACCTGGCCACAGGTGACCCTGACAGAACCCTTCCTAATTTGATGGGAACCTCTTCTTTCACAGAGAATCCTTCCTAATCTGATGAGAATCTCTACTTTCATAGAGAACCCTTCGTAATCTGATGGGAATCTCTTCTTTCATAGAGAATCCTTCCTAATCTGATGGGAATCTCTACTTTCATAGAGAACCCTTCGTAATCTGATGGGAATCTCTTCTTTCATAGAGAATCCTTCCTAATCTGATGGGAAACTCTTCTTTCATAGAGAACCCTTCCTAATCTGATGGGAAAATCATCTCTCAAGCCCTGTACACACGATCGGATTTCCTATGGATTTTTCCATCGGAATATCCAATGAAGCTGACTTCCATCAGTCTTGCCTACACACCATCAGTCAAAAAACTGACCGTTCCAAACGCCGTGACGAAAAACACTCAGATGAGCCGGGAAAAATGAAGTTCAATGCTTCTGAGCATGCGTCGACTTGATTCTGAACATGCGTGGCTCTTTTATTCGATGGAGTTCCCCACAGACGATAGTAATTTGCTATCGTTTTTTTAACCATTGGATAAATTAAAAAAAAAATCTATTTTTAAACACCGATGGAAAAAAGACCGTTAAGGCCCATACACGATCGGTTTGTCCAATGAAAAAAGTCCATCGGACTGTTTTCATCGGTAAAACCTATCGTGTGTACACGGCTTCATGCACAACCTATGCACGTCCTTTGTAAATTCTTTTGGATGAAAATAATATTTGGCAAATCTTTATATTGGCCGTTTCTATCCCTTAATAATTTAGTTGTCGATCTCTGAACCCCTCCTGATCTCCTGGGTCTCTATCCAGATCCGGATGTCCTCTCTGTGGTCTCACAATGTTTTATATCGTGTTTCAGATCATTAGTTTTTCCACATTCCAGGATTTTGGTTTTCTTTGCAGTTGCTGCTTTGGTTATTGCTTATCAATATTTCCAGATCTATTGTCTTTACTGTAATCAATTTATTGTGTAAGGTAATTCCCCCGGCGTAGGGGCACCGCCTTACATCAGCTTTACATTATATCAATGTAATATGTCGCCATTCTGCAGATTTTAAATCAGGAAATGTGTCAATGTTGCTATTAATGTCACTCTCTAGAACGGAAATAAAGAGATTGAAGACAAAGGGCCCAGCACCGATTCATGAGGTCCACCACGGCTAAGCTTTGCCAATTTATGGCCGGGTGTAACTCACCATCGTCTTCTGTAACCAGCTTGTTACCCGTATTAAACATTATTCCCAATCCTTTCATACAAAGCTTCTGCTCTGAGTATTCTGAGTAGGGATGAGCCGAACACCCCCCCCCCCCCCCCGGTTCATTTCGCATCCAGAACATGCGAACGGACCGAAAGTTCACGCGAACTTTCGAACACCGTTAAAGTCTATGGGACTCGAACGTGAGAAGTCAAAA